>JAVLSZ010000040.1:467500-622500 GCA_032313775.1 Urocyon cinereoargenteus
CCTAACCCGAACCCTAACCCGAACCCTAACCCTAACCCGAACCCTAACCCTAAACCTAACCCGAAACCTAACCCTAACCCGAACCCTAACCCGAACCCTAACCCTAACCTTACTACCAAACCTAACCCTAACCCTAACCCTAACCCTAACCCGAACCATAACCCTATCCCGAACCCTGACCCTAAACCTAACCCTAAACCGAATCCTAACCCTAACCCTAACCCTAACCCGAACCTTAACACGAACCCTAACCCTAACCCTAACCCGAACCCAATGCCTAACCCTAACCCTAACCCGAACACTAACCCTAACCCGAACCCTAACCCTAACCCTAAACCTAACCCTAACCCGAACCCTAACCCTAACCCTAACCTAACCCTAATCCGAACCCTAACCCTAATCCTAACCCTAACACTAACACTAACCCCTAACCCTAACCCGAAACCTAACCCTAACCCGAACCCGAACCCGAACCCTAACCCCTAACCCTAACCCGAACCCGAACCCTAAACCTAACCCTAACACTAACCCTAACGCTAACCCGAACCCGAACCCTAACCCTAACCCGAACCCTAACCCTAACCCTAACCCGAACCCGAACCCTAACCCAAACCCTAACCCTAACCCTATCCCGAACCCTAACCCTAACACGAACCCTAACCCTAACCCGAACCCGAACCCTAAACCTAACCCTAAACCTAACCCGCACCCTCAACCTAACACGAACCCGAACCCTAACCATAACCCTAACCCTAAATCTAACCCTAACTCGAACCCTAACCCTAAACTGAACCCGAAACCTAAACCTAAACCTAACACTAACCCTAAACCCAACCCCAACCCTAACCCTAACACTAACCCTAAACCTAACCCGAACCCTAACCCTAACCCAAAACCTAACCCTAAACCTAACCCGAATCCTAACATAACCCTAATCCGAACCCTAACCCTAACCCTAAACCTAACCCTAAAACTAACCCCTAACCCTAACCCTAAGACTAACCCCAACCCTAACCCTCACACTAACCCTAACCCTAACCCGAACCCTAACCCTAACCCTAACCCTAACCTGAACCCGTACCCTAACCCTAACCCCTAAACCGAACCCTAACCCTAACCCGAACCCTAACCCTAACCCTAACCCTAACCCTCACCCTAACCCTATCGTAACCCGAACCCGAACCCTAACACTAACCCTAACCCGAACCCTAACCCGATCCCGAACCATAACCCTAACCCGAACCCTAACCGTAACTCGAACCCTAACCCTAACCCTAACCCTAACCCTAACCCGAACCCTAAACCTAACCCTAACCCGAACCCTAACCCGAAACCTAACCCTATCCCTAACCTGAACACTAACCCCTAACAATAACCCGAACCCGAACCCTAACCTGACCCTAACCCTAAACCTACCCCGAACCCTAACCCTAACCCTAACCCGAACCCTAACCCTAACCCTAACCCTAACCCGAAACCTAACCCTAACCCTAACCCTAACCCTAACCCGAATCCTAACTCTAACCCGAACCCTAACCCGAACCCTAACCCGAACCCTAACCCTAACCCGAACCCGAAACCTAACCCTAACCCGAACCCTAACCCTAACCCTAACCCGAACCCTAACCCTAACCCGAACCCTAACCCTAACCCTAACTCTAACCCTAAACCTAACCCTAACCCGAACCCTAACCATAACCCGAACACTAACCCGAACCCTAACCGGAACCCTAACCCTAACCCTAACCCTAAACCGAACCCTAACCCTAACCCAAACCCTAACCCTAACCCTACCCCGAACCCTAACCCGAACCCTAACCCGAACCCTAACCCTAAACCTAACCCGAACACTAACCCAGACCCTAACCCGAACCCCAACCCTAACCCTAACCCTAACCCGAACCCTAGCACTAACCCGAACCCTAACCCTAACCCTAACACTAACCCTAAACCTAACCCTAACCGGAACCCTAACCATAACCCGAACACTAACCCGAACCCTAACTCGAACCCTAACCCTAACCCTAACCCTAACCCTAACCCTAACCCGAACACTAACCCTAACCCGAACCCTAACCCTAACCCTAACCCTAAACCTAACCCGAACCCTAACCCGAACCCTAACCCGAACCCTAACCCTAACCCTAACCCGAACCCTAACCCTAAACCTAACCCGAAACCTAACCCTAACCCGAACCCTAACAAAAACCCTAACCCTAACCTTACTACGAACCCTAACCCTAACCCTAACCCTAAACCTAACCCGAACTCTAACCCTAACCCTTACTACGAACCCTAACCCTAACCCGAACCCTAAACCTAACCCTAACCCTAACCCGAACCCGTACCCTAACCATAACCCCTAAACCGAAACCTAACCCTAACCCGAACCCTAACCCTAACCCGAACCCTAACCCTAAACCTAACCCTATCGTTACCCGAACCCGAACCCTAACCCTAACCCTAACCCTAACTCGAACCCGAACCATAACCCTTACCCGAACCCTAATCCTAACCCGAACCCTAACCCTAACCCTAACCCTAACCCGAACCCTAACCCTAACCCTAACCCGAACCCTAACCGTAACTCGAACCCTAACCCTAACCCTAACCCTAACCCGAACCGTAACCCTAACCCTAACCCGAACCCTAACCCGAACCCTAACCCTAACCCTAACCCGAAACCTAACCCTAACCCTAACCCGAAGCCTAAACCGATCCCTAACCCTAACCTTAACCCCTAACCCTAACACGAAACCTAACCCTAACCCTAACCCGAACCCGAACCCTAACCCTTAACCCTAACGCGAACCCGAACCCTAAACCGAACCCTAACACTAACCCTAATCCGAACCCTAACCCTAACCCTAACCCTAACCCTAACCCGAACCCGAACCCTACCCCGAACCCGAACCCTAATCCTAATCCTAACCCTAACCCGGACACTAACCCTAACCCGAACCCTAACCCTAACCCTAACCCTAACCCTAAACCTAACCCTAACCCCTAACCCTAACCCTAACCCTATCCCGAACCCGAACCATAACCCGAACCCTAACCCTAACCCTAACCTGAACCCTAACCCTAAACCTAACCCGAACCCTAAAACGAACCCTAACCCTAAACCTAACCCTAACCCGAACCCGAAACCTAACCCGAACCCACCCCTAACCCGACCCTAACCCTAACCCGTACCCTAACCCGAACCCTAACCCTAACACTACCCCGAAACCTAACCCTATTCCGAACCCGAAACCTAACCCTAACCCGAAACCTAGCCCTAACCCTAACCCGAACCCTAACCCTAACCCTAACCGGAACCCTAAACGTAACCCAAACCCTAACCCAAACCCTAACCAGAACCCTAACCCTAACACTAACGCGAACCCTAACCCGAACCCTAACCCTAACCCTAACCTGAACACTAACCCCTAACCCTAACCCGAACCCTAACCCTAACCCTAACCCTAACCCTAACCCGAACCCTAAAACTAACCCTAATCCGAACCCTAACCCGAACCCTAACCCTAACCCTAACCTGAACACTAATCCCTAACCCTAAAACGAACCCGAACCCTAAACCGAACCCTAACCCTAAACCTAACCCCAACCCTAAACCTAACCCTAACCCTAACTCTAACCCGAACTCGAACCCTAACCCTAAACCTAACTCTAATCCTAAACCTAACCCTAACCCGAACCCTAACCCTAACCCGAACCCTAAACCGAACCCTAACCCGAACCCTAAACCAAACCCTAACCCTAAACCTAACCCGAACCCTAACCCTAACCCGAACCCTAACCCTAACCGTAACCCTCACCGTAACCCGAACCGAACCCTAACCCTAACCCGAACCCTAACCCTAACCCGAACCATAACCCTATCCCGAACCCTAACCCTAACCCTAAACCTAAACCTAACCCGAACCCTTACCCTAACCCGAACCCTAACCCTAATCCTAACCCTAACCCTAACCCGAAACGTAACCCGGACCCTACCCCGAACCCTAACCCTAACCCTAACCCGAACCCTAACCTGAACCCTAACCCTAACCGTACCCCGAACCCTAACCCTAACCCGAACACGAACCCTAAACCTAACCCTAACCCTAACCCGAACCCTAACCCGAACCCTAACCCGAACCCTAACCCGAACCATAACCCTAACCCTATTACGAACCCTAACCCGAAACCTAACCCTAACCCGTACCCAAACCCTAACACTAACCCTAACCCTAACCCTAACCCGAACCCTAAACCGAACCCTAACCCCTAAACCTAACCGGAACCCGAACCCTAACCCGAACCCTAACCTAACCCGAACCCGAACCCTAACCCTAACCCTAACCCGAACCCGAACCCGAACCCTAACCCTAACCCTAACCCGAACCCTAACCCTATCCCTAACCCTAACCCTAACCCGAACCCTAACCCTAACCCTAACCCTAACCCTAACCCTAACCCGAATCCTAACTCTAACCCGAACCCTAACCCGAACCCTAAACCAAAACCTAACACAAACACTAACACTAAACCGAACCCGAACACTAACCCTAACCCGAACCCGAACCCGAACCCTAACCCTAACCCGAACCCTAAACCTAACACTAAACCAAACAGGAAACCTAACCCTAACCCTAACCCGAACCCTAACCCTAACCCGAACCCTAACCCTAACCCTAACCCTAACCCGAAACCTAACCCTAACCCTAACCCGACCCCTAACCCGAACCCTAACACGAACCTTAACCCTAACGCTAACCCTAACCCTAACCCGAACCCTAACCCTAACCCTAACCCGAACCCTAAACCTAACCCGAACCCTAACCCTTACCCTAACCCGAACCCTAACCCTAACCCGAGCCCGAAACCTAACCCTAACCCGAACCCAAACCCTAACCCTAACACTAACCGAAAACCTAAACCTAACCCGAACCCTAACCCTAAACCTACCCCGAAACCTAACCCGAACCATAACCCTAACTCTAACCCGAACCCTAAACCTAACCCGAACCCTAACCCTAACCCTAGCCCGAACCCTAACCCTAACCCTAACCCGAACCTTTACTGTAACCCGAACCCTAACCCTAACCCTAACCCGAACCCTAACCCTAACCCTAACCTGAACACTAACCCCTAACCGTAACCGAAACCGAACCCTAAACCGAACCCTAAACCGAATCCTAAACCTAACTCTAACCCTAACCCTAACCCGAATCCTAACCCTAACCCGAACACTAACCCTAACTGTAACCCTCAAACTAGCCCGAACCCGAACCTTAACCCTAACCCGAACCCTAACCCAAACCCGAACCCTAACCCTAACCCGAAACCTAACCCTAACCCTAAACCTAACCCTAACCCGAACCCTAACCCTAACCCGAACCCTAACCCTAACCCTAACCCTAACCCTAACCCGAACCCTAACCCGAACCCTAACCCGAACCCTAACCCTAACCCTAACCCTAACCCTAACCCGAACCCTAACCCGAACCCTAACCCTAACCTTAAACCGAACGCTAACCCTAACCCTAACCCGAACCCTAAATCGAACCCTAAACCTAACCCTAACCCGAACCCTAACCCTAACCCGAACCCTAACCCTAACCCTAAACCGAACCCTAACCCGAACCCTAACCCGAACCCTAACCCTGACCCTAAACCTAACCTCAACCCTAACCCAAACCCTAACCCCAACCCTAACCCGAACGCTAAACCCTAACCCTAACCCGAACCAGAACCCTAACCCGAACCCGAAACCTCACCCTAACCCTAACCCGAACCCGTACCCTAACCCTAACCCCTAACCCGAACCCTAACCCTAACCCGAACCCTAACCCTAACCCGAACCCTAACCCTAACCCTAACCCTATCGTTACCCGAACCCGAACCCTAACTCTAACCCTAACCCTAATCCGAACCCGAACCATAACCCTAACCCGAACCCTAATCCTAACCCGAACCCTAACCCTAACCCTAACCCTAACCCGAACCCTAACCCTAACCCTAACCCGAACCCTAACCGTAACTCGAACCCTAACCCTAACCCTAACCCTAACCCTAACCCGAACCGTAACCCTAACCCTAACCCGAACCCTAACCTGAACCCTAACCCTAACCCTAACCTGAACACTAACCCCTAACAATAACCCGAACCCGAACCCTAACCTGACCCTAACCCTAACCCTACCCCGAACCCTAACCCTAAACCCTAACCCGAAACCTAACCCTAACCCTAACTCTAACCCTAAACCTAACCCTAACCCGAACCCTAACCCTAACCCGAACTCTAACCCGAGCGCTAACCCAAACCCTAACCCGAACCCAAACCCTAACCCGAACCCGAACCCGAACCCTAACCCTAACCCTAACCCTAACCCGAACCCTAACCCGATGGCTAACCCAAAACCGAACCCGAAACCTAACCCTAACCCGAACCCGAACCCGAACCCTAACCCTAACCCTAACCCGAACCCTAACCCTAACCCTAACCCGAACCCTAACCCTAACCCTAACCCTAACCCTAACCCGAACCCGAACCCGAACCCTAACCCTAACCCTAACCCGAACCCTAACCCTAACCCGAACCCGAACCCTAACCAGAACCCTAACCCTAAACCTAAACCTAACCCTAACCCGAACCCTGACCCTAACCCGAACCCGAACCCTAACCCTTTACCCGAACCCTAACCCTAACCCTAACTCTAACCCTAAACCTAACCCTAACCGGAACCCTAACCATAACCCGAACACTAACCCGAACCCTAACTCGAACCCTAACCCTAACCCTAAACCGAACCCTAACCCTAACCCGAACCCTAACCCTAACCCTACCCCGAACCCTAACCCGAACCCTAACCCGAACCCTAACCCTAAACCTAACCCGAACCATAACCCGGACCCTAACCCGAACCCCAACTCTAACCCTAACACTAACCCGAACACTAACCCTAACCCGAACCCTAATCCTAACCCTAAACCTAAACCTAACCCGAACCCTAACCCGAACCCTAACCGAACCCTAACCCTAAACCTAACCCGAACCCTAACCCTAAACCTAACCCGAAACCTAACCCTAACCCGAACCCTAACCCGAACCCTAACCGTAACCTTACTACGAACCCTAACCCTAACCCTAACCCTAACCCTTACCCGAACCCTAACCCCAACCCGAAACGTGACCCTAACCCTAACCCTAACCCGAACCCTAACCCTAACCCTAACCCTAACCCGAACCTTAACACGAACCCTAACCCTAACCCTAACCCGAACCCAATGCCTAACCCTAACCCTAACCCGAACACTAACCCTAACCCGAACCCTAACCCTAATCCTAACCCTAACCCTAACCCGAACCCTAACCCTAACCCTAACCTAAACCTAATCCGAACCCTAACCCTAATCCTAACCCTAACCCTAACACTAACCCCTAACCCTAACCCGAAACCTAACCCTAACCCTAACCCGAACCCGAACCGTAACCCCTAACCCTAACCCGAACCCGAACCCTAAACCTAACCCTAACACTAACCCTAACGCTAACCCGAACCCGAACCCTAACCCTAACCCGAAACCTAACCCTAACCCTAACCCGAACCCGAACCCTAACCCAAACCCTAACACGAACCCTAACCCGAACCCTAACCCTAACACGAACCCTAACCCTAACCCGAACCCGAACCCTAAACCTAACCCTAAACCTAACCCGCACCCTAAACCTAACCCGAACCCGAACCCTAACCATAACCCTAACCCTAAACCTAACCCTAACCCGAACCCTAACCCTAACCTGAACCCAAAACCTAACCCTAACCCTAACCCTAACCCTAACCCCAACCCCAACCCTAAACCTAACACTAACCCTAAACCTAACCCGAACCCTAACCCTAACCCAAAACCTAACCCTAACCCTAAACCGAACCCGAACCCTAACCCTAACCCCTAACCCGAACGATAAACCTAACCCGAACCCTAAACCTAACCCGAACCCTAACCCTAACCCGAATCCTAATATAACCCTAATCCGAACCCTAACCCTAACCCTAAACCTAACCCTAAAACTAACCCCTAACCCTAACCCTAAGCCTAAACCCAACCCTAACCCTCACACTAACCCTAACCCTAACCCGAACCCTAACCCTAACCCTAACCCTAACCCGAACCCGTACCCTAACCCTAACCCCTAACCCGAACCCTAACCCTAACCCGAACCCTAACCCTAACCCGAACCCTAACCCTAACCCTAACCCTATCGTTACCCGAACCCGAACCCTAACTCTAACCCTAACCCTAATCCGAACCCGAACCATAACCCCTAACCCGAACCCTAATCCTAACCCGAACCCTAACCCTAACCCTAACCCTAACCCGAACCCTAACCCTAACCCTAACCCGAACCCTAACCGTAACTCGAACCCTAACCCTAACCTAACCCTAACCCTAACCCGAACCGTAACCCTAACCCTAACCCGAACCCTAACCCGAACCTAACCCTAACCCTAACCTGAACACTAACCCCTAACAATAACCCGAACCCGAACCCCTAACCTGACCCTAACCCTAACCCTACCCCGAACCCTAACCCTAAACCCTAACCCGAAACCTAACCCTAACCCGAACTCTAACCCTAAACCTAACCCTAACCCGAACCCTAACCCTAACCCGAACTCTAACCCGAGCGCTAACCCAAACCCTAACCCGAACCCAAACCCTAACCCGAACCCGAACCCGAACCCTAACCCTAACCCTAACCCTAACCCGAACCCTAACCCGAGCGCTAACCCCAAAACCGAACCCGAAACCTAACCCTAACCCTAACCCGAATCCGAACCCTAACCCTAACCCTAAACCTAACCCTAACCCGAACCCGAACCCTAACCCTAACCCGAACCCTAACCCTAACCCGAACTCTAACCCTAACCCTAACCCGAACACTAACCCTAACACGAACCCGAACACTAACCGTAACCCGAACCCTAACCCTAATCCGAACCCTAACCCGAACCCTAACCCTAACGCTAACCTGAACACTAACCCCTAACAAGAACCCGAACACTAACCGTAACCCGAACCCTAACCCTAATCCGAACCCTAACCCGAACCCTAACCCTAACGCTAACCTGAACACTAACCCCTAACAATAACCCGAACCCGAACCCTAACCCGAACCCTAACCCTAACCCTAACCCGAACCCTAACCCTAACCCTAACCCTAACCCGAACCCGAACCCTAACCCTAACCCGAACTCTAACCCTAAACCTAACCCTAACCCGAACCCTAACCCTAACCCGAACCCTAACCCGAACCCTAACCCGAACCCTAACCCTAAACCTAACCCTAACCCGATCCCTAACCCTAACCCTAACCCTAACCCTAACCCGAACCTTAACCCGAACCCTAACCCTAGCCCTAACCCTAACCCGAAGCCGAACCCTAACCCTAACCCTAACCCGAACCCTAAACCTAACCCTAACTCGAACCCGAACCCTAACACGAACCCTAACTCTAACCCTAATCCGAACCCTAACCCTAAACCTAACCCTAACCCTAACCCTAACCCGAACCCGAACCCTAACCCTAACCCGAACCCTAACCCTAACCCTAACACTAACTCGAACCCTAACCCTAACCCTACCCCTAACCCGAACCTTAACACGAACCCTAACCCTAACCCGAACCCTAACCATAACCCTAACCCTAACCCGAACACTAACCCTAACCCGAACCCTAAACCTACCCCTAACCCTAACCCTAAACCGAACCCTAACCCTAACCCTAACCTAACCCTAATCCGAACCCTAACCCTAACACTAACCCTAACCCTAACCCTAACACTAACCCCTAACCCTAACCCGAAACCTAACCCTAACCCGAACCCGAACGCGAACCCTAACCCTAACCCCTAAACCGAACCCTAACCCTAACCCGAACCCTAACCCTAAACCGAACCCTAACACTAACCCTAACCCTAACCCGAACCCTAACCATAACCCTAACCCTAACCCGAACACTAACCCTAACCCGAACCCTAAACCTACCCCTAACCCTAACCCTAAACCGAACCCTAACCCTAACCCTAACCTAACCCTAATCGGAAACCTAACCCTAACACTAACCCTAACCCTAACCCTAACACTAACCCCTAATCCTAACCCGAAACCTAACCCTAACCCGAACCCGAACACGAACCCTAACCCTAACCCCTAAACCGAACCCTAACCCTAACCCGAACCCTAACCCTAAACCGAACCCTAACACTAACCCTAACCCTAACCCGAACCCTAACCCTAACCCGAACCCTAACCCTAACCCTAAACCGAACCCTAAACCTAACCCTAACCCTAACCCGAACCCGAACCCTAACTCTAACCGGAACACTATCCCTTACCCTAACCCGAACCCTAACCCTAACCCGAACCCTAACCCGAACCCTAACCCGATCCCTAACCCGAACGCTAACCCTAACCCTAACCCGAACACTAACCCTAACCCTAACCCTACCCCGAACCCTAACCTTAAACCTATCCCGAACCCTAACCCTAACCAGAACCCTAACCGGAACCCTAAACTTAACCCCTAACCCTAACCCTAACCCTAAACCGAACCCGAACCCTAAACCTAACCCTAACCCCTAACCCTAACCCTAACCCTAACCCTAACCCGAACACTAACCCTAACCCTAACCCTAAACCTAACCCGAACCCGAACCCTAACCCTAACCCTATCCCGAACCCGAACCCTAAACCTAACCCGAACCCTAACCCTAACCCGAACCCTAACCTTAACCCGAAACCTAACCCTAACCCTAACCCGAACCCGAACCCGAACCCTAACCCTAACCCTAACCCGAAGCCTAACCCTAACCCGAACCCTAACCCTAACCCTAAACAGAAACCTAACCCTAACCCTAACCCGAACCCTAACCCTAACCCGAACCCTAACCCTAACCCGAACCCGAACCCGAAACCTAACCCTAACCCGAACCCTAACCCTAACCCGAACCCTAACCCGAACCCGAACCCTAACCCTAACCCTAACCCGAACCCTAAACCTAACCCTAACCCGAATCCTAACCCTAACCCGAACCCGAAAACTAACCCGAACACTAACCCTAACCCTAACCCTAACCCTAAACCTAACCCTAACCCTAACCCGAACCCTAACCCTAACCCTAACCCGAACCCTATCCCTAACCCTAAACCGAACCCTAAACCTAACCCGAACTCTAACCCTAAACCTAACCCTAACCCGAACCTTAACCCTAACACTAAACCGACCCCTAACCCGAACCCTAACACGTACCCTAAACCTTACCCTAACCCTAACACTAAACCAAACCCTAACCCTAACACTAACCCTAAGCCGAACCCTAACCCGAACCCTAACCCGAACCCTAACCCTAACCCGAACCCTAACCCTAACCCTAACCCGAACCCTAACCCGAACCCGAACCCTAACCCTAACCAGAAACCTAACCCGAACCCAACCCTAACCCGAACCCTAACCCTAACCCGAACCCTAACCCTAACACAAACCCTAACCCGAAACCTAAACCTAACCCGAAACCTAACCCTAAACCTAACCCGAACCCTAACCCGGACCCTAACCCGAACCCCAACCCTAACCCTAACCCTAACCCGAACCCTAATCCTAACCCTAACCCTAATCCGAAACCTAAACCTAACCCTAACCGGAACCCTAACCATAACCCGAACACTAAACCCAACCCTATCCCGAGCCCTAACCCTAACCCTAAACCTAACCCTAACACTAACCCGAACACTAACCCTAACCCGAACCCTAAACCTAACCCTAACCCTAACCCGAACCCTAACCCGAAACCTAACCCTAACCCTAACCCGAACCCTAACCCTAAACCTAACCCGAAACCTAACCCTGACCCTATCCCGAACCCGAACCCTAACCCGAACCCTAACCCTAACCCTAATACGAACCCTAACCCTAATGCTAACTCTAACCCTAACCCTAACCCGAAACCGAACCCTAACCCTAATCCGAACCCTGACCCTAACCCTAACCCTAACCCGAACCCTAATCCTAACCCTAACCTTAAACCGAACCTTAACACGAAACCTAACCCTAACCCTAACCCGAACACTAACCCTAACCCGAACCCTAACACTAACCCTAACCTTAACCCTAACCCGAACCCTAACCCTAACCCTAACCTAACCCTAATCCGAACCCTAACCCTAACCCTAACCCTAACACTAACCCCTAAACCTAACCCGAAACCTAACCCTAATCCTAACCCGAACCCGAACCCTAACCCCTAATCCTAACCCGAACCCGAACCCTAAACCTAAACCTAACCCTAACCCTAACCCTAACCCTTACCCGAACCCTAACCCCAACCCGAAACCTGACCCTAACCCTAACCCTAACCCGAACCCTAACCCTAACCCTAACCCTAACCCGAACCTTAACACGAACCCTAACCCTAACCCTAACCCGAACCCAATGCCTAACCCTAACCCTAACCCGAACACTAACCCTAACCCGAACCCTAACCCTAATCCTAACCCTAACCCTAACCCGAACCCTAACCCTAACCCTAACCTAAACCTAATCCGAACCCTAACCCTAATCCTAACCCTAACCCTAACACTAACCCCTAACCCTAACCCGAAACCTAACCCTAACCCTAACCCGAACCCGAACCGTAACCCCTAACCCTAACCCGAACCCGAACCCTAAACCTAACCCTAACACTAACCCTAACGCTAACCCGAACCCGAACCCTAACCCTAACCCGAAACCTAACCCTAACCCTAACCCGAACCCGAACCCTAACCCAAACCCTAACACGAACCCTAACCTGAACCCTAACCCTAACACGAACCCTAACCCTAACCCGAACCCGAACCCTAAACCTAACCCTAAACCTAACCCGCACCCTAAACCTAACCCGAACCCGAACCCTAACCATAACCCTAACCCTAAACCTAACCCTAACCCGAACCCTAACCCTAAACTGAACCCAAAACCTAACCCTAACCCTAACCCTAACCCTAACCCCAACCCCAACCCTAAACCTAACACTAACCCTAAACCTAACCCGAACCCTAACCCTAACCCAAAACCTAACCCTAACCCTAAACAGAACCCGAACCCTAACCCTAACCCCTAACCCGAACGATAACCCTAAACCGAACCCTAACCCTAACCCGAACCCTAACCCTAACCCGAATCCTAACATAACCCTAATCCGAACCCTAACCCTAACCCTAAACCTAACCCTAAAACTAACCCCTAACCCTAACCCTAAGCCTAACCCCAACCCTAACCCTCACACTAACCCTAACCCTAACCCGAACCCTAACCCTAACCCTAACCCTAACCCGAACCCGTACCCTAACCCTAACTCCTAAACCGAACCCTAACCCTAACCCGAACCCTAACCCTAACCCGAACCCTAACCCTAACCCTAACCCTATCGTAACCCGAACCCGAACACTAACACTAACCCTAACCCGAACCCTAACCCGATCCCGAACCATAACCCTAACCCGAACCCTAACCCTAACCCGAACCCTAACCCTAACCCTAAACCTAACCCGAACCCTAACCCTAACCCTAACCCGAACCCTAACCGTAACTCGAACCCTAACCCTAACCCTAACCCTAACCCGAACCCGAACCCTAACCCGAACCCGAACCCTAACCCGAACCCTAACCCTAACCCTAACCTGAACACTAACCCCTAACAATAACCCGAACCCGAACCCTAACCTGACCCTAACCCTAACCCTACCCCGAACCCTAACCCTAACCCTAACCCGAACCCTAACCCTAACCCTAACTCTAACCCTAAACCTAACCCTAACCCGAACCCTAACCCTAACCCGAACTCTAACCCGAGCACTAACCCAAACCCTAACCCGAACCCAAACCCTAACCCGAACCCGAACCCGAACCCTAACCCTAACCCTAACCCTATCCCGAAACCTAACCCGAGCGCTAACCCAAAATCGAACCCGAACCCTAACCCTAACCCTAACCTAACCCTAATCCGAACCCTAACACTAATCCTAACCGTAACCCTAACACTAACCCCTAACCCTAACCCGAAACCTAACCCTAACCCTAACCCGAACCCGAACCCTAACCCTAACACTAACCCGAACCCGAACCCTAAACCTAACCCTAACACTAACCCTAACCCTAACCCGAACCCGAACCGTAACCCTAACCCGAACCCTAACCCTAACCCTAACCCAAACCCGAACCCTAACCCAAACCCTAACACGAACCCTAACCCTAACCCGAAACCGAACCCTAAGCCTAACCCTAAACCTAACCCGCACCCTAAACCTAACCCGAACCCGAACCCTAACCATAACCCTAACCCTAAACCTAACCCTAAACCGAACCCTAACCCTAACCCTAACCCCAACCCCAACCCTAACACTAACACTAACCCTAAACCGAACCCGAACCCTAACCCTAACCCCTAACACGAACCCTAACCCTAACCAGAACCCTTACCCTAACCCGAACCCTAACCCTAACCCTAACCCTAACCCTAACCCTAACCCTAACCCGAATCCGAACCCTAACCCTAACCCTAAACCTAACCCTAACCCGAACCCGAACCCTAACCCTAACCCGAACCCTAACCCTAACCCGAACTCTAACCCTAACCCTAACCCGAACACTAACCCTAACACGAACCCGAACACTAACCGTAACCCGAACCCTAACCCTAATCCGAACCCTAACCCGAACCCTAACCCTAACGCTAACCTGAACACTAACCCCTAACAAGAACCCGAACACTAACCGTAACCCGAACCCTAACCCTAATCCGAACCCTAACCCGAACCCTAACCCTAACGCTAACCTGAACACTAACCCCTAACAATAACCCGAACCCGAACCCTAACCCGAACCCTAACCCTAACCCTAACCCGAACCCTAACCCTAACCCTAACCCTAACCCGAACCCGAACCCTAACCCTAACCCTAACTCTAAACCTAAACCTAACCCTAACCCGAACCCTAACCCTAACCCGAACCCTAACCCGAACCCTAACCCGAACCCTAACCCTAAACCTAACCCTAACCCGATCCCTAACCCTAACCCTAACCCTAACCCTAACCCGAACCTTAACCCGAACCCTAACCCTAGCCCTAACCCTAACCCGAAGCCGAACCCTAACCCTAACCCTAACCCGAACCCTAAACCTAACCCTAACTCGAACCCGAACCCTAACACGAACCCTAACTCTAACCCTAATCCGAACCCTAACCCTAAACCTAACCCTAACCCTAACCCTAACCCGAACCCGAACCCTAACCCTAACCCGAACCCTAACCCTAACCCTAACACTAACCCGAACCCTAACCCTAACCCTACCCCTAACCCGAACCTTAACACGAACCCTAACCCTAACCCGAACCCTAAACATAACCCTAACCCTAACCCGAACACTAACCCTAACCCGAACCCTAACCATAACCCTAACCCTAACCCGAACACTAACCCTAACCCGAACCCTAAACCTAACCCTACCCCTAACCCGAACCTTAACACGAACCCTAACCCTAACCCGAACCCTAACCCTAAACCGAACCCTAACACTAACCCTAACCCTAACCCGAACCCTACCCCTAACCCGAACCTTAACACGAACCCTAACCCTAACCCGAACCCTAACCCTAAACCGAACCCTAACACTAACCCTAACCCTAACCCGAACCCTAACCATAACCCTAACCCTAACCCGAACACTAACCCTAACCCGAACCCTAAACCTACCCCTAACCCTAACCCTAAACCGAACCCTAACCCTAACCCTAACCTAACCCTAATCCGAAACCTAACCCTAACACTAACCCTAACCCTAACCCTAACACTAACCCCGAACCCTAACCCGAAACCTAACCCTAACCCGAACCCGAACGCGAACCCTAACCCTAACCCCTAAACCGAACCCTAACCCTAACCCGAACCCTAACCCTAAACCGAACCCTAACACTAACCCTAACCCTAACCCGAACCCTAACCCTAACCCGAACCCTAACCCTAACCCTAAACCGAACCCTAAGCCTAACCCTAACCCTAACCCGAACCCGAACCCTAACTCTAACCGGAACACTATCCCTTACCCTAACCCGAACCCTAACCCTAACCCGAACCCTAACCCGAACCCTAACCCGATCCCTAACCCGAACGCTAACCCTAACCCTAACCCGAACACTAACCCTAACCCTAACCCTACCCCGAACCCTAACCTTAAACCTATCCCGAACCCTAACCCTAACCAGAACCCTAACAGGAACCCTAAACCTAACCCCTAACCCTAACCCTAACCCTAACCCGAACCCGAACCCTAAACCTAACCCTAACCCCTAACCCTAACCCTAACCCTAACCCTAACCCGAACACTAACCCTAACCCTAACCCTAAACTTAACCCGAACCCGAACCCTAACCCTAACCCTATCCCGAACCCGAACCCTAAACCTAACCCGAACCCTAACCCTAACCCTATCCCGAACCCGAACCCTAAACCTAACCCGAACCCTAACCCTAACCCGAACCCTAAACTTAACCCGAAACCTAACCCTAACCCTAACCCGAACCCGAACCCGAACCCTAACCCTAACCCTAACCCGAAGCCTAACCCTAACCCGAACCCTAACCCTAACCCTAAACAGAAACCTAACCCTAACCCTAACCCGAACCCTAACCCTAACCCGAACCCTAACCCTAACCCGAACCCGAACCCGAAACCTAACCCTAACCCGAACCCTAACCCTAACCCGAACCCTAACCCGAACCCGACCCCTAACCCTAACCCTAACCCGAACCCTAAACCTAACCCTAACCCGAATCCTAACCCTAACCCGAACCCGAAAACTAACCCGAACACTAACCCTAACCCTAACCCTAACCCTAAACCTAACCCTAACCCTAACCCGAACCCTAACCCTAACCCTAACCCGAACCCTATCCCTAACCCTAAACCGAACCCTAAACCTAACCCGAACTCTAACCCTAAACCTAACCCTAACCCGAACCTTAACCCTAACCCTAAACCGACCCCTAACCCGAACCCTAACACGTACCCTAAACCTTACCCTAACCCTAACACTAACCCAAACCATAACCCTAACACTAACCCTAAGCCGAACCCTAACCCGAACCCTAACCCGAACCCTAACCCTAACCCGAACCCTAACCCTAACCCTAACCCGAACCCTAACCCGAACCCGAACCCTAACCCTAACCAGAAACCTAACCCGAACCCAACCCTAACCCGAACCCTAACCCTAACCCGAACCCTAACCCTAACACAAACCCTAACCCGAAACCTAAACCTAACCCGAAACCTAACCCTAAACCTAACCCGAACCCTAACCCGGACCCTAACCCGAACCCCAACCCTAACCCTAACCCTAACCCGAACCCTAATCCTAACCCTAACCCTAATCCGAAACCTAAACCTAACCCTAACCGGAACCCTAACCATAGCCCGAACACTAAACCCAACCCTATCCCGAGCCCTAACCCTAACCCTAAACCTAACCCTAACACTAACCCGAACACTAACCCTAACCCGAACCCTAAACCTAACCCTAACCCTAACCCGAACCCTAACCCGAAACCTAACCCTAACCCTAACCCGAACCCTAACCCTAAACCTAACCCGAAACCTAACCCTGACCCTATCCCGAACCCGAACCCTAACCCGAACCCTAACCCTAACCCTAATACGAACCCTAACCCTAATGCTAACTCTAACCCTAACCCTAACCCGAACCCGAAACCTAACCCTAATCCGAACCCTGACCCTAACCCTAACCCTAACCCGAAACCTAATCCTAACCCTAACCTTAAACCGAACCTTAACACGAAACCTAACCCTAACCCGAACCCGAACACTAACCCTAACCCGAACCCTAACACTAACCCTAACCTTAACCCTAACCCGAACCCTAACCCTAACCCTAACCTAACCCTAATCCGAACCCTAACCCTAACCCTAACCCTAACACTAACCCCTAAACCTAACCCGAAACCTAACCCTAATCCTAACCCGAACCCGAACCCTAACCCCTAATCCTAACCCGAACCCGAACCCTAAACCTAAACCTAACCCTAACCCTAACCCTAACCCTTACCCGAACCCTAACCCCAACCCGAAACCTGACCCTAACCCTAACCCTAACCCGAACCCTAACCCTAACCCTAACCCTAACCCGAACCTTAACACGAACCCTAACCCTAACCCTAACCCGAACCCAATGCCTAACCCTAACCCTAACCCGAACACTAACCCTAACCCGAACCCTAACCCTAATCCTAACCCTAACCCTAACCCGAACCCTAACCCTAACCCTAACCTAAACGTAATCCGAACCCTAACCCTAATCCTAACCCTAACCCTAACACTAACCCCTAACCCTAACCCGAAACCTAACCCTAACCCTAACCCGAACCCGAACCGTAACCCCTAACCCTAACCCGAACCCGAACCCTAAACCTAACCCTAACACTAACCCTAACGCTACCCCGAACCCGAACCCTAACCCTAACCCGAAACCTAACCCTAACCCTAACCCGAACCCGAACCCTAACCCAAACCCTAACACGAACCCTAACCTGAACCCTAACCCTAACACGAACCCTAACCCTAACCCGAACCCGAACCCTAAACCTAACCCTAAACCTAACCCGCACCCTAAACCTAACCCGAACCCGAACCCTAACCATAACCCTAACCCTAAACCTAACCCTAACCCGAACCCTAACCCTAAACTGAACCCAAAACCTAACCCTAACCCTAACCCTAACCCTAACCCCAACCCCAACCCTAAACCTAACACTAACCCTAAACCTAACCCGAACCCTAACCCTAACCCAAAACCTAACCCTAACCCTAAACCGAACCCGAACCCTAACCCTAACCCCTAACCCGAACGATAACCCTAAACCGAACCCTAACCCTAACCCGAACCCTAACCTTAACCCAAAACCTAACCCTAACCCTAACCCGAACCCGAACCCGAACCCTAACCCTAACCCTAACCCGAAGCCTAACCCTAACCCGAACCCTAACCCTAACCCTAAACAGAAACCTAACCCTAACCCTAACCCGAACCCTAACCCTAACCCGAACCCTAACCCTAACCCGAACCCGAACCCGAAACCTAACCCTAACCCGAACCCTAACCCTAACCCGAACCCTAACCCGAACCCGAACCCTAACCCTAACCCTAACCCGAACCCTAAACCTAACCCTAACCCGAATCCTAACCCTAACCCGAACCCGAAAACTAACCCGAACACTAACCCTAACCCTAACCCTAACCCTAAACCTAACCCTAACCCTAACCCGAACCCTAACCCTAACCCTAACCCGAACCCTATCCCTAACCCTAAACCGAACCCTAAACCTAACCCGAACTCTAACCCTAAACCTAACCCTAACCCGAACCTTAACCCTAACCCTAAACCGACCCCTAACCCGAACACTAACACGTACCCTAAACCTTACCCTAACCCTAACACTAACCCAAACCCTAACCCTAACACTAACCCTAAGCCGAACCCTAACCCGAACCCTAACCCGAACCCTAACCCTAACCCGAACCCTAACCCTAACCCTAACCCGAACCCTAACCCGAACCCGAACCCTAACCCTAACCAGAAACCTAACCCGAACCCAACCCTAACCCGAACCCTAACCCTAACCCGAACCCTAACCCTAACACAAACCCTAACCCGAAACCTAAACCTAACCCGAAACCTAACCCTAAACCTAACCCGAACCCTAACCCGGACCCTAACCCGAACCCCAACCCTAACCCTAACCCTAACCCGAACCCTAATCCTAACCCTAACCCTAATCCGAAACCTAAACCTAACCCTAACCGGAACCCTAACCATAGCCCGAACACTAAACCCAACCCTATCCCGAGCCCTAACCCTAACCCTAAACCTAACCCTAACACTAACCCGAACACTAACCCTAACCCGAACCCTAAACCTAACCCTAACCCTAACCCGAACCCTAACCCGAAACCTAACCCTAACCCTAACCCGAACCCTAACCCTAAACCTAACCCGAAACCTAACCCTGACCCTATCCCGAACCCGAACCCTAACCCGAACCCTAACCCTAACCCTAATACGAACCCTAACCCTAATGCTAACTCTAACCCTAACCCTAACCCGAACCCGAAACCTAACCCTAATCCGAACCCTGACCCTAACCCTAACCCTAACCCGAAACCTAATCCTAACCCTAACCTTAAACCGAACCTTAACACGAAACCTAACCCTAACCCGAACCCGAACACTAACCCTAACCCGAACCCTAACACTAACCCTAACCTTAACCCTAACCCGAACCCTAACCCTAACCCTAACCTAACCCTAATCCGAACCCTAACCCTAACCCTAACCCTAACACTAACCCCTAAACCTAACCCGAAACCTAACCCTAATCCTAACCCGAACCCGAACCCTAACCCCTAATCCTAACCCGAACCCGAACCCTAAACCTAAACCTAACCCTAACCCTAACCCTAACCCTTACCCGAACCCTAACCCCAACCCGAAACCTGACCCTAACCCTAACCCTAACCCGAACCCTAACCCTAACCCTAACCCTAACCCGAACCTTAACACGAACCCTAACCCTAACCCTAACCCGAACCCAATGCCTAACCCTAACCCTAACCCGAACACTAACCCTAACCCGAACCCTAACCCTAATCCTAACCCTAACCCTAACCCGAACCCTAACCCTAACCCTAACCTAAACGTAATCCGAACCCTAACCCTAATCCTAACCCTAACCCTAACACTAACCCCTAACCCTAACCCGAAACCTAACCCTAACCCTAACCCGAACCCGAACCGTAACCCCTAACCCTAACCCGAACCCGAACCCTAAACCTAACCCTAACACTAACCCTAACGCTACCCCGAACCCGAGCCCTAACCCTAACCCGAAACCTAACCCTAACCCTAACCCGAACCCGAACCCTAACCCAAACCCTAACACGAACCCTAACCTGAACCCTAACCCTAACACGAACCCTAACCCTAACCCGAACCCGAACCCTAAACCTAACCCTAAACCTAACCCGCACCCTAAACCTAACCCGAACCCGAACCCTAACCATAACCCTAACCCTAAACCTAACCCTAACCCGAACCCTAACCCTAAACTGAACCCAAAACCTAACCCTAACCCTAACCCTAACCCTAACCCCAACCCCAACCCTAAACCTAACACTAACCCTAAACCTAACCCGAACCCTAACCCTAACCCAAAACCTAACCCTAACCCTAAACCGAACCCGAACCCTAACCCTAACCCCTAACCCGAACGATAACCCTAAACCGAACCCTAACCCTAACCCGAACCCTAACCCTAACCCGAATCCTAACATAACCCTAATCCGAACCCTAACCCTAACCCTAAACCTAACCCTAAAACTAACCCCTAACCCTAACCCTAAGCCTAACCCCAACCCTAACCCTCACACTAACCCTAACCCTAACCCGAACCCTAACCCTAACCCTAACCCTAACCCGAACCCGTACCCTAACCCTAACTCCTAAACCGAACCCTAACCCTAACCCGAACCCTAACCCTAACCCGAACCCTAACCCTAACCCTAACCCTATCGTAACCCGAACCCGAACCCTAACACTAACCCTAACCCGAACCCTAACCCGATCCCGAACCATAACCCTAACCCGAACCCTAACCCTAACCCGAACCCTAACCCTAACCCTAAACCTAACCCGAACCCTAACCCTAACCCTAACCCGAACCCTAACCGTAACTCGAAACCTAACCCTAACCCTAACCCTAACCCTAACCCGAACCCTAACCCTAACCCGAACCCGAACCCTAACCCGAACCCTAACCCTAACCCTAACCTGAACACTAACCCCTAACAATAACCCGAACCCGAACCCTAACCTGACCCTAACCCTAACCCTACCCCGAACCCTAACCCTAACCCTAACCCGAACCCTAACCCTAACCCTAACTCTAACCCTAAACCTAACCCTAACCCGAACCCTAACCCTAACCCGAACTCTAACCCGAGCACTAACCCAAACCCTAACCCGAACCCAAACCCTAACCCGAACCCGAACCCTAACCCTAACCCTAACCCTATCCCGAAACCTAACCCGAGCGCTAACCCAAAATCGAACCCGAACCCTAACCCTAACCCTAACCTAACCCTAATCCGAACCCTAACACTAATCCTAACCGTAACCCTAACACTAACCCCTAACCCTAACCCGAAACCTAACCCTAACCCTAACCCGAACCCGAACCCTAACCCTAACCCTAACCCGAACCCGAACCCTAAACCTAACCCTAACACTAACCCTAACCCTAACCCGAACCCGAACCGTAACCCTAACCCGAACCCTAACCCTAACCCTAACCCAAACCCGAACCCTAACCCAAACCCTAACACGAACCCTAACCCTAACCCGAAACCGAACCCTAAGCCTAACCCTAAACCTAACCCGCACCCTAAACCTAACCCGAACCCGAACCCGAACCCTAACCATAACCCTAACCCTAAACCTAACCCTAAACCGAACCCTAACCCTAACCTGAACCCGAAACCTAACCCTAACCCTAACCCTAACCCTAACCCCAACCCCAACCCTAACACTAACACTAACCCTAACCCGAACCCGAACCCTAACCCTAACCCCTAACACGAACCCTAACCCTAACCAGAACCCTTACCCTAACCCTAACCCTAACCCTAACCCTAACCCTAACCCTAACCCGAATCCGAACCCTAACCCTAACCCTAAACCTAACCCTAACCCGAACCCGAACCCTAACCCTAACCCGAACCCTAACCCTAACCCGAACTCTAACCCTAACCCTAACCCGAACACTAACCCTAACACGAACCCGAACACTAACCGTAACCCGAACCCTAACCCTAATCCGAACCCTAACCCGAACCCTAACCCTAACGCTAACCTGAACACTAACCCCTAACAAGAACCCGAACACTAACCGTAACCCGAACCCTAACCCTAATCCGAACCCTAACCCGAACCCTAACCCTAACGCTAACCTGAACACTAACCCCTAACAATAACCCGAACCCGAACCCTAACCCGAACCCTAACCCTAACCCTAACCCGAACCCTAACCCTAACCCTAACCCTAAACCGAACCCGAACCCTAACCCTAACCCTAACTCTAAACCTAAACCTAACCCTAACCCGAACCCTAACCCTACCCCGAACCCTAACCCGAACCCTAACCCGAACCCTAACCCTAAACCTAACCCTAACCCGATCCCTAACCCTAACCCTAACCCTAACCCTAACCCGAACCTTAACCCGAACCCTAACCCTAGCCCTAACCCTAACCCGAAGCCGAACCCTAACCCTAACCCTAACCCGAACCCTAAACCTAACCCTAACTCGAACCCGAACCCTAACACGAACCCTAACTCTAACCCTAATCCGAACCCTAACCCTAAACATAACCCTAACCCTAACCCTAAACCGAACCCGAACCCTAACCCTAACCCGAACCCTAACCCTAACCCTAACACTAACCCGAACCCTAACCCTAACCCTACCCCTAACCCGAACCTTAACACGAACCCTAACCCTAACCCGAACCCTAACCATAACCCTAACCCTAACCCGAACACTAACCCTAACCCGAACCCTAAACCTACCCCTAACCCTAACCCTAAACCGAACCCTAACCCTAACCCTAACCTAACCCTAATCCGAACCCTAACCCTAACACTAACCCTAACCCTAACCCTAACCCTAACACTAACCCCTAACCCTAACCCGAAACCTAACCCTAACCCGAACCCGAACGCGAACCCTAACCCTAACCCCTAAACCGAACCCTAACCCTAACCCGAACCCTAACCCTAAACCGAACCGTAACACTAACCCTAACCCTAACCCGAACCCTAACCATAACCCTAACCCTAACCCGAACACTAACCCTAACCCGAACCCTAAACCTACCCCTAACCCTAACCCTAAACCGAACCCTAACCCTAACCCTAACCTAACCCTAATCCGAAACCTAACCCTAACACTAACCCTAACCCTAACCCTAACACTAACCCCTAACCCTAACCCGAAACCTAACCCTAACCCGAACCCGAACGCGAACCCTAACCCTAACCCCTAAACCGAACCCTAACCCTAACCCGAACCCTAACCCTAAACCGAACCCTAACACTAACCCTAACCCTAACCCGAACCCTAACCCTAACCCGAACCCTAACCCTAACCCTAAACCGAACCCTAACCCTAACCCTAACCCTAACCCGAACCCGAACCCTAACTCTAACCGGAACACTATCCCTTACCCTAACCCGAACCCTAACCCTAACCCGAACCCTAACCCGAACCCTAACCCGATCCCTAACCCGAACGCTAACCCTAACCCTAACCCGAACACTAACCCTAACCCTAACCCTACCCCGAACCCTAACCTTAAACCTATCCCGAACCCTAACCCTAACCAGAACCCTAACCGGAAACCTAAACCTAACCCCTAACCCTAACCCTAACCCTAACCCGAACCCGAACCCTAAACCTAACCCTAACCCCTAACCCTAACCCTAACCCTAACCCTAACCCGAACACTAACCCTAACCCTAACCCTAAACCTAACCCGAACCCGAAACCTAACCCTAACCCTATCCCGAACCCGAACCCTAAACCTAACCCGAACCCTAACCCTAACCCGAACCCTAACCTTAACCCGAAACCTAACCCTAACCCTAACCCGAACCCGAACCCGAACCCTAACCCTAACCCTAACCCGAAGCCTAACCCTAACCCGAACCCTAACCCTAACCCTAAACAGAAACCTAACCCTAACCCTAACCCGAACCCTAACCCTAACCCGAACCCTAACCCTAACCCGAACCCGAACCCGAAACCTAACCCTAACCCGAACCCTAACCCTAACCCGAACCCTAACCCGAACCCGAACCCTAACCCTAACCCTAACCCGAACCCTAAACCTAACCCTAACCCGAATCCTAACCCTAACCCGAACCCGAAAACTAACCCGAACACTAACCCTAACCCTAACCCTAACCCTAAACCTAACCCTAACCCTAACCCGAACCCTAACCCTAACCCTAACCCGAACCCTATCCCTAACCCTAAACCGAACCCTAAACCTAACCCGAACTCTAACCCTAAACCTAACCCTAACCCGAACCTTAACCCTAACCCTAAACCGACCCCTAACCCGAACCCTAACACGTACCCTAAACCTTACCCTAACCCTAACACTAACACAAACCCTAACCCTAACACTAACCCTAAGCCGAACCCTAACCCGAACCCTAACCCGAACCCTAACCCTAACCCGAACCCTAACCCTAACCCTAACCCGAACCCTAACCCGAACCCGAACCCTAACCCTAACCAGAAACCTAACCCGAACCCAACCCTAACCCGAACCCTAACCCTAACCCGAACCCTAACCCTAACCAAACCCTAACCCGAAACCTAAACCTAACCCGAAACCTAACCCTAAACCTAACCCGAACCCTAACCCGGACCCTAACCCGAACCCCAACCCTAACCCTAACCCTAACCCGAACCCTAATCCTAACCCTAACCCTAATCCGAAACCTAAACCTAACCCTAACCGGAACCCTAACCATAACCCGAACACTAAACCCAACCCTATCCCGAGCCCTAACCCTAACCCTAAACCTAACCCTAACACTAACCCGAACAATAACCCTAACCCGAACCCTAAACCTAACCCTAACCCTAACCCGAACCCTAACCCGAAACCTAACCCTAACCCTAACCCGAACCCTAACCCTAAACCTAACCCGAAACCTAACCCTGACCCTATCCCGAACCCGAACCCTAACCCGAACCCTAACCCTAACCCTAATACGAACCCTAACCCTAATGCTAACTCTAACCCTAACCCTAACCCGAACCCGAACCCTAACCCTAATCCGAACCCTGACCCTAACCCTAACCCTAACCCGAACCCTAATCCTAACCCTAACCTTAAACCGAACCTTAAAACGAAACCTAACCCTAAACCTAACCCGAACACTAACCCTAACCCGAACCCTAACACTAACCCTAACCTTAACCCTAACCCGAACCCTAACCCTAACCCTAACCTAACCCTAATCCGAACCCTAACCCTAACCCTAACCCTAACACTAACCCCTAAACCTAACCCGAAACCTAACCCTAATCCTAACCCGAACCCGAACCCTAACCCCTAATCCTAACCCGAACCCGAACCCTAAACCTAAACCTAACCCTAACCCTAACCCTAACCCGAACCCGAACCCTAACCCTAATCCGAAACCGAACCCGAAACCCAACCCGGACCTTACCCCTAACCCT
The DNA here is from genome assembly GCA_032313775.1 of Urocyon cinereoargenteus. NCBI lineage: Eukaryota > Metazoa > Chordata > Mammalia > Carnivora > Canidae > Urocyon > Urocyon cinereoargenteus. The sequence goes on from JAVLSZ010000040.1 coordinate 493,914, forward strand.
AATCCGAACCCTAACCCTAACCCTAACCCTAACCCTAAACCTAACCCGAACCCGAACCCTAACCCTAACCCTATCCCGAAACCGAACCCTAACCCTAACCCTAACCCGAACCCTAACACGTACCCTAACCCTAACCCTAACCCTAACCCTAACCCGAACCCTAACCCTAACCCTAACCCTAACCCGAACCCTAACCCTAACCCGAACCCTAACCCTAACCCTAACCCGAACCCTAACCCTAACCCGAACCCGAACCATAACCCTAACCCTAACCCGAACCCAAACCCTAACCCTAACCCGAACCCTATCCCGAACACTAACCCTAACCCTAACCTGAACACTAACCCCTAACCCTAACACGAACCCGAACCCTAACTCGAACCCTAACCCTAAACCTAACCCGAACCCTAAACCTTACCCTAACCCTAAACCTAACCCGAACCCGAACCCTAACCCCAAACCTAACCCTAACCCTAACCCTAAACCTTACCCTAACCCGAAACCGAATCCGAACCCTAACCCTAACCCGAACCCGAACCCTAATCCGAACCCTAACCCTAACACTAATACGAACCCTAACCCTAACCCTAACCCTAACCCGAACCCGAACCCTAACCCTAAACCGAAACCTGACCCTAACCCTAACCCTAACCCGAAACCTAACCCTAACCCTAACCCTAACCCGAACCTTAACACGAAACCTAACCCGAACCCTAATCCGAACCCTAAACCTAACCCTAACCCTAACACGAACACGAACCCTAACCCTAACCCTAACCCGAACACTAACCCTAACCCTAACCCGAACCCTAACCCTAACCCTAACCCTAACCCGAACCCTAACCCTAACCCCTAACCCTAACCCTAACCCTAACCCGAACACGAACCCTAACCCTAACCCTAACACCTAACCCTAACCCTAACCCAAACCCTAACCCTAACCCTAATCCGAACCCGAACCCGAACCCTAACCCTACCCCGAACCCGAAACCAAACCATAACCCTAACACTAACCCGAACCCTAACCCTATCCCTAACCCGAACCCGAACCAGAACCCTAACCCTAACACTAACCCTAACCCTAACCCGAAACATAACCCTAACACTAACCCTACCTCTAACCCCTAACCCTAACCCGAACCCTAACCCTAACTCGAACCCTAACCCTAACCCTAACCCTAACCCTAACCCGATCCCTAACCCTAAACCTAACCCTAAACCTAACCCTAACCCTAAACCGAACCCTAACCCGAAACCTAACCCGAACCCTTCCCCTAACCCTAACCCTAACCCTAAACCTAACCCGAAACCTAACCCTAACCCTAACTCGAACCCGAACCCTAACCCGAACCCTAACCCTAAACCGAACCCTAACCCTAACCCGAACCCGAACCCTAACCCTAACCCGAACCCTAACCCGAAACCTAACCCGAAACTTAACCCGAACCCTAACCCGAACCCTAACCCGAACCCTAACACTAACCCTATTCCGAACCCTAACCCGAATCCTAACCCTAAGCCGAACCCGAACCCTAACCCTAACCCTAACCCTAACACTAACACTAACCCGAACCCTAACCCTAACCCTAACCCTAACCCGAACCCTAACCCTAACCCTAACCCTAAACCTAAACCTAACCCCTAACCCTAACCCGAACCCTAACCCTAACTCGAACCCTAACCCTAACCCGAACCCGAACTCTAACCCTAACCCTAACCCTAACCCGAACCCTAACCCTAACCCGAACCCTAACCCTAAATATAACACTAACCCTAAACCTAACCCGAACCCTAACCCTAACCCTAACCCTAACCCGAACCCGAACCCTAACCCTAACCCTAACACTAACATTAACCCCTAACCCTAACACGAAACCTAACCCTAACCCGAACCCGAACCCGAACTCTAGGCCCTAACCCTAACGCGAACCCGAACCCTAAACCTATCCCTAACCCTAACCCTAACCCTAACCCTAACCCGAACCCAAACCCGAACTCTAACCCTAACCCGAACCCTAACCCTACCCTAACCTGAACCCGAACCCTAACCCGAAGCCTAACCCTAACCCTAACCCGAACCCTAACCCTATCTTGAACCCTCACCCTAACCCTAAACCTAACCCTAACCCGAACCCTAACCCGAACCCTAACCTGAAACCTAACCCTAACCCTAACCCTAACCCTAACCCGAACCCTAACCCTAAACCTAACCCGAACCCTAAACCGAACCCTAACACTAACCCTAACCCGAACCCTAACCCTAACCCTAACCCGAACCCTAACCCGAACCCGAACCCGAACCCTAACCCTAACACTAACCCCTAACCCGAACCCGACCCCTAAAACCAAACCCTAACCCGATCCCGAACCCTAACCCTAACCTGAACACTAACCCCTAACCCTAACCCGAACCCGAACCCTAACCCGAACCCTAACCCTAAACCTAATCCGAACCCTAACCGTAACCCTAAACCTAACCCTAACCCTAACACTAACCCCTAACCCGAACCCTAACCCGAACCCTAACACGAAACCTAACCCTAACCCTAACCCTAACCCTAACCCGAACCCTAACCCTAACCCTAACCCGAACCCTAAACCGAACCCTAACACTAACCCTAACCCGAACCCTAACCCTAAACCTAATCCGAACCCAAACCCTAACCCTAACCCTAACCCTAACCCTAAAACTAACCCCTAACCCGAACCCGACCCCTAAAACCAAACCCTAACCCGATCCCGAACCCTAAACCTAACCCTAAACTTAACCCTAACCCTAACCCGAACCCGAACCCTAACCCTAACCCGAACACTAACCCTAACCCTACCCCGAACCCGAACACTACCCCAAGCCCTAACCCTAACCCTAAACCGACCCTAAACCTAACACGAACCCTAACCCTAACCCGAACCCGAACCCTAAACCTAACCCTAAACCTAACCCGCACACTAACCCTAACCCGAACCCGAACCCGAATTCTAACCCTAACCCTAAACCTAACCCTAACCCGAACCCTAACCCTAACCCGAACCCAAATCCTAACCCTAACCCTAACCCTAACCCTAAACCCCAACCCCAACCCTAACCCTAACACTAACCCTAAACCTAACCCGAACCTAACCCTAACCCTAACCCTAACCCTAACCCGAACCCGAACACTAACCCTAACCCCAAACCCGAACGCTAACCCTAACCCGAACCCTAACCCTAACCCGAACCCTAACCCTAACCAGAACACTAACCTAACCCTAATCCCAACCCTAACCCTAACCCTAACCCTAACACTAACCCCTAACCCTAACCCCAACACTAACCCTCACACTAAACCTAACCCTAATCCGAACCCTAACCCTAACCCTAACCCTAACCCGAACCCGAACCCTAATCCTAACCCCTAACACGAAGCCTAACCCTAACCAGAACCCTAACCCTAACCCGAACCCTAACCCTAACCCTAACCCAAATCCGAACCCTAACCCTAACCCTAAACCTAACCCTAACCCGAACCCGAAACCTAACCCTAACCCGAACCCTAACCCTAACCCGAACTCTAACCCTAACCCTAACAAGAACCCTAACCCTAACCCAAACCCGAACCCTAACCGTAAACCGAACCCTAACACTAACCCTAACCCTAACCCGAACCCTAACCCTAACCCGAACCCTAACCCGAACCCTAACCTAACCCTAACCTGAACAATAACGCCTAACAATAACCAGAACCCGAACCCTAACCCGAATCCTAACCCTAACCCTAACCCGAACCCTAACCCTAACCCTAACCCTAACCCGAACCCGAACCCTAACCCTAACCCTAACTCTAAACCTAAACCTAACCCTAACCCGAACCCTAACCCTAACCCGAACCCTAACCCGAACCCTAACCCTAAACCTAACCCTAACCCTAACCCGAACCCTAACCCTAACCCTAACCCGAACCCTAACCCTAACCCGAACCCGAACCATAACCCTAACCCTAACCCGAACCCAAACCCTAACCCTAACCCGAACCCTATCCCGAACACTAACCCTAACCCTAACCTGAACACTAACCCCTAACCCTAACACGAACCCGAACCCTAACTCGAACCCTAACCCTAAACCTAACCCGAACCCTAAACCTTACCCTAACCCTAAACCTAACCCGAACCCGAACCCTAACCCCAAACCTAACCCTAACCCTAACCCTAAACCTTACCCTAACCCGAAACCGAATCCGAACCCTAACCCTAACCCGAACCCGAACCCTAATCCGAACCCTAACCCTAACACTAATACGAACCCTAACCCTAACCCTAACCCTAACCCGAACCCGAACCCTAACCCTAAACCGAAACCTGACCCTAACCCTAACCCTAACCCGAAACCTAACCCTAACCCTAACCCTAACCCGAACCTTAACACGAAACCTAACCCGAACCCTAATCCGAACCCTAAACCTAACCCTAACCCTAACACGAACACGAACCCTAACCCTAACCCTAACCCGAACACTAACCCTAACCCTAACCCGAACCCTAACCCTAACCCTAACCCTAACCCGAACCCTAACCCTAACCCCTAACCCTAACCCTAACCCTAACCCGAACACGAACCCTAACCCTAACCCTAACACCTAACCCTAACCCTAACCCAAACCCTAACCCTAACCCTAATCCGAACCCGAACCCGAACCCTAACCCTACCCCGAACCCGAAACCAAACCATAACCCTAACACTAACCCGAACCCTAACCCTATCCCTAACCCGAACCCGAACCAGAACCCTAACCCTAACACTAACCCTAACCCTAACCCGAAACATAACCCTAACACTAACCCTACCTCTAACCCCTAACCCTAACCCGAACCCTAACCCTAACTCGAACCCTAACCCTAACCCTAACCCTAACCCTAACCCGATCCCTAACCCTAAACCTAACCCTAAACCTAACCCTAACCCTAAACCGAACCCTAACCCGAAACCTAACCCGAACCCTTCCCCTAACCCTAACCCTAACCCTAAACCTAACCCGAAACCTAACCCTAACCCTAACTCGAACCCGAACCCTAACCCGAACCCTAACCCTAAACCGAACCCTAACCCTAACCCGAACCCGAACCCTAACCCTAACCCGAACCCTAACCCGAAACCTAACCCGAAACTTAACCCGAACCCTAACCCGAACCCTAACCCGAACCCTAACACTAACCCTATTCCGAACCCTAACCCGAATCCTAACCCTAAGCCGAACCCGAACCCTAACCCTAACCCTAACCCTAACACTAACACTAACCCGAACCCTAACCCTAACCCTAACCCTAACCCGAACCCTAACCCTAACCCTAACCCTAAACCTAAACCTAACCCCTAACCCTAACCCGAACCCTAACCCTAACTCGAACCCTAACCCTAACCCGAACCCGAACTCTAACCCTAACCCTAACCCTAACCCGAACCCTAACCCTAACCCGAACCCTAACCCTAAATATAACACTAACCCTAAACCTAACCCGAACCCTAACCCTAACCCTAACCCTAACCCGAACCCGAACCCTAACCCTAACCCTAACACTAACATTAACCCCTAACCCTAACACGAAACCTAACCCTAACCCGAACCCGAACCCGAACTCTAGGCCCTAACCCTAACGCGAACCCGAACCCTAAACCTATCCCTAACCCTAACCCTAACCCTAACCCTAACCCGAACCCAAACCCGAACTCTAACCCTAACCCGAACCCTAACCCTACCCTAACCTGAACCCGAACCCTAACCCGAAGCCTAACCCTAACCCTAACCCGAACCCTAACCCTATCTTGAACCCTCACCCTAACCCTAAACCTAACCCTAACCCGAACCCTAACCCGAACCCTAACCTGAAACCTAACCCTAACCCTAACCCTAACCCTAACCCGAACCCTAACCCTAAACCTAACCCGAACCCTAAACCGAACCCTAACACTAACCCTAACCCGAACCCTAACCCTAACCCTAACCCGAACCCTAACCCGAACCCGAACCCGAACCCTAACCCTAACACTAACCCCTAACCCGAACCCGACCCCTAAAACCAAACCCTAACCCGATCCCGAACCCTAACCCTAACCTGAACACTAACCCCTAACCCTAACCCGAACCCGAACCCTAACCCGAACCCTAACCCTAAACCTAATCCGAACCCTAACCGTAACCCTAAACCTAACCCTAACCCTAACACTAACCCCTAACCCGAACCCTAACCCGAACCCTAACACGAAACCTAACCCTAACCCTAACCCTAACCCTAACCCGAACCCTAACCCTAACCCTAACCCGAACCCTAAACCGAACCCTAACACTAACCCTAACCCGAACCCTAACCCTAAACCTAATCCGAACCCAAACCCTAACCCTAACCCTAACCCTAACCCTAAAACTAACCCCTAACCCGAACCCGACCCCTAAAACCAAACCCTAACCCGATCCCGAACCCTAAACCTAACCCTAAACTTAACCCTAACCCTAACCCGAACCCGAACCCTAACCCTAACCCGAACCCTAACCCTAACCCTACCCCGAACCCGAACACTACCCCAAGCCCTAACCCTAACCCTAAACCGACCCTAAACCTAACACGAACCCTAACCCTAACCCGAACCCGAACCCTAAACCTAACCCTAAACCTAACCCGCACACTAACCCTAACCCGAACCCGAACCCGAATTCTAACCCTAACCCTAAACCTAACCCTAACCCGAACCCTAACCCTAACCCGAACCCAAATCCTAACCCTAACCCTAACCCTAACCCTAAACCCCAACCCCAACCCTAACCCTAACACTAACCCTAAACCTAACCCGAACCTAACCCTAACCCTAACCCTAACCCTAACCCGAACCCGAACACTAACCCTAACCCCAAACCCGAACGCTAACCCTAACCCGAACCCTAACCCTAACCCGAACCCTAACCCTAACCAGAACACTAACCTAACCCTAATCCCAACCCTAACCCTAACCCTAACCCTAACACTAACCCCTAACCCTAACCCCAACACTAACCCTCACACTAAACCTAACCCTAATCCGAACCCTAACCCTAACCCTAACCCTAACCCTAACCCGAACCCGAACCCTAATCCTAACCCCTAACACGAAGCCTAACCCTAACCAGAACCCTAACCCTAACCCGAACCCTAACCCTAACCCTAACCCAAATCCGAACCCTAACCCTAACCCTAAACCTAACCCTAACCCGAACCCGAAACCTAACCCTAACCCGAACCCTAACCCTAACCCGAACTCTAACCCTAACCCTAACAAGAACCCTAACCCTAACCCAAACCCGAACCCTAACCGTAAACCGAACCCTAACACTAACCCTAACCCTAACCCGAACCCTAACCCTAACCCGAACCCTAACCCGAACCCTAACCTAACCCTAACCTGAACAATAACGCCTAACAATAACCAGAACCCGAACCCTAACCCGAATCCTAACCCTAACCCTAACCCGAACCCTAACCCTAACCCTAACCCTAACCCGAACCCGAACCCTAACCCTAACCCTAACTCTAAACCTAAACCTAACCCTAACCCGAACCCTAACCCTAACCCGAACCCTAACCCGAACCCTAACCCTAAACCTAACCCTAACCCGATCCCTAACCCTAACCCTAACCCTAACCCTACCCCGAACCTTAACCCGAACCCTAACCCTAGCGCTAAACCTAACCCTAAGCCGAACCCTAACCCTAACCCTAACCCGAACCCTAAACCTAACCCTAACTCGAACCCGAACCCTAACACGAACCCTAACTCTAACCCTAATCCGAACCCTAACCCTAAACCTAACCCTAAACCTAACCCTAACCCGATCCCGAACCCTAAACCTAACCCTAAACTTAACCCTAACCCTAACCCGAACCCGAACCCTAACCCTAACCCGAACCCTAACCCTAACCCTACCCCGAACCCGAACACTACCCCAAACCCTAACCCTAACCCTAAACCGACCATAAACCTAACACGAACCCTAACCCTAACCCGAACCCGAACCCTGACCCTAACCCTAACACTAACCCGAACGCTAACCCTAACCCTACCCCTAACCCGAACCTTAACACGAACCCTAACCCTAACCCGAACCCTAACCATAACCCTAACCCTAACCCGAACACTAACCCTAACCCGAACCCTAACCCTACCCCTAACCCTAACCCTAAACCGAACCCTAACCCTAACCCTAACCTAACCCTAATCCGAACCCTAACCCTAACACTAACCCTAACCCTAACCCTAACACTAACCCCTAACCCTAACCCGAAACCTAACCCTAACCCGAACCCGAACTCGAACCCTAACCCTAAACCCTAAACCGAACCCTAACCCTAACCCAAAACCCCGAACCCTAACCCTAAACCGAACCCTAACACTAACCCTAACCCTAACCCGAACCCGAACCCTAACCCGAACCCTAACCCTAACCCTAAACCGAACCCTAACCCTAACCCTAACCCTAACCCGAACCCGAACCCTAACTCTAACCGGAACCCTATCCCTTACCCTAACCCGAACCCTAACCCTAACACTAACCCTAACCCGAACCTTAACCCAAACCCTAACCCGATCCCTAACCCGAACGCTAACCCTAACCCTAACCCGAACACTAACCCTAACCCTAACCCTACCCCGAACACTAACCTTAACCCTAACCCGAACCCTAACCCTAACCATAACCCTAACCCGAACCCTAAACCTAACCCCTAACCCTAAACCTAACCCTAACCCGAACCCTAAACCTAACCCTAACCCCTAACCCTAACCCTAACCCTAACACCAACCCGAACACTAACCCTAACCCTAACCCTAAACCTAACCCGAACCAGAACCCTAACCCTAACCCTATCCCGAACCCGCACCCTAACCCTAACCCAAACCCTAACCCTAACCCGAACCCTAACCCTAACCCGAAACCTAACCCTAACCCTAACCCGAACCCGAACCCGAACCCTAACCCTAACCATAACCCGAAGCCTAACCCTAACCCGAACCCTAACCCTAACCCTAAACCGAAACCTAACCCGAACCCTAACCCGAACCCTAACCCTAACCCGAACCCTAACCCTAACCCGAACCCGAACCCGAAACCTAACCCAAACCCGAACCCTAACCCTAACCCTAACCCGAACCCTAACCCTAACCCGAACCCGAACCCTAAACCTAACCCTAACCCGAATCCTAACCCTAACCCGAACCCGAAAACTAACCCGAACACTAACCCTAACCCTAACCCTAACCCAAAACCTAACCCTAACCCTAATACGAACCCTAACCCTAACCTAACCCGAACCCTAACCCTAAACCTAACCCTAACCCTAACCCGAACCCTAACCCTAACCCTAATGCGAACCCTATCCCTAACCCTAAACCGAAACCTAAACCTAACCCGAACCCTAACCCTAAACCTAACCCTAACCCGAACCTTAACCCTAAACCTAAACCGACCCCTAACCCGAACCCTAACACGTACCCTAACCCTAACCCTAACCCTAAACCTAACCCGAACCCTAACCCTAAACCTAACCCTAAGCCGAACCCTAACCCGAACCCTAACCCGAACCCTAACCCTAACCCGAACCCTAACCCTAACCCTAACCCGAACCCTAACCCGAACCCGAACCCTAACCCTAACCCGAAACCTAACCCGAACTCAACACTAACCCGAACCCTAACCCTAACCCGAACCCTAACCCTAACTCTAACCCTAACCCGAAACCTAAACCTAACCCGAAACCTAACCCTAAACCTAACCCGAACCCTAACCTGGACCCTAACCCGAACCCCAACCCTAACCCTAACCCTAACATGAACCCTAATCCTAACCCTAACCCTAACCCGAAAACTAAACCTAACCCTAACCGGAACCCTCACCATAACCCGAACTTAAACCCAACCCTATCCCGAACCCTAACCCTAACCCTAAACCTAACCCTAACCCTAACCCGAACACTAACCCTAACCCGAACCCTAACCCTAACCCTAACCCTAACCCTAACCCTAACCCGAAACCTAACCCGAAACCTAACCCTAAACCTAACCCGAACCCTAACCCTAAACCCAACCTGAAACCTAACCCTGACCCAATCCCGAACCCGAACCCTAACCCGAACCCTAACCCTAACCCTAACCCGAAACCTGACCCTAACCCTAACCCTAAACCGAACCCTAATCCTAACCCTAACCTTAACCCGAACCTTAACACGAACCCTAACCCTAACCCTAACCCGAACACTAACCCTAACCCGAACCCTAACCCTAACCCTAACCTTAACCCTAACCCGAACCCTAACCCTAACCCTAACCTAACCCTAATCCGAACCCTAACCCTAAACCTAACCCTAACCCTAACACTAACCCCTAAACCTAACCCGAAACCTAACCCTAATCCTAACCCGAACCCGAACCCTAACCCCTAACCCTAACCCGAACCCGAGCCCTAAACCTAAACCTAACCCTAACCCTAGCCCTAACCCGAACCCGAACCCTAACCCTAATCGGAAACCGAACCCGAAACCCAACCCGGACCTTACCCCTAACACTAATACGAACCCTAACCATAACCCTAACCCTAACCCGAACCCGAACCCTAACCCTAAACCGAAACCTGACCCTAACCCTAACCCTAACCCGAAACCTAACCCTAACCCTAACCCTAACCCGAACCTTAACACGAAACCTAACCCGAACCCTAATCCGAAACCTAAACGTAACCCTAACCCTAACCCTAACACGAACACGAACCCTAACACTAACCCTAACCCGAACACTAACCCTAACCCTAACCCGAACCCTAACCCGAACCCTAAACCTAACCCTAACCTGAACAATAACCCCTAAACCTAACCCGATCCCGAACCCGAACCCGAACCCTAACACTAACCCTAACCCGAACCCTAACCCTAATCCTAACCCTAACCCGAACCCTAACCCTAACCCTAACCCGAACCCTAACCCTAACCCTAACCCTAACCCGAACCCTAACCCTAACCCCTAACCCTAACCCTAACCCTAACCCGAACACGAACCCTAACCCTAACCCTAACACCTAACACTAACCCTAACCCAAACCCTAACCCTAACCCTAACCCGAACCCGAAACCTAACCCGAACCCTAACCCTAAACCTATTCCGAACCCTAACCCTAACCCTAACCCTAACACTAACCCGAACCCGAACCCTAACCCTAACCCGATCTTTAACCCCTCAACCGAACCCGAACCCGAACCCTAACCCTACCCCGAACCCGAACCCAAACCATAACCCTAACACTAACCCGAACCCTAACCCTCACCCTATTCCGAAACCTAACCCGAATCCTAACCCTAACCCGAACCCGAAACCTAAACCTAACCCTAACCCTAACACTAACACTAACCCGAACCCTAACCCTAACCCTAACCCTAACCCTAACCCGAAACCTAACCCTAACCCTAACCCTAAACCTAACCCCTAACCCTAACCCGAACCCTAACCCTAACTCGAACCCTAACCCTAACCCGAACCCGAACTCTATTCCTAACCCTAACCCTAACCCTAACCCGAACCCTAACCCTAACCCGAACCCTAACCCTAAACATAACCCTAACCCTAACCCTAACCCGAACCCTAACCCTAACCCTAACACTAACCCTAACCCGAACCCGAACCCTAACCCTAACCCTAACCCTAACATTAACCCCTAACCCTAACACGAAACCTAACCCTAACCCGAACTCGAACCCGAACTCTAACCCCTAACCCTAACGCGAACCCGAACCCTAAACCTAACCCTAACCCTAACCCTAAACCTAACCCTAACCCGAACCCGAACCCGAACCCTAACCATTACCCGAACCCTAACCCTACCCTAACCTGAAGCCGAACCCTAACCCGAAGCCTAACCCTAACCCTAACCCGAACCCTAACCCTATCTTGAACCCTCACCCTAACCCTAAACCTAACCCTAACCCAAACCCTAACCCGAACACTAACCCGAAACCTAACCCTAACCCTAACCCTAACCCTAACCCGAACCCTAACCCTAACCCTAACCCGAACCCTAAACCGAACCCTAACACTAACCCTAACCCGAACCCTAACCCTAACCCTAACCCGAACCCTAACCCGAACCCGAACCCGAACCCTAACCCTAACCCTAACCCGAACCCTAACCCTAAACCTAACCCAAACCCTAACCCGAACACTAACCCTAACCCTAACCTGAACACTAACCCCTAACCCTAACCCGAACCCGAACCCTAACCCGAACCCTAACCCTAAACCTAATCCGAACCCTAACCCTAACCCTAACCCTAACCCTAACACTAACCCCTAACCCGAACCCGACCCCTAAAGCCAAACCCTAACCCGATCCCGAACCCTAAACCTAACCCTAAACTTAACCCTAACCCTAAACCGAACCTGAACCCTAACCCTAACCCGAACCCTAACCCTAACCCTACCCCGAACCCGAACACTACCCCAAACCCTAACCCTAACCCTAAACCGACCCTAAACCTAACACGAACTCTAACCCTAACCCGAACCCGAACCCTAACCCTAACCCTAAACCTAACCCGCACACTAACCCTAACCCGAACCCGAACCCGAACCCGAACCCTAATCCTAACCCCTAACACGAAGCCTAACCCTAACCAGAACCCTAACCCTAACCCGAACCCGAACCCTAATCCTAACCCCTAACACGAAGCCTAACCCTAACCAGAACCCTAACCCTAACCCGAACCCTAACCCTAACCCTAACCCTAACCCTAACCCTAACCCGAACCCGAACCCTAATCCTAACCCCTAACACGAAGCCTAACCCTAACCAGAACCCTAACCCTAATCCGAACCCTAACCCTAACCCTAACCCTAACCCGAACCCGAACCCTAATCCTAACCCCTAACACGAAGCCTAACCCTAACCAGAACCCTAACCCTAACCCGAACCCTAATCCTAACCCCTAACACGAAGCCTAACCCTAACCAGAACCCAAATCCGAACCCTAACCCTAACCCTAAACCTAACCCTAACCCTAACAAAAACCTAACCCTAACCCGAACCCGAAACCTAACCCTAACCCGAACCCTAACCCTAACCCGAACTCTAACCCTAACCCTAACAAGAACCCTGACCCTAACCCAAAACCGAACCCTAACCCTAACCCGAACCCTAACCCTAACCCGAACCCTAACCCGAACCCTAACCTAACCCTAACCTGAACAATAACCCCTAACAATAACCAGAACCCGAACCCTAACCCGAACCCTAACCCTAACCCTAACCCGAACCCTAACCCTAACCCTAACCCTAACCCTAACCCGAACCCGAACCCTAACCCTAACCCTAACTCTAAACCTAAACCTAACCCTAACCCGAACCCTAACCCTAACCCGAACCCTAACCCGAACCCTAACCCTAAACCTAACCCTAACCCGATCCCTAACCCTAACCCTAACCCTAACCCTAACCCTACCCCGAACCTTAACCCGAACCCTAACCCTAGCGCTAACCCTAACCCTAAGCCGAACCCTAACCCTAACCCTAACCCGAACCCTAAACCTAACCCTAACTCGAACCCGAACCCTAACACGAAACCTAACTCTAACCCTAATCCGAACCCTAAACCTAAACCTAACCCTAACCCTAACCCTAACCCGATCCCGATCCCTAAACCTAACCCTAAACTTAACCCTAACCCTAACCCGAACCCGAACCCTAACCCTAACCCGAACCCTAACCCTAACCCTACCCCGAACCCGAACACTACCCCAAACCCTAACCCTAACCCTAAACCGACACTAAACCTAACACGAACCCTAACCCTAACCCGAACCCGAACCCTGACCCTAACCCTAACACTAACCCGAACGCTAACCCTAACCCTACCCCTAACCCGAACCTTAACACGAACCCTAACCCTAACCCGAACCCTAACCATAACCCTAACCCTAACCCGAACACTAACCCTAACCCGAACCCTAACCCTACCCCTAACCCTAACCCTAAACCGAACCCTAACCCTAACCCTAACCTAACCCTAATCCGAACCCTAACCCTAACACTAACCCTAACCCTAACCCTAACACTAACCCCTAACCCTAACCCGAAACCTAACCCTAACCCGAACCCGAACTCGAACCCTAACCCTAAACCCTAAACCGAACCCTAACCCTAACCCAAAACCCCGAACCCTAACCCTAAACCGAACCCTAACACTAACCCTAACCCTAACCCGAACCCGAACCCTAACCCGAACCCTAACCCTAACCCTAAACCGAACCCTAACCCTAACCCTAACCCTAACCCTAACCCGAACCCGAACCCTAACTCTAACCGGAACCCTATCCCTTACCCTAACCCGAACCCTAACCCTAACACTAACCCTAACCCGAACCTTAACCCGAACCCTAACCCGATCCCTAACCCGAACGCTAACCCTAACCCTAACCCGAACACAAACCCTAACCCTAACCCTACCCCGAACACTAACCTTAACCCTATCCCGAACCCTAACCCTAACCATAACCCTAACCCGAACCCTAAACCTAACCCCTAACCCTAACCCTAACCCTAACCCGAACCCTAAACCTAACCCTAACCCCTAACCCTAACCCTAATCCTAACACCAACCCGAACACTAACCCTAACCCTAACCCTAAACCTAAACCGCACCCGAACCCTAACCCTAACCCTATCCCGAACCCGCACCCTAACCCTAACCCAAACCCTAACCCTAACCCGAACCCTAAACCTAACCCGAAACCTAACCCTAACCCTAACTCGAACCCGAACCCGAACCCTAACCCTAACCATAACCCGAAGCCTAACCCTAACCCGAACCCTAGCCCTAACCCTAAACCGAAACCTAACCCGAACCCTAACCCGAACCCTAACCCTAACCCGAACCCTAACCCTAACCCGAACCCGAACCCGAAACCTAACCCTAACCCGAACCCTAACCCTAACCCTAACCCGAACCCTAACCCTAACCCGAAACCTAACCCGAACCCGAACCCTAAACCTAACCCTAACCCGAATCCTAACCCTAACCCGAACCCGAAAACTAACCCGAACACTAACCCTAACCCTAACCCTAACCCAAAACCTAACTCTAAACCTAATACGAACCCTAACCCTAAACCTAACCCTAACCCTAACCCGAACCCTAACCCTAACCCTAATGCGAACCCTATCCCTAACCCTAAACCGAACCCTAAACCTAACCCGAACCCTAACCCTAAACCTAACCCTAACCCGAACCTTAACCCTAAACCTAAACCGACCCCTAACCCGAACCCTAACACGTACCCTAACCCTAACCCTAACCCTAAACCTAACCCGAACCCTAACCCTAAACCTAACCCTAAGCCGAACCCTAACCCGAACCCTAACCCGAACCCTAACCCTAACCCGAACCCTAACCCTAACCCTTACCCGAACCCTAACCCGAACCCGAACCCTAACCCTAACCCGAAACCTAACCCGAACTCAACACTAACCCGAACCCTAACCCTAACCCGAACCCTAACCCTAACCCTAACGCTAACCCGAAACCTAAACCTAACCCGAAACCTAACCCTAAACCTAACCCGAACCCTAACCCGGACCCTAACCCGAACCCCAACCCTAACCCTAACCCTAACATGAACCCTAATCCTAACCCTAACCCTAACCCGAAAACTAAACCTAACCCTAACCGGAACCCTAACCATAACCCGAACTTAAACCCAACCCTATCCCGAACCCTAACCCTAACCCTAAACCTAACCCTAACCCTAACCCGAACACTAACCCTAACCCGAACCCTAACCCTAACCCTAACCCTAACCCTAACCCTAACCCTCACCCTAACCCGAACCCTAACCCGAAACCTAACCCTAAACCTAACCCGAACCCTAACCCTAAACCTAACCTGAAACCTAACCCTGACCCTATCCCGAACCCGAACCCTAACCCGAACCCTAACCCTAACCCTAATACGAACCCTAACCCTAACGCTAACCCTAACACTAACCCTAACCCGAACCCGAACCCTAACCCTAACCCGAAACCTGACCCTAACCCTAACCCTAAACCGAACCCTAATCCTAACCCTAACCTTAACCCGAACCTTAACACGAACCCTAACCCTAACCCTAACCCGAACACTAAACCTAACCCGAACCCTAACCCTAACCCTAACCTTAACCCTAACCCGAACCCTAACCCTAACCCTAACCTAACCCTAATCCGAACCCTAACCCTAAAACTAACCCTAACCCTAACACTAACCCCTAAACCTAACCCGAAACCTAACCCTAATCCTAACCCGAACCCGAACCCTAACCCCTAACCCTAACCCGAACCCGAACCCTAAACCTAAACCTAACCCTAACCCTAGCCCTAACCCGAACCCGAACCCTAACCCTAATCGGAAACCGAACCCGAAACCCAACCCGGACCTTACCCCTAACACTAATACGAACCCTAACCCTAACCCTAACCCTAACCCGAACCCTAAACCTAACCCTAACCTGAACAATAACCCCTAAACCTAACCCGATCCCGAACCCGAACCCGAACCCTAACACTAACCCTAACCCGAACCCTAACCCTAATCCTAACCCTAACCCGAACCCTAACCCTAACCCTAACCCGAACCCTAACCCTAACCCTAACCCTAACCCTAACCCGAACCCTAACCCTAACCCCTAACCCTAACCCTAACCCTAACCCGAACACGAACCCTAACCCTAACCCTAACACCTAACCCTAACCCTAACCCAAACCCTAACCCTAACCCTAACCCGAACCCGAAACCTAACCCGAACCCTAACCCTAAACCTATTCCGAACCCTAACCCTAACCCTAACCCTAAACCTAACCCGAACCCGAACCCTAACCCTAACCCGATCCCTAACCCCTAAACCGAACCCGAACCCGAACCCTAACCCTACCCCGAACCCGAACCCAAACCATAACCCTAACACTAACCCGAACCCTAACCCTCACCCTATTCCGAACCCTAACCCGAATCCTAACCCTAACCCGAACCCGAACCCTAAACCTAACCCTAACCCTAACACTAACACTAACCCGAACCCTAACCCTAACCCTAACCCTAACCCTAACCCTAAACCTACCCCTAACCCTAACCCGAACTCTAACACTAACTCGAACCCTAACCCTAACCCGAACCCGAACTCTAACCCTAACCCTAACCCTTACCCTAACCCTAACCCGAACCCTAACCCTAACCCGAACCCTAACCCTAAACATAACCCTAACCCTAACCCTAACCCGAACCCTAACCCTAACCCTAACACTAACCCTAACCCGAACCCGAACCCTAACCCTAACCCTAACCCTAACATTAACCCCTAACCCTAACACGAAACCTAACCCTAACCCGAACCCGAACCCGAACTCTAACCCCTAACCCTAACGCGAACCCGAACCCTAAACCTAACCCTAACCCTAACCCTAAACCTAACCCTAACCCGAACCCGAACCCGAACCCTAACCCTTACCCGAACCCTAACCCTACCCTAACCTGAACCCGAACCCTAACCCGAAGCCTAACCCTAACCCTAACCCGAACCCTAACCCTATCTTGAACCCTCACCCTAACCCTAAACCTAACCCTAACCCAAACCCTAACCCGAACCCTAACCCGAAACCTAACCCTAACCCTAACCCTAACCCTAACCCGAACCCTAACCCTAACCCTAACCCGAACCCTAAACCGAACCCTAACACTAACCCTAACCCGAACCCTAACCCTAACCCTAACCCGAACCCTAACCCGAAACCGAACCCGAACCCTAACCCTAACCCTAACCCGAACCCTAACCCTAAACCTAACCCGAACCCTAACCCGAACACTAACCCTAACCCTAACCTGAACACTAACCCCTAACCCTAACCCGAACCCGAGCCCTAACCCAAACCCTAACCCTAAACCTAATCCGAACCCTAACCCTAACCCTAACCCTAACCCTAACACTAACCCCTAACCCGAACCCGACCCCTAAAGCCAAACCCTAACCCGATCCCGAACCCTAAACCTAACCCTAAACTTAACCCTAACCCTAAACCGAACCAGAACCCTAACCCTAACCCGAACCCTAACCCTAACCCTACCCCGAACCCGAACACTACCCCAAACCCTAACCCTAACCCTAAACCGACCCTAAACCTAACACGAACCCAAACCCTAACCCGAACCCGAACCCTAACCCTAACCCTAAACCTAACCCGCACACTAACCCTAACCCGAACCCGAACCCGAACCCTAACCCTGACCCTAAACCTAACCCTAACCCGAACCCTAACCCTAACCCGAACCCGAATACTAACCCTAACCCTAACCCTAACCCTAAACCCCAACCCCAACCCTAACCCTAACACTAACCCTAAACCTAACCCGAACCTAACCCTAACCCTAACCCTAACCCGAACCCGAACACTAACCCTAACCCCAAACCCGAACGCTAAACCTAACCCGAACCCTAACCCTAACCCGAACCCTAACCCTAACCAGAACACTAACCTAACTCTAATCCGAACCCTAATCCTAACCCTAACCCTAACACTAACCCCTAACCCTAACCCCAAACCTAACCCTCACACTAACCCTAACCCTAATCCGAACCCTAACCCTAACCCTAACCCTAACCCTAACCCGAACCCGAACCCTAATCCTAACCCCTAACACGAACCCTAACCCTAACCAGAACCCTAACCCTAACCCGAACCCTAACCCTAACCCTAACCCTAACCCAAATCCGAACCCTAACCCTAACCCTAAACCTAACCCTAACCCGAACCCGAACCCTAACCCTAACCCGAACCCTAACCCTAACCCGAACTCTAACCCTAACCCTAACCCAAACCCTAACCCTAACCCAAACCCGAACCCTAACCGTAAACCGAACCCTAACCCTAACCCTAACCCTAACCCGAACCCTAACCCTAACCCGAACCCTAACCCGAACCCTAACCTAAATCTAACCTGAACAATAACCCCTAACAATAACAAGAACCCGAACCCTAACCCGAAACCTAACCCTAACCCTAACCCGAACCCGAACCCGAACCCTAAACCTAACCCTAACTCTAAACCTAACCCTAACCCTAACCCGAACCCTAACCCTAACCCGAACCCTAACCCGAACCCTAACCCGAACCCTAACCCTAAACCTAACCCTAACCCGATCCCTAAACCTAACCCTAACCCTAACCCGAACCTTAACCCGAACCCTAACCCTAGCGCTAACCCTAACCCTAAGCCGAACCCTAACCCTAACCCTAACCCGAACCCTAAACCTAACCCTAACTCGAACCCGAACCCTAACACGAACCCTAACTCTAACCCTAATCCGAACCCTAACCCTAAACCTAACCCTAACCCTAACCCTAACCCGAACCCGAACCCTAACCCTAACCCGAACCCTGACCCTAACCCTAACACTAACCCGAACGCTAACCCTAACCCTACCCCTAACCCGAACCTTAACACGAACCCTAACCCTAACCCGAACCCTAACCATAACCCTAACCCTAACCCGAACACTAACCCTAACCCTAACCCTAACCCTACCCCTAACCCTAACCCTAAACCGAACCCTAACCCTAACCCTAACCTAACCCTAATCCGAACCCTAACCCTAACACTAACCCTAACCCTAACCCTAACACTAACCCCTAACCCTAAGCCGAAACCTAACCCTAACCCGAACCCGAACTCGAAACCTAACCCTAACCCCTAAACCAAACCCTAACCCTAACCCGAACCCCCGAACCCTAACCCTAAACCGAACACTAACACTAACCCTAACCCTAACCCGAACCCGAACCCTAACCCGAACCCTAACCCTAACCCTAAACCGAACCCTAACCCTAACCCTAACCCTAACCCTAACCCGAACCCGAACCCTAACTCTAACCGGAACCCTATCACTTACCCTAACCCGAACCCTAACCCTAACCCTAACCCTAACCCGAACCTAACTCGAACCCTAACCCGATCCCTAACCCGAACGCTAACCCTAACCCTAACCCGAACACTAACCCTAACCCTAACCCTACCCCGAACACTAACCTTAACCCTAACCCGAACCCTAACCCTAACCATAACCCTAACCCGAACCCTAAACCTAACCCCTAACCATAACCCTAACCCTAACCCGAACCCTAAACCTAACCGTAACCCCTAACCCTAACCCTAACCCTAACCCTAACCCGAACACTAACCCTAACCCTAACCCTAAACCTAACCCGAACCCGAACCCTAACCCTAACCCTATCCCGAACCCGAACCCTAACCCTAACCCAAACCCTAACCCTAACCCGAACCCTAACCCTAACCCCTAACCCTAACCCTAACCCTAACCCGAACCCTAAACCTAACCCTAACACCTAACCCTAACACTAACCCTAACACCAACCCGAACACTAACCCTAACCCTAACCCTAAACCTAACCCGAACCCGAACCCTAACCCTAACCCTATCCCGAACCCGCACCCTAACCCTAACCCAAACCCTAACCCTAACCCGAACCCTAACCCTAACCCGAAACCTAACCCTAACCCTAACCCGAACCCGAACCCGAACCCTAACCCTAACCATAACCCGAAGCCTAACCCTAACCCGAACCCTAACCCTAACCCTAAACCGAAACCTAACCCGAACCCTAACCCGAACCCTAACCCTAACCCGAACCCTAACCCTAACCCGAACCCGAACCCGAAACCTATCCCAAACCCGAACCCTAACCCTAACCCTAACCCGAACCCTAACCCTAACCCGAACCCTAACCCGAACCCGAACCCTAAACCTAACCCTAACCCGAATCCTAACCCTAACCCGAACCCGAAAACTAACCCGAACACTAACCCTAACCCTAACCCTAACCCAAAACCTAACCCTAACCCTAATACGAACCCTAACCCTAACCTAACCCGAACCCTAACACTAAACCTAACCCTAACCCTAACCCGAACCCTAACCCTAACCCTAATGCGAACCCTATCCCTAACCCTAAACCGAACCCTAAACCTAACCCGAACCCTAACCCTAAACCTAACCCTAACCCGAACCTTAACCCTAAACCTAAACCGACCCCTAAACCGAACCCTAACACGTACCCTAACTCTAACCCTAACCCTAAACCTAACCCGAACCCTAACCCTAAACCTAACCCTAAGCCGAACCCTAACCCGAACCCTAACCCGAACCCTAACCCTAACCCGAACCCTAACCCTAACCCTAACCCGAACCCTAACCCGAACCCGAACCCTAACCCTAACCCGAAACCTAACCCGAACTCAACACTAACCCGAACACTAACCCTAACCCGAACCCTAACCCTAACCCTAACCCTAACCCGAAACCTAAACCTAACCCGAAACCTAACCCTAAACCTAACCCGAACCCTAACCCGGACCCTAACCCGAACCCCAACCCTAACCCTAACCCTAACATGAACCCTAATCCTAACCCTAACCCTAACCCGAAAACTAAACCTAACCCTAACCGGAACCCTCACCATAACCCGAAGTTAAACCCAACCCTATCCCGAACCCTAACCCTAACCCTAAACCTAACCCTAACCCTAACCCGAACACTAACCCTAACCCGAACCCTAACCCTAACCCTAACCCTAACCCTAACCCGAACCCTAACCCGAAACCTAACCCTAAACCTAACCCGAACCCTAACCCTAAACCCAACCTGAAACCTAACCCTGACCCAATCCCGAACCCGAACCCTAACCCGAACCCTAACCCTAACCCTAATACGAACCCTAACCCTAACGCTAACCCTAACACTAACCCTAACCCGAACCCGAACCCTAACCCTAACCCGAAACCTGACCCTAACCCTAACCCTAAACCGAACCCTAATCCTAACCCTAACCTTAACCCGAACCTTAACACGAACCCTAACCCTAACCCTAACCCGAACACTAACGCTAACCCGAACCCTAACCTTAACCCTAACCCGAACCCTAACCCTAACCCTAACCTAACCCTAATCCGAACCCTAACCCTAAACCTAACCCTAACCCTAACCCGAACCCTAACCCTAACCCCTAACCCTAACCCTAACCCGAACACGAACACGAACCCTAACCCTAACCCTAACACCTAACCCTAACCCTAACCCAAACCCTAACCCTAACCCTAACCCGAACCCGAAACCTAACCCGAACCCTAACCCTAAACCTATTCCGAACCCTAACCCTAACCCTAACCCTAACCCTAACCCTACCCCGAACACTAACCTTAACCCTAACCCGAACCCGAACCCTAACCCTACCCCGAACCTGAACCCAAACCATAACCCTAACACTAACCCGAACCCTAACCCTCACCCTATTCCGAACCCTAACCCGAATCCTAACCCTAACCCGAACCCGAACCCTAAACCTAACCCTAACCCTAACACTAACACTAACCCGAACCCTAACCCTAACCCTAACCCTAACCCTAACCCTAAACCTAACCCCTAACCCTAACCCGAACCCTAACCCTAACTCGAACCCTAACCCTAACCCGAACCCGAACTCTAACCCTAACCCTAACCCTAACCCTAACCCGAACCCTAACCCTAACCCGAACCCTAACCCTAAACATAACCCTAACCCTAACCCTAACCCGAACCCTAACCCTAACCCTAACACTAACCCTAACCCGAACCCGAACCCTAACCCTAACCCTAACCCTAACATTAACCCCTAACCCTAACCCTAACACGAAACCTAACCCTAACCCGAACCCGAACCCGAACTCTAACCCCTAACCCTAACGCAAACCCGAACCCTAAACCTAACCCTAACCCTAACCCTAAAACTAACCCTAACCCGAACCCGAACCCGAACCCTAACCCTTACCCGAACCCTAACCCTACCCTAACCTGAACCCGAACCCTAACCCGAAGCCTAACCCTAACCCTAACCCGAACCCTAACCCTATCTTGAACCCTCACCCTAACCCTAAAACTAACCCTAACCCAAACCCTAACCCGAACCCTAACCCGAAACCTAACCCTAACCCTAACCCTAACCCTAACCCGAACCCTAACCCTAACCCTAACCCGAACCCTAAACCGAACCCTAACACTAACCCTAACCCGAACCCTAACCCTAACCCTAACCCGAACCCAATGCCTAACCCTAAACCTAACCCTAACCCGAACCCTAACCCTAAACTGAACCCAAAACCTAACCCTAACCCTAACCCTAACCCTAACCCCAACCCCAACCCTAAACCTAACACTAACCCTAAACCTAACCCGAACCCTAACCCTAACCCAAAACCTAACCCTAACCCTAAACCGAACCCGAACCCTAACCCTAACCCCTAACCCGAACGATAACCCTAAACCGAACCCTAACCCTAACCCGAACCCTAACCTTAACCCAAAACCTAACCCTAACCCTAACCCGAACCCGAACCCGAACCCTAACCCTAACCCTAACCCGAAGCCTAACCCTAACCCGAACCCTAACCCTAACCCTAAACAGAAACCTAACCCTAACCCTAACCCGAACCCTAACCCTAACCCGAACCCTAACCCTAACCCGAACCCGAACCCGAAACCTAACCCTAACCCGAACCCTAACCCTAACCCGAACCCTAACCCGAACCCGAACCCTAACCCTAACCCTAACCCGAACCCTAAACCTAACCCTAACCCGAATCCTAACCCTAACCCGAACCCGAAAACTAACCCGAACACTAACCCTAACCCTAACCCTAACCCTAAACCTAACCCTAACCCTAACCCGAACCCTAACCCTAACCCTAACCCGAACCCTATCCCTAACCCTAAACCGAACCCTAAACCTAACCCGAACTCTAACCCTAAACCTAACCCTAACCCGAACCTTAACCCTAACCCTAAACCGACCCCTAACCCGAACACTAACACATACCCTAAACCTTACCCTAACCCTAACACTAACCCAAACCCTAACCCTAACACTAACCCTAAGCCGAACCCTAACCCGAACCCTAACCCGAACCCTAACCCTAACCCGAACCCTAACCCTAACCCTAACCCGAACCCTAACCCGAACCCGAACCCTAACCCTAACCAGAAACCTAACCCGAACCCAACCCTAACCCGAACCCTAACCCTAACCCGAACCCTAACCCTAACACAAACCCTAACCCGAAACCTAAACCTAACCCGAAACCTAACCCTAAACCTAACCCGAACCCTAACCCGGACCCTAACCCGAACCCCAACCCTAACCCTAACCCTAACCCGAACCCTAATCCTAACCCTAACCCTAATCCGAAACCTAAACCTAACCCTAACCGGAACCCTAACCATAGCCCGAACACTAAACCCAACCCTATCCCGAGCCCTAACCCTAACCCTAAACCTAACCCTAACACTAACCCGAACACTAACCCTAACCCGAACCCTAAACCTAACCCTAACCCTAACCCGAACCCTAACCCGAAACCTAACCCTAACCCTAACCCGAACCCTAACCCTAAACCTAACCCGAAACCTAACCCTGACCCTATCCCGAACCCGAACCCTAACCCGAACCCTAACCCTAACCCTAATACGAACCCTAACCCTAATGCTAACTCTAACCCTAACCCTAACCCGAACCCGAAACCTAACCCTAATCCGAACCCTGACCCTAACCCTAACCCTAACCCGAAACCTAATCCTAACCCTAACCTTAAACCGAACCTTAACACGAAACCTAACCCTAACCCGAACCCGAACACTAACCCTAACCCGAACCCTAACACTAACCCTAACCTTAACCCTAACCCGAACCCTAACCCTAACCCTAACCTAACCCTAATCCGAACCCTAACCCTAACCCTAACCCTAACACTAACCCCTAAACCTAACCCGAAACCTAACCCTAATCCTAACCCGAACCCGAACCCTAACCCCTAATCCTAACCCGAACCCGAACCCTAAACCTAAACCTAACCCTAACCCTAACCCTAACCCTTACCCGAACCCTAACCCCAACCCGAAACCTGACCCTAACCCTAACCCTAACCCGAACCCTAACCCTAACCCTAACCCTAACCCGAACCTTAACACGAACCCTAACCCTAACCCTAACCCGAACCCAATGCCTAACCCTAACCCTAACCCGAACACTAACCCTAACCCGAACCCTAACCCTAATCCTAACCCTAACCCTAACCCGAACCCTAACCCTAACCCTAACCCTAACCTAAACGTAATCCGAACCCTAACCCTAATCCTAACCCTAACCCTAACACTAACCCCTAACCCTAACCCGAAACCTAACCCTAACCCTAACCCGAACCCGAACCGTAACCCCTAACCCTAACCCGAACCCGAACCCTAAACCTAACCCTAACACTAACCCTAACGCTACCCCGAACCCGAGCCCTAACCCTAACCCGAAACCTAACCCTAACCCTAACCCGAACCCGAACCCTAACCCAAACCCTAACACGAACCCTAACCTGAACCCTAACCCTAACACGAACCCTAACCCTAACCCGAACCCGAACCCTAAACCTAACCCTAAACCTAACCCGCACCCTAAACCTAACCCGAACCCGAACCCTAACCATAACCCTAACCCTAAACCTAACCCTAACCCGAACCCTAACCCTAAACTGAACCCAAAACCTAACCCTAACCCTAACCCTAACCCTAACCCCAACCCCAACCCTAAACCTAACACTAACCCTAAACCTAACCCGAACCCTAACCCTAACCCAAAACCTAACCCTAACCCTAAACCGAACCCGAACCCTAACCCTAACCCCTAACCCGAACGATAACCCTAAACCTAACCCTAACCCGAACCCTAACCCTAACCCGAATCCTAACATAACCCTAATCCGAACCCTAACCCTAACCCTAAACCTAACCCTAAAACTAACCCCTAACCCTAACCCTAAGCCTAACCCCAACCCTAACCCTCACACTAACCCTAACCCTAACCCGAACCCTAAACCTAACCCTAACCCTAACCCGAACCCGTACCCTAACCCTAACTCCTAAACCGAACCCTAACCCTAACCCGAACCCTAACCCTAACCCGAACCCTAACCCTAACCCTAACCCTATCGTAACCCGAACCCGAACCCTAACACTAACCCTAACCCGAACCCTAACCCGATCCCGAACCATAACCCTAACCCGAACCCTAACCCTAACCCGAACCCTAACCCTAACCCTAAACCTAACCCGAACCCTAACCCTAACCCTAACCCGAACCCTAACCGTAACTCGAAACCTAACCCTAACCCTAACCCTAACCCTAACCCGAACCCTAACCCTAACCCGAACCCGAACCCTAACCCGAACCCTAACCCTAACCCTAACCTGAACACTAACCCCTAACAATAACCCGAACCCGAACCCTAACCTGACCCTAACCCTAACCCTACCCCGAACCCTAACCCTAACCCTAACCCGAACCCTAACCCTAACCCTAACCCTAACTCTAACCCTAAACCTAACCCTAACCCGAACCCTAACCCTAACCCGAACTCTAACCCGAGCACTAACCCAAACCCTAACCCGAACCCAAACCCTAACCCGAACCCGAACCCGAACCCTAACCCTAACCCTAACCCTATCCCGAACCTAACCCGAGCGCTAACCCAAAATCGAACCCGAACCCTAACCCTAACCCTAACCTAACCCTAATCCGAACCCGAACCGTAACCCTAACCCGAACCCTAACCCTAACCCTAACCCAAACCCGAACCCTAACCCAAACCCTAACACGAACCCTAACCCTAACCCGAAACCGAACCCTAAGCCTAACCCTAAACCTAACCCGCACCCTAAACCTAACCCGAACCCGAACCCTAACCATAACCCTAACCCTAAACCTAACCCTAAACCGAACCCTAACCCTAACCTGAACCCGAAACCTAACCCTAACCCTAACCCTAACCCTAACCCCAACCCCAACCCTAACACTAACACTAACCCTAACCCGAACCCGAACCCTAACCCTAACCCCTAACACGAACCCTAACCCTAACCAGAACCCTTACCCTAACCCGAACCCTAACCCTAACCCTAACCCTAACCCGAATCCGAACACTAACCCTAACCCTAAACCTAACCCTAACCCGAACCCGAACCCTAACCCTAACCCGAACCCTAACCCTAACCCGAACTCTAACCCTAACCCTAACCCGAACACTAACCCTAACACGAACCCGAACACTAACCGTAACCCGAACCCTAACCCTAATCCGAACCCTAACCCGAACCCTAACCCTAACGCTAACCTGAACACTAACCCCTAACAAGAACCCGAACACTAACCGTAACCCGAACCCTAACCCTAATCCGAACCCTAACCCGAACCCTAACCCTAACGCTAACCTGAACACTAACCCCTAACAATAACCCGAACCCGAACCCTAACCCGAACCCTAACCCTAACCCTAACCCGAACCCTAACCCTAACCCTAACCCTAAACCGAACCCGAAACCTAACCCTAACCCTAACTCTAAACCTAAACCTAACCCTAACCCGAACCCTAACCCTACCCCGAACCCTAACCCGAACCCTAACCCGAACCCTAACCCTAAACCTAACCCTAACCCGATCCCTAACCCTAACCCTAACCCTAACCCTAACCCGAACCTTAACCCGAACCCTAACCCTAGCCCTAACCCTAACCCGAAGCCGAACCCTAACCCTAACCCTAACCCGAACCCTAAACCTAACCCTAACTCGAACCCGAACCCTAACACGAACCCTAACTCTAACCCTAATCCGAACCCTAACCCTAAACCTAACCCTAACCCTAACCCTAAACCGAACCCGAACCCTAACCCTAACCCGAACCCTAACCCTAACCCTAACACTAACCCGAACCCTAACCCTAACCCTACCCCTAACCCGAACCTTAACACGAACCCTAACCCTAACCCGAACCCTAACCATAACCCTAACCCTAACCCGAACACTAACCCTAACCCGAACCCTAAACCTACCCCTAACCCTAACCCTAAACCGAACCCTAACCCTAACCCTAACCTAACCCTAATCCGAACCCTAACCCTAACACTAACCCTAACCCTAACCCTAACCCTAACACTAACCCCTAACCCTAACCCGAAACCTAACCCTAACCCGAACCCGAACGCGAACCCTAACCCTAACCCCTAAACCGAACCCTAACCCTAACCCGAACCCTAACCCTAAACCGAACCGTAACACTAACCCTAACCCTAACCCGAACCCTAACCATAACCCTAACCCTAACCCGAACACTAACCCTAACCCGAACCCTAAACCTACCCCTAACCCTAACCCTAAACCGAACCCTAACCCTAACCCTAACCTAACCCTAATCCGAAACCTAACCCTAACACTAACCCTAACCCTAACCCTAACACTAACCCCTAACCCTAACCCGAAACCTAACCCTAACCCGAACCCGAACGCGAACCCTAACCCTAACCCCTAAACCGAACCCTAACCCTAACCCGAACCCTAACCCTAAACCGAACCCTAACACTAACCCTAACCCTAACCCGAACCCTAACCCTAACCCGAACCCTAACCCTAACCCTAAACCGAACCCTAACCCTAACCCTAACCCTAACCCGAACCCGAACCCTAACTCTAACCGGAACACTATCCCTTACCCTAACCCGAACCCTAACCCTAACCCGAACCCTAACCCGAACCCTAACCCGATCCCTAACCCGAACGCTAACCCTAACCCTAACCCGAACACTAACCCTAACCCTAACCCTACCCCGAACCCTAACCTTAAACCTATCCCGAACCCTAACCCTAACCAGAACCCTAACCGGAACCCTAAACCTAACCCCTAACCCTAACCCTAACCCTAACCCGAACCCGAACCCTAAACCTAACCCTAACCCCTAACCCTAACCCTAACCCTAACCCTAACCCGAACACTAACCCTAACCCTAACCCTAAACCTAACCCGAACCCGAAACCTAACCCTAACCCTATCCCGAACCCGAACCCTAAACCTAACCCGAACCCTAACCCTAACCCGAACCCTAACCTTAACCCGAAACCTAACCCTAACCCTAACCCGAACCCGAACCCGAACCCTAACCCTAACCCTAACCCGAAGCCTAACCCTAACCCGAACCCTAACCCTAACCCTAAACAGAAACCTAACCCTAACCCTAACCCGAACCCTAACCCTAACCCGAACCCTAACCCTAACCCGAACCCGAACCCGAAACCTAACCCTAACCCGAACCCTAACCCTAACCCGAACCCTAACCCGAACCCGAACCCTAACCCTAACCCTAACCCGAACCCTAAACCTAACCCTAACCCGAATCCTAACCCTAACCCGAACCCGAAAACTAACCCGAACACTAACCCTAACCCTAACCCTAACCCTAAACCTAACCCTAACCCTAACCCGAACCCTAACCCTAACCCTAACCCGAACCCTATCCCTAACCCTAAACCGAACCCTAAACCTAACCCGAACTCTAACCCTAAACCTAACCCTAACCCGAACCTTAACCCTAACCCTAAACCGACCCCTAACCCGAACCCTAACACGTACCCTAAACCTTACCCTAACCCTAACACTAACCCAAACCCTAACCCTAACACTAACCCTAAGCCGAACCCTAACCCGAACCCTAACCCGAACCCTAACCCTAACCCGAACCCTAACCCTAACCCTAACCCGAACCCTAACCCGAACCCGAACCCTAACCCTAACCAGAAACCTAACCCGAACCCAACCCTAACCCGAACCCTAACCCTAACCCGAACCCTAACCCTAACCAAACCCTAACCCGAAACCAAAACCTAACCCGAAACCTAACCCTAAACCTAACCCGAACCCTAACCCGGACCCTAACCCGAACCCCAACCCTAACCCTAACCCTAACCCGAACCCTAATCCTAACCCTAACCCTAATCCGAAACCTAAACCTAACCCTAACCGGAACCCTAACCATAACCCGAACACTAAACCCAACCCTATCCCGAGCCCTAACCCTAACCCTAAACCTAACCCTAACACTAACCCGAACAATAACCCTAACCCAAACCCTAAACCTAACCCTAACCCTAACCCGAACCCTAACCCGAAACCTAACCCTAACCCTAACCCGAACCCTAACCCTAAACCTAACCCGAAACCTAACCCTGACCCTATCCCGAACCCGAACCCTAACCCGAACCCTAACCCTAACCCTAATACGAACCCTAACCCTAATGCTAACTCTAACCCTAACCCTAACCCGAACCCGAACCCTAACCCTAATCCGAACCCTGACCCTAACCCTAACCCTAACCCGAACCCTAATCCTAACCCTAACCTTAAACCGAACCTTAAAACGAAACCTAACCCTAAACCTAACCCGAACACTAACCCTAACCCGAACCCTAACACTAACCCTAACCTTAACCCTAACCCGAACCCTAACCCTAACCCTAACCTAACCCTAATCCGAACCCTAACCCTAACCCTAACCCTAACACTAACCCCTAAACCTATCCCGAAACCTAACCCTAATCCTAACCCGAACCCGAACCCTAACCCCTAATCCTAACCCGAACCCGAACCCTAAACCTAAACGTAACCCTAACCCTAACCCTAACCCGAACCCGAACCCTAACCCTAATCCGAAACCGAACCCGAAACCCAACCCGGACCTTACCCCTAACCCTAATCCGAACCCTAACCCTAACCCTAACCCTAACCCTAAACCTAACCCGAACCCGAACCCTAACCCTAACCCTATCCCGAAACCGAACCCTAACCCTAACCCTAACCCGAACCCTAACACGTACCCTAACCCTAACCCTAACCCTAACCCTAACCCGAACCCTAACCCTAACCCTAACCCTAACCCGAACCCTAACCCTAACCCGAACCCTAACCCTAACCCTAACCCGAACCCTAACCCTAACCCGAACCCGAACCATAACCCTAACCCTAACCCGAACCCAAACCCTAACCCTAACCCGAACCCTATCCCGAACACTAACCCTAACCCTAACCTGAACACTAACCCCTAACCCTAACACGAACCCGAACCCTAACTCGAACCCTAACCCTAAACCTAACCCGAACCCTAAACCTTACCCTAACCCTAAACCTAACCCGAACCCGAACCCTAACCCCAAACCTAACCCTAACCCTAACCCTAAACCTTACCCTAACCCGAAACCGAATCCGAACCCTAACCCTAACCCGAACCCGAACCCTAATCCGAACCCTAACCCTAACACTAATACGAACCCTAACCCTAACCCTAACCCTAACCCGAACCCGAACCCTAACCCTAAACCGAAACCTGACCCTAACCCTAATCCTAACCCGAAACCTAACCCTAACCCTAACCCTAACCCGAACCTTAACACGAAACCTAACCCGAACCCTAATCCGAACCCTAAACCTAACCCTAACCCTAACACGAACACGAACCCTAACCCTAACCCTAACCCGAACACTAACCCTAACCCTAACCCGAACCCTAACCCTAACCCTAACCCTAACCCGAACCCTAACCCTAACCCCTAACCCTAACCCTAACCCTAACCCGAACACGAACCCTAACCCTAACCCTAACACCTAACCCTAACCCTAACCCAAACCCTAACCCTAACCCTAATCCGAACCCGAACCCGAACCCTAACCCTACCCCGAACCCGAAACCAAACCATAACCCTAACACTAACCCGAACCCTAACCCTATCCCTAACCCGAACCCGAACCAGAACCCTAACCCTAACACTAACCCTAACCCTAACCCGAAACATAACCCTAACACTAACCCTACCTCTAACCCCTAACCCTAACCCGAACCCTAACCCTAACTCGAACCCTAACCCTAACCCTAACCCTAACCTTAACCCGATCCCTAACCCTAAACCTAACCCTAAACCTAACCCTAACCCTAAACCGAACCCTAACCCGAAACCTAACCCGAACCCTTCCCCTAACCCTAACCCTAACCCTAAACCTAACCCGAAACCTAACCCTAACCCTAACTCGAACCCGAACCCTAACCCGAACCCTAACCCTAAACCGAACCCTAACCCTAACCCGAACCCGAACCCTAACCCTAACCCGAACCCTAACCCGAAACCTAACCCGAAACTTAACCCGAACCCTAACCCGAACCCTAACCCGAACCCTAACACTAACCCTATTCCGAACCCTAACCCGAATCCTAACCCTAAGCCGAACCCGAACCCTAACCCTAACCCTAACCCTAACACTAACACTAACCCGAACCCTAACCCTAACCCTAACCCTAACCCGAACCCTAACCCTAACCCTAACCCTAAACCTAAACCTAACCCCTAACCCTAACCCGAACCCTAACCCTAACTCGAACCCTAACCCTAACCCGAACCCGAACTCTAACCCTAACCCTAACCCTAACCCTAACCCGAACCCTAACCCTAACCCGAACCCTAACCCTAAATATAACACTAACCCTAAACCTAACCCGAACCCTAACCCTAACCCTAACCCTAACCCGAACCCGAACCCTAACCCTAACCCTAACACTAACATTAACCCCTAAACCTAACACGAAACCTAACCCTAACCCGAACCCGAACCCGAACTCTAGGCCCTAACCCTAACGCGAACCCGAACCCTAAACCTATCCCTAACCCTAACCCTAACCCTAACCCTAACCCGAACCCAAACCCGAACTCTAACCCTAACCCGAACCCTAACCCTACCCTAACCTGAACCCGAACCCTAACCCGAAGCCTAACCCTAACCCTAACCCGAACCCTAACCCTATCTTGAACCCTCACCCTAACCCTAAACCTAACCCTAACCCGAACCCTAACCCGAACCCTAACCTGAAACCTAACCCTAACCCTAACCCTAACCCTAACCCGAACCCTAACCCTAAACCTAACCCGAACCCTAAACCGAACCCTAACACTAACCCTAACCCGAACCCTAACCCTAACCCTAACCCGAACCCTAACCCGAACCCGAACCCGAACCCTAACCCTAACACTAACCCCTAACCCGAACCCGACCCCTAAAACCAAACCCTAACCCGATCCCGAACCCTAACCCTAACCTGAACACTAACCCCTAACCCTAACCCGAACCCGAACCCTAACCCGAACCCTAACCCTAAACCTAATCCGAACCCTAACCGTAACCCTAAACCTAACCCTAACCCTAACACTAACCCCTAACCCGAACCCTAACCCGAACCCTAACCCGAAACCTAACCCTAACCCTAACCCTAACCCTAACCCGAACCCTAACCCTAACCCTAACCCGAACCCTAAACCGAACCCTAACACTAACCCTAACCCGAACCCTAACCCTAAACCTAATCCGAACCCAAACCCTAACCCTAACCCTAACCCTAACCCTAAAACTAACCCCTAACCCGAACCCGACCCCTAAAACCAAACCCTAACCCGATCCCGAACCCTAAACCTAACCCTAAACTTAACCCTAACCCTAACCCGAACCCGAACCCTAACCCTAACCCGAACCCTAACCCTAACCCTACCCCGAACCCGAACACTACCCCAAGCCCTAACCCTAACCCTAAACCGACCCTAAACCTAACACGAACCCTAACCCTAACCCGAACCCGAACCCTAAACCTAACCCTAAACCTAACCCGCACACTAACCCTAACCCGAACCCGAACCCGAACCCTAACCCTAACCCTAAACCTAACCCTAACCCGAACCCTAACCCTAACCCGAACCCAAATCCTAACCCTAACCCTAACCCTAACCCTAAACCCCAACCCCAACCCTAACCCTAACACTAACCCTAAACCTAACCCGAACCTAACCCTAACCCTAACCCTAACCCTAACCCAAACCCGAACACTAACCCTAACCCCAAACCCGAACGCTAACCCTAACCCGAACCCTAACCCTAACCCGAACCCTAACCCTAACCAGAACACTAACCTAACCCTAATCCCAACCCTAACCCTAACCCTAACCCTAACACTAACCCCTAACCCTAACCCCAACACTAACCCTCACACTAAACCTAACCCTAATCCGAACCCTAACCCTAACCCTAACCCTAACCCTAACCCGAACCCGAACCCTAATCCTAACCCCTAACACGAAGCCTAACCCTAACCAGAACCCTAACCCTAACCCGAACCCTAACCCTAACCCTAACCCAAATCCGAACCCTAACCCTAACCCTAAACCTAACCCTAACCCGAACCTGAAACCTAACCCTAACCCGAACCCTAACCCTAACCCGAACTCTAACCCTAACCCTAACAAGAACCCTAACCCTAACCCAAACCCGAACCCTAACCGTAAACCGAACCCTAACACTAACCCTAACCCTAACCCGAACCCTAACCCTAACCCGAACCCTAACCCGAACCCTAACCTAACCCTAACCTGAACAATAACGCCTAACAATAACCAGAACCCGAACCCTAACCCGAATCCTAACCCTAACCCTAACCCGAACCCTAACCCTAACCCTAACCCTAACCCGAACCCGAACCCTAACCCTAACCCTAACTCTAAACCTAAACCTAACCCTAACCCGAACCCTAACCCTAACCCGAACCCTAACCCGAACCCTAACCCTAAACCTAACCCTAACCCGATCCCTAACCCTAACCCTAACCCTAACCCTACCCCGAACCTTAACCCGAACCCTAACCCTAGCGCTAAACCTAACCCTAAGCCGAACCCTAACCCTAACCCTAACCCGAACCCTAAACCTAACCCTAACTCGAACCCGAACCCTAACACGAACCCTAACTCTAACCCTAATCCGAACCCTAACCCTAAACCTAACCCTAAACCTAACCCTAACCCGATCCCGAACCCTAAACCTAACCCTAAACTTAACCCTAACCCTAACCCGAACCCGAACCCTAACCCTAACCCGAACCCTAACCCTAACCCTACCCCGAACCCGAACACTACCCCAAACCCTAACCCTAACCCTAAACCGACCATAAACCTAACACGAACCCTAACCCTAACCCGAACCCGAACCCTGACCCTAACCCTAACACTAACCCGAACGCTAACCCTAACTCTACCCCTAACCCGAACCTTAACACGAACCCTAACCCTAACCCGAACCCTAACCATAACCCTAACCCTAACCCGAACACTAACCCTAACCCGAACCCTAACCCTACCCCTAACCCTAACCCTAAACCGAACCCTAACCCTAACCCTAACCTAACCCTAATCCGAACCCGAACCCTAACACTAACCCTAACCCTAACCCTAACACTAACCCCTAACCCTAACCCGAAACCTAACCCTAACCCGAACCCGAACTCGAACCCTAACCCTAAACCCTAAACCGAACCCTAACCCTAACCCAAAACCCCGAACCCTAACCCTAACCCGAACCCGAACCCTAACTCTAACCGGAACCCTATCCCTTACCCTAACCCGAACCCTAACCCTAACACTAACCCTAACCCGAACCTTAACCCGAACCCTAACCCGATCCCTAACCCGAACGCTAACCCTAACCCTAACCCGAACACTAACCCTAACCCTAACCCTACCCCGAACACTAACCTTAACCCTAACCCGAACCCTAACCCTAACCATAACCCTAACCCGAACCCTAAACCTAACCCCTAACCCTAACCCTAACCCTAACCCGAACCCTAAACCTAACCCTAACCCCTAACCCTAACCCTAACCCTAACACCAACCCGAACACTAACCCTAACCCTAACCCTAAACCTAACCCGAACCCGAACCCTAACCCTAACCCTATCCCGAACCCGCACCCTAACCCTAACCCAAACCCTAACCCTAACCCGAACCCTAACCCTAACCCGAAACCTAACCCTAACCCTAACCCGAACCCGAACCCGAACCCTAACCCTAACCATAACCCGAAGCCTAACCCTAACCCGAACCCTAACCCTAACCCTAAACCGAAACCTAACCCGAACCCTAACCCGAACCCTAACCCTAACCCGAACCCTAACCCTAACCCGAACCCGAACCCGAAACCTAACCCAAACCCGAACCCTAACCCTAACCCTAACCCGAACCCTAACCCTAACCCGAACCCTTACCCGAACCCGAACCCTAAACCTAACCCTAACCCGAATCCTAACCCTAACCCGAACCCGAAAACTAACCCGAACACTAACCCTAACCCTAACCCTAACCCAAAACCTAACCCTAACCCTAATACGAACCCTAACCCTAACCTAACCCGAACCCTAACCCTAAACCTAACCCTAACCCTAACCCGAACCCTAACCCTAACCCTAATGCGAACCCTATCCCTAACCCTAAACCGAAACCTAAACCTAACCCGAACCCTAACCCTAAACCTAACCCTAACCCGAACCTTAACCCTAAACCTAAACCGACCCCTAACCCGAACCCTAACACGTACCCTAACCCTAACCCTAACCCTAAACCTAACCCGAACCCTAACCCTAAACCTAACCCTAAGCCGAACCCTAACCCGAACCCTAACCCGAACCCTAACCCTAACCCGAACCCTAACCCTAACCCTAACCCGAACCCTAACCCGAACCCGAACCCTAACCCTAACCCGAAACCTAACCCGAACTCAACACTAACCCGAACCCTAACCCTAACCCGAACCCTAACCCTAACTCTAACCCTAACCCGAAACCTAAACCTAACCCGAAACCTAACCCTAAACCTAACCCGAACCCTAACCTGGACCCTAACCCGAACCCCAACCCTAACCCTAACCCTAACATGAACCCTAATCCTAACCCTAACCCTAACCCGAAAACTAAACCTAACCCTAACCGGAACCCTCACCATAACCCGAACTTAAACCCAACCCTATCCCGAACCCTAACCCTAACCCTAAACCTAACCCTAACCCTAACCCGAACACTAACCCTAACCCGAACCCTAACCCTAACCCTAACCCTAACCCTAACCCTAACCCGAAACCTAACCCGAAACCTAACCCTAAACCTAACCCGAACCCTAACCCTAAACCCAACCTGAAACCTAACCCTGACCCAATCCCGAACCCGAACCCTAACCCGAACCCTAACCCTAACCCTAACCCGAAACCTGACCCTAACCCTAACCCTAAACCGAACCCTAATCCTAACCCTAACCTTAACCCGAACCTTAACACGAACCCTAACCCTAACCCTAACCCGAACACTAACCCTAACCCGAACCCTAACCCTAACCCTAACCTTAACCCTAACCCGAACCCTAACCCTAACCCTAACCTAACCCTAATCCGAACCCTAACCCTAAACCTAACCCTAACCCTAACACTAACCCCTAAACCTAACCCGAAACCTAACCCTAATCCTAACCCGAACCCGAACCCTAACCCCTAACCCTAACCCGAACCCGAGCCCTAAACCTAAACCTAACCCTAACCCTAGCCCTAACCCGAACCCGAACCCTAACCCTAATCGGAAACCGAACCCGAAACCCAACCCGGACCTTACCCCTAACACTAATACGAACCCTAACCATAACCCTAACCCTAACCCGAACCCGAACCCTAACCCTAAACCGAAACCTGACCCTAACCCTAACCCTAACCCGAAACCTAACCCTAACCCTAACCCTAACCCGAACCTTAACACGAAACCTAACCCGAACCCTAATCCGAAACCTAAACGTAACCCTAACCCTAACCCTAACACGAACACGAACCCTAACACTAACCCTAACCCGAACACTAACCCTAACCCTAACCCGAACCCTAACCCGAACCCTAAACCTAACCCTAACCTGAACAATAACCCCTAAACCTAACCCGATCCCGAACCCGAACCCGAACCCTAACACTAACCCTAACCCGAACCCTAACCCTAATCCTAACCCTAACCCGAACCCTAACCCTAACCCTAACCCGAACCCTAACCCTAACCCTAACCCTAACCCGAACCCTAACCCTAACCCCTAACCCTAACCCTAACCCTAACCCGAACACGAACCCTAACCCTAACCCTAACACCTAACACTAACCCTAACCCAAACCCTAACCCTAACCCTAACCCGAACCCGAAACCTAACCCGAACCCTAACCCTAAACCTATTCCGAACCCTAACCCTAACCCTAACCCTAACACTAACCCGAACCCGAACCCTAACCCTAACCCGATCTTTAACCCCTCAACCGAACCCGAACCCGAACCCTAACCCTACCCCGAACCCGAACCCAAACCATAACCCTAACACTAACCCGAACCCTAACCCTCACCCTATTCCGAAACCTAACCCGAATCCTAACCCTAACCCGAACCCGAAACCTAAACCTAACCCTAACCCTAACACTAACACTAACCCGAACCCTAACCCTAACCCTAACCCTAACCCTAACCCGAAACCTAACCCTAACCCTAACCCTAAACCTAACCCCTAACCCTAACCCGAACCCTAACCCTAACTCGAACCCTAACCCTAACCCGAACCCGAACTCTATTCCTAACCCTAACCCTAACCCTAACCCGAACCCTAACCCTAACCCGAACCCTAACCCTAAACATAACCCTAACCCTAACCCTAACCCGAACCCTAACCCTAACCCTAACACTAACCCTAACCCGAACCCGAACCCTAACCCTAACCCTAACCCTAACATTAACCCCTAACCCTAACACGAAACCTAACCCTAACCCGAACTCGAACCCGAACTCTAACCCCTAACCCTAACGCGAACCCGAACCCTAAACCTAACCCTAACCCTAACCCTAAACCTAACCCTAACCCGAACCCGAACCCGAACCCTAACCATTACCCGAACCCTAACCCTACCCTAACCTGAACCCGAACCCTAACCCGAAGCCTAACCCTAACCCTAACCCGAACCCTAACCCTATCTTGAACCCTCACCCTAACCCTAAACCTAACCCTAACCCAAACCCTAACCCGAACACTAACCCGAAACCTAACCCTAACCCTAACCCTAACCCTAACCCGAACCCTAACCCTAACCCTAACCCGAACCCTAAACCGAACCCTAACACTAACCCTAACCCGAACCCTAACCCTAACCCTAACCCGAACCCTAACCCGAACCCGAACCCGAACCCTAACCCTAACCCTAACCCGAACCCTAACCCTAAACCTAACCCAAACCCTAACCCGAACACTAACCCTAACCCTAACCTGAACACTAACCCCTAACCCTAACCCGAACCCGAACCCTAACCCGAACCCTAACCCTAAACCTAATCCGAACCCTAACCCTAACCCTAACCCTAACCCTAACACTAACCCCTAACCCGAACCCGACCCCTAAAGCCAAACCCTAACCCGATCCCGAACCCTAAACCTAACCCTAAACTTA
Source organism: Urocyon cinereoargenteus (assembly GCA_032313775.1). Lineage (NCBI taxonomy): Eukaryota > Metazoa > Chordata > Mammalia > Carnivora > Canidae > Urocyon > Urocyon cinereoargenteus. Next base: position 533,196 of record JAVLSZ010000040.1, read on the forward strand.
ACCCTAACCCTAAACCGAACCTGAACCCTAACCCTAACCCGAACCCTAACCCTAACCCTACCCCGAACCCGAACACTACCCCAAACCCTAACCCTAACCCTAAACCGACCCTAAACCTAACACGAACTCTAACCCTAACCCGAACCCGAACCCTAACCCTAACCCTAAACCTAACCCGCACACTAACCCTAACCCGAACCCGAACCCGAACCCGAACCCTAATCCTAACCCCTAACACGAAGCCTAACCCTAACCAGAACCCTAACCCTAACCCGAACCCGAACCCTAATCCTAACCCCTAACACGAAGCCTAACCCTAACCAGAACCCTAACCCTAACCCGAACCCTAACCCTAACCCTAACCCTAACCCTAACCCTAACCCGAACCCGAACCCTAATCCTAACCCCTAACACGAAGCCTAACCCTAACCAGAACCCTAACCCTAATCCGAACCCTAACCCTAACCCTAACCCTAACCCGAACCCGAACCCTAATCCTAACCCCTAACACGAAGCCTAACCCTAACCAGAACCCTAACCCTAACCCGAACCCTAATCCTAACCCCTAACACGAAGCCTAACCCTAACCAGAACCCAAATCCGAACCCTAACCCTAACCCTAAACCTAACCCTAACCCTAACCCGAAACCTAACCCTAACCCGAACCCGAAACCTAACCCTAACCCGAACCCTAACCCTAACCCGAACTCTAACCCTAACCCTAACAAGAACCCTGACCCTAAACCAAACCCGAACCCTAACCCTAACCCGAACCCTAACCCTAACCCGAACCCTAACCCGAACCCTAACCTAACCCTAACCTGAACAATAACCCCTAACAATAACCAGAACCCGAACCCTAACCCGAACCCTAACCCTAACCCGAACCCTAACCCTAACCCTAACCCTAACCCTAACCCGAACCCGAACCCTAACCCTAACCCTAACTCTAAACCTAAACCTAACCCTAACCCGAACCCTAACCCTAACCCGAACCCTAACCCGAACCCTAACCCTAAACCTAACCCTAACCCGATCCCTAACCCTAACCCTAACCCTAACCCTAACCCTACCCCGAACCTTAACCCGAACCCTAACCCTAGCGCTAACCCTAACCCTAAGCCGAACCCTAACCCTAACCCTAACCCGAACCCTAAACCTAACCCTAACTCGAACCCGAACCCTAACACGAAACCTAACTCTAACCCTAATCCGAACCCTAAACCTAAACCTAACCCTAACCCTAACCCTAACCCGATCCCGATCCCTAAACCTAACCCTAAACTTAACCCTAACCCTAACCCGAACCCGAACCCTAACCCTAACCCGAACCCTAACCCTAACCCTACCCCGAACCCGAACACTACCCCAAACCCTAACCCTAACCCTAAACCGACACTAAACCTAACACGAACCCTAACCCTAACCCGAACCCGAACCCTGACCCTAACCCTAACACTAACCCGAACGCTAACCCTAACCCTACCCCTAACCCGAACCTTAACACGAACCCTAACCCTAACCCGAACCCTAACCATAACCCTAACCCTAACCCGAACACTAACCCTAACCCGAACCCTAACCCTACCCCTAACCCTAACCCTAAACCGAACCCTAACCCTAACCCTAACCTAACCCTAATCCGAACCCTAACCCTAACACTAACCCTAACCCTAACCCTAACACTAACCCCTAACCCTAACCCGAAACCTAACCCTAACCCGAACCCGAACTCGAACCCTAACCCTAAACCCTAAACCGAACCCTAACCCTAACCCAAAACCCCGAACCCTAACCCTAAACCGAACCCTAACACTAACCCTAACCCTAACCCGAACCCGAACCCTAACCCGAACCCTAACCCTAACCCTAAACCGAACCCTAACCCTAACCCTAACCCTAACCCTAACCCGAACCCGAACCCTAACTCTAACCGGAACCCTATCCCTTACCCTAACCCGAACCCTAACCCTAACACTAACCCTAACCCGAACCTTAACCCGAACCATAACCCGATCCCTAACCCGAACGCTAACCCTAACCCTAACCCGAACACAAACCCTAACCCTAACCCTACCCCGAACACTAACCTTAACCCTATCCCGAACCCTAACCCTAACCATAACCCTAACCCGAACCCTAAACCTAACCCCTAACCCTAACCCTAACCCTAACCCGAACCCTAAACCTAACCCTAACCCCTAACCCTAACCCTAATCCTAACACCAACCCGAACACTAACCCTAACCCTAACCCTAAACCTAAACCGCACCCGAACCCTAACCCTAACCCTATCCCGAACCCGCACCCTAACCCTAACCCAAACCCTAACCCTAACCCGAACCCTAACCCTAACCCGAAACCTAACCCTAACCCTAACTCGAACCCGAACCCGAACCCTAACCCTAACCATAACCCGAAGCCTAACCCTAACCCGAACCCTAGCCCTAACCCTAAACCGAAACCTAACCCGAACCCTAACCCGAACCCTAACCCTAACCCGAACCCTAACCCTAACCCGAACCCGAACCCGAAACCTAACCCTAACCCGAACCCTAACCCTAACCCTAACCCGAACCCTAACCCTAACCCGAAACCTAACCCGAACCCGAACCCTAAACCTAACCCTAACCCGAATCCTAACCCTAACCCGAACCCGAAAACTAACCCGAACACTAACCCTAACCCTAACCCTAACCCAAAACCTAACTCTAAACCTAATACGAACCCTAACCCTAACCTAACCCGAACCCTAACCCTAAACCTAACCCTAACCCTAACCCGAACCCTAACCCTAACCCTAATGCGAACCCTATCCCTAACCCTAAACCGAACCCTAAACCTAACCCGAACCCTAACCCTAAACCTAACCCTAACCCGAACCTTAACCCTAAACCTAAACCGACCCCTAACCCGAACCCTAACACGTACCCTAACCCTAACCCTAACCCTAAACCTAACCCGAACCCTAACCCTAAACCTAACCCTAAGCCGAACCCTAACCCGAACCCTAACCCGAACCCTAACCCTAACCCGAACCCTAACCCTAACCCTTACCCGAACCCTAACCCGAACCCGAACCCTAACCCTAACCCGAAACCTAACCCGAACTCAACACTAACCCGAACCCTAACCCTAACCCGAACCCTAACCCTAACCCTAACGCTAACCCGAAACCTAAACCTAACCCGAAACCTAACCCTAACCCTAACGCTAACCCGAAACCTAAACCTAACCCGAAACCTAACCCTAAACCTAACCCGAACCCTAACCCGGACCCTAACCCGAACCCCAACCCTAACCCTAACCCTAACATGAACCCTAATCCTAACCCTAACCCTAACCCGAAAACTAAACCTAACCCTAACCGGAACCCTAACCATAACCCGAACTTAAACCCAACCCTATCCCGAACCCTAACCCTAACCCTAAACCTAACCCTAACCCTAACCCGAACACTAACCCTAACCCGAACCCTAACCCTAACCCTAACCCTAACCCTAACCCTAACCCTCACCCTAACCCGAACCCTAACCCGAAACCTAACCCTAAACCTAACCCGAACCCTAACCCTAAACCTAACCTGAAACCTAACCCTGACCCTATCCCGAACCCGAACCCTAACCCGAACCCTAACCCTAACCCTAATACGAACCCTAACCCTAACGCTAACCCTAACACTAACCCTAACCCGAACCCGAACCCTAACCCTAACCCGAAACCTGACCCTAACCCTAACCCTAAACCGAACCCTAATCCTAACCCTAACCTTAACCCGAACCTTAACACGAACCCTAACCCTAACCCTAACCCGAACACTAAACCTAACCCGAACCCTAACCCTAACCCTAACCTTAACCCTAACCCGAACCCTAACCCTAACCCTAACCTAACCCTAATCCGAACCCTAACCCTAAAACTAACCCTAACCCTAACACTAACCCCTAAACCTAACCCGAAACCTAACCCTAATCCTAACCCGAACCCGAACCCTAACCCCTAACCCTAACCCGAACCCGAACCCTAAACCTAAACCTAACCCTAACCCTAGCCCTAACCCGAACCCGAACCCTAACCCTAATCGGAAACCGAACCCGAAACCCAACCCGGACCTTACCCCTAACACTAATACGAACCCTAACCCTAACCCTAACCCTAACCCGAACCCTAAACCTAACCCTAACCTGAACAATAACCCCTAAACCTAACCCGATCCCGAACCCGAACCCGAACCCTAACACTAACCCTAACCCGAACCCTAACCCTAATCCTAACCCTAACCCGAACCCTAACCCTAACCCTAACCCGAACCCTAACCCTAACCCTAACCCTAACCCTAACCCGAACCCTAACCCTAACCCCTAACCCTAACCCTAACCCTAACCCGAACACGAACCCTAACCCTAACCCTAACACCTAACCCTAACCCTAACCCAAACCCTAACCCTAACCCTAACCCGAACCCGAAACCTAACCCGAACCCTAACCCTAAACCTATTCCGAACCCTAACCCTAACCCTAACCCTAAACCTAACCCGAACCCGAACCCTAACCCTAACCCGATCCCTAACCCCTAAACCGAACCCGAACCCGAACCCTAACCCTACCCCGAACCCGAACCCAAACCATAACCCTAACACTAACCCGAACCCTAACCCTCACCCTATTCCGAACCCTAACCCGAATCCTAACCCTAACCCGAACCCGAACCCTAAACCTAACCCTAACCCTAACACTAACACTAACCCGAACCCTAACCCTAACCCTAACCCTAACCCTAACCCTAAACCTACCCCTAACCCTAACCCGAACTCTAACCCTAACTCGAACCCTAACCCTAACCCGAACCCGAACTCTAACCCTAACCCTAACCCTTACCCTAACCCTAACCCGAACCCTAACCCTAACCCGAACCCTAACCCTAAACATAACCCTAACCCTAACCCTAACCCGAACCCTAACCCTAACCCTAACACTAACCCTAACCCGAACCCGAACCCTAACCCTAACCCTAACCCTAACATTAACCCCTAACCCTAACACGAAACCTAACCCTAACCCGAACCCGAACCCGAACTCTAACCCCTAACCCTAACGCGAACCCGAACCCTAAACCTAACCCTAACCCTAACCCTAAACCTAACCCTAACCCGAACCCGAACCCGAACCCTAACCCTTACCCGAACCCTAACCCTACCCTAACCTGAACCCGAACCCTAACCCGAAGCCTAACCCTAACCCTAACCCGAACCCTAACCCTATCTTGAACCCTCACCCTAACCCTAAACCTAACCCTAACCCAAACCCTAACCCGAACCCTAACCCGAAACCTAACCCTAACCCTAACCCTAACCCTAACCCGAACCCTAACCCTAACCCTAACCCGAACCCTAAACCGAACCCTAACACTAACCCTAACCCGAACCCTAACCCTAACCCTAACCCGAACCCTAACCCGAAACCGAACCCGAACCCTAACCCTAACCCTAACCCGAACCCTAACCCTAAACCTAACCCGAACCCTAACCCGAACACTAACCCTAACCCTAACCTGAACACTAACCCCTAACCCTAACCCGAACCCGAGCCCTAACCCGAACCCTAACCCTAAACCTAATCCGAACCCTAACCCTAACCCTAACCCTAACCCTAACACTAACACCTAACCCGAACCCGACCCCTAAAGCCAAACCCTAACCCGATCCCGAACCCTAAACCTAACCCTAAACTTAACCCTAACCCTAAACCGAACCAGAACCCTAACCCTAACCCGAACCCTAACCCTAACCCTACCCCGAACCCGAACACTACCCCAAACCCTAACCCTAACCCTAAACCGACCCTAAACCTAACACGAACCCAAACCCTAACCCGAACCCGAACCCTAACCCTAACCCTAAACCTAACCCGCACACTAACCCTAACCCGAACCCGAACCCGAACCCTAACCCTGACCCTAAACCTAACCCTAACCCGAACCCTAACCCTAACCCGAACCCGAATACTAACCCTAACCCTAACCCTAACCCTAAACCCCAACCCGAACCCTAACCCTAACACTAACCCTAAACCTAACCCGAACCTAACCCTAACCCTAACCCTAACCCGAACCCGAACACTAACCCTAACCCCAAACCCGAACGCTAAACCTAACCCGAACCCTAACCCTAACCCGAACCCTAACCCTAACCAGAACACTAACCTAACTCTAATCCGAACCCTAACCCTAACCCTAACCCTAACACTAACCCCTAACCCTAACCCCAAACCTAACCCTCACACTAACCCTAACCCTAATCCGAACCCTAACCCTAACCCTAACCCTAACCCTAACCCGAACCCGAACCCTAATCCTAACCCCTAACACGAACCCTAACCCTAACCAGAACCCTAACCCTAACCCGAACCCTAACCCTAACCCTAACCCTAACCCAAATCCGAACCCTAACCCTAACCCTAAACCTAACCCTAAACCGAACCCGAACCCTAACCCTAACCCGAACCCTAACCCTAACCCGAACTCTAACCCTAACCCTAACCCAAACCCTAACCCTAACCCAAACCCGAACCCTAACCGTAAACCGAACCCTAACCCTAACCCTAACCCTAACCCGAACCCTAACCCTAACCCGAACCCTAACCCGAACCCTAACCTAAATCTAACCTGAACAATAACCCCTAACAATAACAAGAACCCGAACCCTAACCCGAAACCTAACCCTAACCCTAACCCGAACCCGAACCCGAACCCTAAACCTAACCCTAACTCTAAACCTAACCCTAACCCGAACCCTAACCCTAACCCGAACCCTAACCCGAACCCTAACCCGAACCCTAACCCTAAACCTAACCCTAACCCGATCCCTAAACCTAACCCTAACCCTAACCCGAACCTTAACCCGAACCCTAACCCTAGCGCTAACCCTAACCCTAAGCCGAACCCTAACCCTAACCCTAACCCGAACCCTAAACCTAACCCTAACTCGAACCCGAACCCTAACACGAACCCTAACTCTAACCCTAATCCGAACCCTAACCCTAAACCTAACCCTAACCCTAACCCTAACCCGAACCCGAACCCTAACCCTAACCCGAACCCTGACCCTAACCCTAACACTAACCCGAACGCTAACCCTAACCCTACCCCTAACCCGAACCTTAACACGAACCCTAACCCTAACCCGAACCCTAACCATAACCCTAACCCTAACCCGAACACTAACCCTAACCCTAACCCTAACCCTAACCCTACCCCTAACCCTAACCCTAAACCGAACCCTAACCCTAACCCTAACCTAACCCTAATCCGAACCCTAACCCTAACACTAACCCTAACCCTAACCCTAACACTAACCCCTAACCCTAAGCCGAAACCTAACCCTAACCCGAACCCGAACTCGAAACCTAACCCTAACCCCTAAACCAAACCCTAACCCTAACCCGAACCCCCGAACCCTAACCCTAAACCGAACCCTAACACTAACCCTAACCCTAACCCGAACCCGAACCCTAACCCGAACCCTAACCCTAACCCTAAACCGAACCCTAACCCTAACCCTAACCCTAACCCTAACCCGAACCCGAACCCTAACTCTAACCGGAACCCTATCACTTACCCTAACCCGAACCCTAACCCTAACCCTAACCCTAACCCGAACCTAACTCGAACCCTAACCCGATCCCTAACCCGAACGCTAACCCTAACCCTAACCCGAACACTAACCCTAACCCTAACCCTACCCCGAACACTAACCTTAACCCTAACCCGAACCCTAACCCTAACCATAACCCTAACCCGAACCCTAAACCTAACCCCTAACCATAACCCTAACCCTAACCCGAACCCTAAACCTAACCGTAACCCCTAACCCTAACCCTAACCCTAACCCTAACCCGAACACTAACCCTAACCCTAACCCTAAACCTAACCCGAACCCGAACCCTAACCCTAACCCTATCCCGAACCCGAACCCTAACCCTAACCCAAACCCTAACCCTAACCCGAACCCTAACCCTAACCCCTAACCCTAACCCTAACCCTAACCCGAACCCTAAACCTAACCCTAACACCTAACCCTAACACTAACCCTAACACCAACCCGAACACTAACCCTAACCCTAACCCTAAACCTAACCCGAACCCGAACCCTAACCCTAACCCTATCCCGAACCCGCACCCTAACCCTAACCCAAACCCTAACCCTAACCCGAACCCTAACCCTAACCCGAAACCTAACCCTAACCCTAACCCGAACCCGAACCCGAACACTAACCCTAACCATAACCCGAAGCCTAACCCTAACCCGAACCCTAACCCTAACCCTAAACCGAAACCTAACCCGAACCCTAACCCGAACCGTAACCCTAACCCGAACCCTAACCCTAACCCGAACCCGAACCCGAAACCTATCCCAAACCCGAACCCTAACCCTAACCCTAACCCGAACCCTAAACCTAACCCGAAACCTAACCCGAACCCGAACCCTAAACCTAACCCTAACCCGAATCCTAACCCTAACCCGAACCCGAAAACTAACCCGAACACTAACCCTAACCCTAACCCTAACCCAAAACCTAACCCTAACCCTAATACGAACCCTAACCCTAACCTAACCCGAACCCTAACACTAAACCTAACCCTAACCCTAACCCGAACCCTAACCCTAACCCTAATGCGAACCCTATCCCTAACCCTAAACCGAACCCTAAACCTAACCCGAACCCTAACCCTAAACCTAACCCTAACCCGAACCTTAACCCTAAACCTAAACCGACCCCTAACCCGAACCCTAACACGTACCCTAACTCTAACCCTAACCCTAAACCTAACCCGAACCCTAACCCTAAACCTAACCCTAAGCCGAACCCTAACCCGAACCCTAACCCGAACCCTAACCCTAACCCGAACCCTAACCCGAACCCGAACCCTAACCCTAACCCGAAACCTAACCCGAACTCAACACTAACCCGAACACTAACCCTAACCCGAACCCTAACCCTAACCCTAACCCTAACCCGAAACCTAAACCTAACCCGAAACCTAACCCTAAACCTAACCCGAACCCTAACCCGGACCCTAACCCGAACCCCAACCCTAACCCTAACCCTAACATGAACCCTAATCCTAACCCTAACCCTAACCCGAAAACTAAACCTAACCCTAACCGGAACCCTCACCATAACCCGAACTTAAACCCAACCCTATCCCGAACCCTAACCCTAACCCTAAACCTAACCCTAACCCTAACCCGAACACTAACCCTAACCCGAACCCTAACCCTAACCCTAACCCTAACCCTAACCCTAACCCGAACCCTAACCCGAAACCTAACCCTAAACCTAACCCGAACCCTAACCCTAAACCCAACCTGAAACCTAACCCTGACCCAATCCCGAACCCGAACCCTAACCCGAACCCTAACCCTAACCCTAATACGAACCCTAACCCTAACGCTAACCCTAACACTAACCCTAACCCGAACCCGAACCCTAACCCTAACCCGAAACCTGACCCTAACCCTAACCCTAAACCGAACCCTAATCCTAACCCTAACCTTAACCCGAACCTTAACACGAACCCTAACCCTAACCCTAACCCGAACACTAACCCTAACCCGAACCCTAACCTTAACCCTAACCCGAACCCTAACCCTAACCCTAACCTAACCCTAATCCGAACCCTAACCCTAAACCTAACCCTAACCCTAACCCGAACCCTAACCCTAACCCCTAACCCTAACCCTAACCCTAACCCGAACACGAACCCTAACCCTAACCCTAACACCTAACCCTAACCCTAACCCAAACCCTAACCCTAACCCTAACCCGAACCCGAAACCTAACCCGAACCCTAACCCTAAACCTATTCCGAACCCTAACCCTAACCCTAACCCTAACCCTAACCCTACCCCGAACACTAACCTTAACCCTAACCCGAACCCGAACCCTAACCCTACCCCGAACCTGAACCCAAACCATAACCCTAACACTAACCCGAACCCTAACCCTCACCCTATTCCGAACCCTAACCCGAATCCTAACCCTAACCCGAACCCGAACCCTAAACCTAACCCTAACCCTAACACTAACACTAACCCGAACCCTAACCCTAACCCTAACCCTAACCCTAACCCTAAACCTAACCCCTAACCCTAACCCGAACCCTAACCCTAACTCGAACCCTAACCCTAACCCGAACCCGAACTCTAACCCTAACCCTAACCCTAACCCTAACCCGAACCCGAACCCTAACCCTAAACATAACCCTAACCCTAACCCTAACCCGAACCCTAACCCTAACCCTAACACTAACCCTAACCCGAACCCGAACCCTAACCCTAACCCTAACCCTAACATTAACCCCTAACCCTAACCCTAACACGAAACCTAACCCTAACCCGAACCCGAACCCGAACTCTAACCCCTAACCCTAACGCGAACCCGAACCCTAAACCTAACCCTAACCCTAACCCTAAAACTAACCCTAACCCGAACCCGAACCCGAACCCTAACCCTTACCCGAACCCTAACCGTACCCTAACCTGAACCCGAACCCTAACCCGAAGCCTAACCCTAACTCTAACCCGAACCCTAACCCTATCTTGAACCCTCACCCTAACCCTAAAACTAACCCTAACCCAAACCCTAACCCGAACCCTAACCCGAAACCTAACCCTAACCCTAACCCTAACCCTAACCCGAACCCTAACCCTAACCCTAACCCGAACCCTAAACCGAACCCTAACACTAACCCTAACCCGAACCCTAACCCTAACCCTAACCCGAACCCTAACCCGAACCCGAACCCGAACCCTAACCCTAACCCTAACCCGAACCCTAACCCTAAACCTAACCCGAACCCTAACCCGAACACTAACCCTAACCCTAACCTGAACACTAACCCCTAACCCTAACCCGAACCCGAGCCCTAACCCGAACCCTAACCCTAAACCTAATCCGAACCCTAACCCTAACCCTAACCCTAACCCTAACACTAACCCCTAACCCGAACCCGACCCCTAAAGCCAAACCCTAACCCGATCCCGAACCCTAAACCTAACCCTAAACTTAACCCTAACCCTAAACCGAACCCGAACCCTAACCCTAACCCGAACCCTAACCCTAACCCTACCCCGAACCCGAACACTACCCCAAACCCTAACCCTAACCCTAAACCGACCCTAAACCTAACACGAACCCTAACCCTAACCCGAACCCGAAACCTAACCCTAACCCTAAACCTAACCCGCACACTAACCCTAACCCGAACCCGAACCCGAACCCTAACCCTGACCCTAAACCTAACCCTAACCCGAACCCTAACCCTAACCCGAACCCGAATACTAACCCTAACCCTAACCCTAACCCTAAACCCCAACCCCAACCCTAACCCTAACACTAACCCTAAACCTAACCCGAACCTAACCCTAACCCTAACCCTAACCCGAACCCGAACACTAACCCTAACCCCAAACCCGAACGCTAAACCTAACCCGAACCCTAACCCTAACCCGAACCCTAACCCTAACCAGAACACTAACCTAACTCTAATCCGAACCCTAACCCTAACCCTAACCCTAACACTAACACCTAACCCTAACCCCAAACCTAACCCTCACACTAACCCTAACCCTAATCCGAACCCTAACCCTAACCCTAACCCTAACCCTAACCCGAACCCGAACCCTAATCCTAACCCCTAACACGAACCCTAACCCTAACCAGAACCCTAACCCTAACCCGAACCCTAACCCTAACCCTAACCCTAACCCAAATCCGAACCCTAACCCTAACCCTAAACCTAACCCTAACCCGAACCCGAACCCTAACCCTAACCCGAACCCTAACCCTAACCCGAACTCTAACCCTAACCCTAACCCAAACCCTAACCCTAACCCAAACCCGAACCCTAACCGTAAACCGAACCCTAACCCTAACCCTAACCCTAACCCGAACCCTAACCCTAACCCGAACCCTAACCCGAACCCTAACCTAAATCTAACCTGAACAATAACCCCTAACAATAACAAGAACCCGAACCCGAACCCGAACCCTAACCCTAACCCTAACCCGAACCCGAACCCGAACCCTAAACCTAACCCTAACTCTAAACCTAACCCTAACCCTAACCCGAACCCTAACTCTAACCCGAACCCTAACCCGAACCCTAACCCTAAACCTAACCCTAACCCGATCCCTAAACCTAACCCTGACCCTAACCCGAACCTTAACCCGAACCCTAACCCTAGCGCTAACCCTAACCCTAAGCCGAACCCTAACCCTAACCCTAACCCGAACCCTAAACCTAACCCTAACTCGAACCCGAACCCTAACACGAACCCTAACTCTAACCCTAATCCGAACCCTAACCCTAAACCTAACCCTAACCCTAACCCTAACCCGAACCCGAACCCTAACCCTAACCCGAACCCTGACCCTAACCCTAACACTAACCCGAACGCTAACCCTAACCCTACCCCTAACCCGAACCTTAACACGAACCCTAACCCTAACCCGAACCCTAACCATAACCCTAACCCTAACCCGAACACTAACCCTAACCCTAACCCTAACCCTACCCCTAACCCTAACCCTAAACCGAACCCTAACCCTAACCCTAACCTAACCCTAATCCGAACCCTAACCCTAACACTAACCCTAACCCTAACCCTAACACTAACCCCTAACCCTAAGCCGAAACCTAACCCTAACCCGAACCCGAACTCGAAACCTAACCCTAACCCCTAAACCAAACCCTAACCCTAACCCGAACCCCCGAACCCTAACCCTAAACCGAACACTAACACTAACCCTAACCCTAACCCGAACCCGAACCCTAACCCGAACCCTAACCCTAACCCTAAACCGAACCCTAACCCTAACCCTAACCCTAACCCTAACCCGAACCCGAACCCTAACTCTAACCGGAACCCTATCACTTACCCTAACCCGAACCCTAACCCTAACCTTACCCTAACCCGAACCTAACTCGAACCCTAACCCGATCCCTAACCCGAACGCTAACACTAACCCTAACCCGAACACTAACCCTAACCCTAACCCTACCCCGAACACTAACCTTAACCCTAACCCGAACCCTAACCCTAACCATAACCCTAACCCGAACCCTAAACCTAACCCCTAACCATAACCCTAACCCTAACCCGAACCCTAAACCTAACCCTAACCCCTAACCCTAACCCTAACCCTAACCCTAACCCTAACCCGAACACTAACCCTAACCCTAAACCTAAACCTAACCCGAACCCGAACCCTAACCCTAACCCTATCCCGAACCCGAACCCTAACCCTAACCCAAACCCTAACCCTAACCCGAACCCTAACCCTAACCCCTAACCCTAACCCTAACCCTAACCCGAACCCTAAACCTAACCCTAACCCCTAACCCTAACCCTAACCCTAACACCAACCCGAACACTAACCCTAACCCTAACCCTAAACCTAACCCGAACCCGAACCCTAACCCTAACCCTATCCCGAACCCGCACCCTAACCCTAACCCAAACCCTAACCCTAACCCGAACCCTAACCCTAACCCGAAACCTAACCCTAACCCTAACCCGAACCCGAACCCGAACCCTAACCCTAACCATAACCCGAAGCCTAACCCTAACCCGAACCCTAACCCTAACCCTAAACCGAAACCTAACCCGAACCCTAACCCGAACCCTAACCCTAACCCGAACCCTAACCCTAACCCGAACCCGAACCCGAAACCTATCCCAAACCCGAACCCTAACCCTAACCCTAACCCGAACCCTAACCCTAACCCGAACCCTAACCCGAACCTGAACCCTAAACCTAACCCTAACCCGAATCCTAACCCTAACCCGAACCCGAAAACTAACCCGAACACTAACCCTAACCCTAACCCTAACCCAAAACCTAACCCTAACCCTAATACGAACCCTAACCCTAACCTAACCCGAACCCTAACCCTAAACCTAACCCTAACCCTAACCCGAACCCTAACCCTAACCCTAATGCGAACCCTATCCCTAACCCTAAACCGAACCCTAAACCTAACCCGAACCCTAACCCTAAACCTAACCCTAACCCGAACCTTAACCCTAAACCTAAACCGACCCCTAACCCGAACCCTAACACGTACCCTAACTCTAACCCTAACCCTAAACCTAACCCGAACCCTAACCCTAAACCTAACCCTAAGCCGAACCCTAACCCGAACCCTAACCCGAACCCTAACCCTAACACGAACCCTAACCCTAACCCTAACCCGAACCCTAACCCGAACCCGAACCCTAACCCTAACCCGAAACCTAACCCGAACTCAACACTAACCCGAAACCTAACCCTAACCCGAACCCTAACCCTAACCCTAACCCTAACCCGAAACCTAAACCTAACCCGAAACCTAACCCTAAACCTAACCCGAACCCTAACCCGGACCCTAACCCGAACCCCAACCCTAACCCTAACCCTAACATGAACCCTAATCCTAACCCTAACCCTAACCCGAAAACTAAACCTAACCCTAACCGGAACCCTCACCATAACCCGAACTTAAACCCAACCCTATCCCGAACCCTAACCCTAACCCTAAACCTAACCCTAACCCTAACCCGAACACTAACCCTAACCCGAACCCTAACCCTAACCCTAACCCTAACCCTAACCCTAACCCGAACCCTAACCCGAAACCTAACCCTAAACCTAACCCGAACCCTAACCCTAAACCCAACCTGAAACCTAACCCTGACCCAATCCCGAACCCGAACCCTAACCCGAACCCTTACCCTAACCCTAATACGAACCCTAACCCTAACGCTAACCCTAACACTAACCCTAACCCGAACCCGAACCCTAACCCTAACCCGAAACCTGACCCTAACCCTAACCCTAAACCGAACCCTAATCCTAACCCTAACCCTAACCCGAACACTAACCCTAACCCGAACCCTAACCTTAACCCTAACCCGAACCCTAACCCTAACCCTAACCTAACCCTAATCCGAACCCTAACCCTAAACCTAACCCTAACCCTAACACTAACCCCTAAACCTAACCCGAAACCTAACCCTAATCCTAACCCGAACCCGAACCCTAACCCCTAACCCTAACCCGAACCCGAACCCTAAACCTAAACCTAACCCTAACCCTAGCCCTAACCCGAACCCGAACCCTAACCCTAATCGGAAACCGAACCCGAAACCCAACCCGGACCTTACCCCTAACACTAATACGAACCCTAACCCTAACCCTAACCCTAACCCGAACCCGAACCCTAACCCTAAATCGAAACCTGACCCTAACCCTAACCCTAACCCGAAACCTAACCCTAACCCTAACCCTAACCCGAACCTTAACACGAAACCTAACCCGAACCCTAATCCGAAACCTAAACGTAACCCTAACCCTAACCCTAACACGAACACGAACCCTAACCCTAACCCTAACCCGAACACTAACCCTAACCCTAACCCGAACCCTAACCCGAACCCTAAACCTAACCCTAACCTGAACAATAACCCCTAAACCTAACCCGATCCCGAACCCGAACCCGAACCCTAACACTAACCCTAACCCGAACCCTAACCCTAATCCTAACCCTAACCCGAACCCTAACCCTAACCCTAACCCGAACCCTAACCCTAACCCTAACCCTAACCCTAACCCGAACCCTAACCCTAACCCCTAACCCTAACCCTAACCCTAACCCGAACACGAACCCTAACCCTAACCCTAACACCTAACCCTAACCCTAACCCAAACCCTAACCCTAACCCTAACCCGAACCCGAAACCTAACCCGAACCCTAACCCTAAACCTATTCCGAACCCTAACCCTAACCCTAACCCTAACCCTAACCCTAACCCGAACCCGAACCCTAACCCTAACCCGATCCCTAACCCCTAAACCGAACCCGAACCCGAACCCTAACCCTACCCCGAACCCGAACCCAAACCATAACCCTAACACTAAACCCGAACCCTAACCCTCACCCTATTCCGAACCCTAACCCGAATCCTAACCCTAACCCGAACCCGAACCCTAAACCTAACCCTAACCCTAACACTAACACTAACCCGAACCCTAACCCTAACCCTAACCCTAACCCTAACCCTAAAACTAACCCCTAACCCTAACCCGAACCCTAACCCTAACTCGAACCATAACCCTAACCCGAACCCGAACTCTAACCCTAACCCTAACCCTAACCCTAACCCGAACCCTAACCCTAACCCGAACCCTAACCCTAAACATAACCCTAACCCTAACCCTAACCCGAACCCTAACCCTAACCCTAACACTAACCCTAACCCGAACCCGAACCCTAACCCTAACCCTAACATTAACCCCTAACCCTAACACGAAACCTAACCCTAACCCGAACCCGAACCCGAACTCTAACCCCTAACCCTAACGCGAACCCGAACCCTAAACCTAACCCTAACCCTAACCCTAAACCTAACCCTAACCCGAACCCGAACCCGAACCCTAACCCTTACCCGAACCCTAACCCTACCCTAACCTGAACCCGAACCCTAACACGAAGCCTAACCCTAACCCTAACCCGAACCCTAACCCTATCTTGAACCCTCACCCTAACCCTAAACCTAACCCTAACCCAAACCCTAACCCGAACCCTAACCCGAAACCTAACCCTAACCCTAACCCTAACCCTAACCCGAACCCTAACCCTAACCCTAACCCGAACCCTAAACCGAACCCTAACACTAACCCTAACCCGAACCCTAACCCTAACCCTAACCCGAACCCTAACCCGAACCCGAACCCGAACCCTAACCCTAACCCTAACCCGAACCCTAACCCTAAACCTAACCCGAACCCTAACCCGAACACTAACCCTAACCCTAACCTGAACACTAACCCCTAACCCTAACCCGAACCCGAGCCCTAACCCGAACCCTAACCCTAAACCTAATCCGAACCCTAACCCTAACCCTAACCCTAACCCTAACCCTAACACTAACCCCTAACCCGAACCCGACCCCTAAAGCCAAACCCTAACCCGATCCCGAACCCTAAACCTAACCCTAAACTTAACCCTAACCCTAAACCGAACCCGAACCCTAACCCTAACCCGAACCCTAACCCTAACCATACCCCGAACCCGAACACTACCCCAAACCCTAACCCTAACCCTAAACCGACCCTAAACCTAACACGAACCCTAACCCTAACCCGAACCCGAACCCTAACCCTAACCCTAAACCTAACCCGCACACTAACCCTAACCCGAACCCGAACCCGAACCCTAACCCTGACCCTAAACCTAACCCTAACCCGAACCCTAACCCTAACCCGAACCCGAATACTAACCCTAACCCTAACCCTAACCCTAAAACCCAACCCCAACCCTAACCCTAACACTAACCCTAAACCTAACCCGAACCTAACCCTAACCCTAACCCTAACCCGAAACCGAACACTAACCCTAACCCCAAACCCGAACGCTAAACCTAACCCGAACCCTAACCCTAACCCGAAACCTAACCCTAACCAGAACACTAACCTAACTCTAATCCGAACCCTAACCCTAACCCTAACACTAACCCCTAACCCTAACCCCAACCCTAACCCTCACACTAACCCTAACCCTAATCCGAACCCTAACCCTAACCCTAACCCTAACCCTAACCCGAACCCGAACCCTAATCCTAACCCCTAACACGAACCCTAACCCTAACCAGAACCCTAACCCTAACCCGAACCCTAACCCTAACCCTAACCCTAACCCAAATCCGAACCCTAACCCTAACCCTAAACCTAACCCTAACCCGAACCCGAACCCTAACCCTAACCCGAACCCTAACCCTAACCCGAACTCTAACCCTAACCCTAACCCAAACCCTAACCCTAACCCAAACCCGAACCCTAACCGTAAACCGAACCCTAACCCTAACCCTAACCCTAACCCGAACCCTAACCCTAACCCGAACCCTAACCCGAACCCTAACCTAACCCTAACCTGAACAATAACCCCTAACAATAACCAGAACCCGAACCCTAACCCGAACCCTAACCCTAACCCTAACCCGAACCCGAACCCGAACCCTAACCCTAACCCTAACTCTAAACCTAACCCTAACCCTAACCCGAACCCTAACCCTAACCCGAACCCTAACCCGAACCCTAACCCGAACCCTAAACCTAAACCTAACCCTAACCCGATCCCTAAACCTAACCCTAACCCTAACCCTAACCCGAACCTTAACCCGAACCCTAACCCTAGCGCTAACCCTAACCCGAAGCCGAACCCTAACCCTAACCCTAACCCGAACCCTAAACCTAACCCTAACTCGAACCCGAACCCTAACACGAACCCTAACTCTAACCCTAATCCGAACCCTAACCCTAAACCTAACCCTAACCCTTACCCTAACCCGAACCCGAACCCTAACCCTAACCCGAACCCTGACCCTAACCCTAACACTAACCCGAACGCTAACCCTAACCCTACCCCTAACCCGAACCTTAACACGAACCCTAACCCTAACCCGAACCCTAACCATAACCCTAACCCTAACCCGAACACTAACCCTAACCCGAACCCTAACCCTACCCCTAACCCTAACCCTAAACCGAACCCTAACCCTAACCCTAACTTAACCCTAATCCGAACCCTAACCCTAACACTAACCCTAACCCTAACCCTAACACTAACCCCTAACCCTAAGCCGAAACCTAACCCTAACCCGAACCCGAACTCGAAACCTAACCCTAACCCCTAAACCGAACCCTAACCCTAACCCGAACCCCCGAACCCTAACCCTAAACCGAACCCTAACACTAACCCTAACCCTAACCCGAACCCGAACCCTAACCCGAACCCTAACCCTAACCCTAAACCGAACCCTAACCCTAACCCTAACCCTAACCCGAACCCGAACCCTAACTCTAACCGGAACCCTATCACTTACCCTAACCCGAACCCTAACCCGAACCCTAACCCTAACCCGAACCTAACTCGAACCCTAACCCGATCCCTAACCCGAACGCTAACCCTAACCCTAACCCGAACACTAACACTAACCCTAACCCTACCCCGAACACTAACCTTAACCCTAACCCGAACCCTAACCCTAACCATAACCCTAACCCGAACCCTAAACCTAACCCCTAACCATAACCCTAACCCTAACCCGAACCCTAAACCTAACCCTAACCCCTAACCCTAACCCTAACCCTAACCCTAACCCGAACACTAACCCTAACCCTAACCCTAAACCTAACCCGAACCCGAACCCTAACCCTAACCCTATCCCGAACCCGAACCCTAACCCTAACCCAAACCCTAACCCTAACCCGAACCCTAACCCTAACCCGAAACCTAACCCTAACCCTAACCCGAACCCGAACCCGAACCCTAACCCTAACCATAACCCGAAGCCTAACCCTAACCCGAACCCTAACCCTAACCCTAAACCGAAACCTAACCCGAACCCTAAACCGAACCCTAACCCTAACCCGAACCCTAACCCTAACCCGAACCCGAACCCGAAACCTAACCCTAACCCGAACCCTAACCCTAACCCTAACCCGAACACTAACCCTAACCCGAACCCTAACCCGAACCCGAACCCTAACCCTAACCCTAACCCGAACCCTAAACCTAAACCTAACCCGAATCCTAACCCTAACCCGAACCCGAACCCGAAACCTAACCCTAACCCGAACCCTAACCCTAACCCTAACCCGAACACTAACCCTAACCCGAACCCTAACCCGAACCCGAACCCTAACCCTAACCCTAACCCGAACCCTAAACCTAAACCTAACCCGAATCCTAACCCTAACCCGAACCCGAAAACTAACCCGAACCCTAACCCTAACCCTAACCCGAACCCTATCCCTAACCCTAAACCGAACCCTAACCCTAACCCGAACCCTAACCCTAACCCTAACCCGAACACTAACCCTAACCCGAACCCTAACCCGAACCCGAACCCTAACCCTAACCCTAACCCGAACCCTAAACCTAAACCTAACCCGAACCCTAACCCTAAACCTAACCCTAACCCTAACCCGAACCCTAACCCTAACCCTAACCCGAACCCTATCCCTAACCCTAAACCGAACCCTAAACCTAACCCGAACCCTAACCCTAAACCTAACACTAACCCGAACCTTAACCCTAAACCTAAACCGACCCCTAACCCGAACCCTAACACGTACCCTAACCCTAACCCTAACCCTAACCCGAACCCTAACCCTAACCCGAACCCTAACCCTAACCGTAACCCGAACCCTAACCCGAACCCGAACCCTAACCCTAACCCGAAACCTAACCCGAACCCAACACTAACCCGAACCCTAACCCTAACCCGAACCCTAACCCTAACCCTAACCCTAACCCGAAACCTAAACCTAACCCGAAACCTAACCCTAAACCTAACCCGAACCCTAACCCGGACCCTAACCCGAACCCCAAACCTAACCCTAACCCTAACCCGAACCCTAATCCTAACCCTAACCCTAACCCGAAACCTAAACCTAACCCTAACCGGAACCCTAACCATAAC
The DNA here is from genome assembly GCA_032313775.1 of Urocyon cinereoargenteus. NCBI lineage: Eukaryota > Metazoa > Chordata > Mammalia > Carnivora > Canidae > Urocyon > Urocyon cinereoargenteus. The sequence continues at coordinate 553,724 of JAVLSZ010000040.1, forward strand.
CCGAACTTAAACCCAACCCTATCCCGAACCCTACCCTAACCCTAAATCTAACCCTAACCCTAACCCGAACACTAACCCTAACCCGAACCCTAACCCTAACCCTAACCCTAACCCTAAGCCGAACACTAACCCGAAACCTAACCCTAAACCTAACCCGAACCCTAACCCTAAACCTAACCCGAAACCTAACCCTGACCCTATCCCGAACCCGAACCCTAAACCGAACCCTAACCCTAACCCTAATACGAACCCTAACCCTAACGCTAACCCTAACACTAACCCTAACCCTAACCCGAACCCTAACCCTAACCCGAACTCTAACCCTAACCCTAACCCGAACCCTAACCCTAACCCAAACCCGAACCCTAACCGTAAACCGAACCCTAACCCTAACCCTAACCCGAACCCTAACCCTAACCCGAACCCTAACCCGAACCCTAACCTAACCCTAACCTGAACAATAACCCCTAACAATAACCAGAACCCGAACCCTAACCCGAACCCTAACCCTAACCCTAACCCGAACCCGAACCCGAACCCTAACCCTAACCCTAACTCTAAACCTAACCTTAACCCTAACCCGAACCCTAACCCTAACCCTAACCCTAACCCTAACCCGAACCCGAACCCTAACCCTAACCCGAACCCTGACCCTAACACTAACACTAACCCGAACGCTAACCCTAACCCTACCCCTAACCCGAACCTTAACACGAACCCTAACCCTAACCCGAACCCTAACCATAACCCTAACCCTAACCCGAACACTAACCCTAACACGAACCCTAACCCTACCCCTAACCCTAACCCTAAACCGAACCCTAACCCTAACCCTAACCTAACCCTAACCGAACCCTAACCCTAACACTAACCCTAACCCTAACCTTAACACTAACCCCTAACCCTAAGCCGAAACCTAACCCTAACCCGAACCCGAACTTGAAACCTAACCCTAACCCCTAAACCGAACCCTAACCCTAACCCGAACCCCCGAACCCTAACCCTAAACCGAACCCTAACACTAACCCTAACCCTAACCCGAACCCGAACACTAACCCGAACCCTAACCCTAACCCTAAACCGAACCCTAACCCTAACCCTAACCCTAACCCTAACCCGAACCCGAACCCTAACTCTAACCGGAACCCTATCACTTACCCTAACCCGAACCCTAACCCTAACCCTAACCCTAACCGAACCTAACTCGAACCCTAACCCGATCCCTAACCCGAACGCTAACCCTAACCCTAACCCGAACACTAACCCTAACCCTAACCCTACCCCGAACACTAACCTTAACCCTAACCCGAACCCTAACCCTAACCATAACCCTAACCCGAACCCTAAACCTAACCCCTAACCATAACCCTAACCCTAAACCGAACCCTAAACCTAACCCTAACCCCTAACCCTAACCCTAACCCTAACCCGAACACTAACCCTAACCCTAACCCTAAACCTAACCCGAACCCGAACCCTAACCCTAACCCTATCCCGAACCCGAACCCTAACCCTAACCCAAACCCTAACCCTAACCCGAACCCTAACCCTAACCCGAAACCTAACCCTAACCCTAACCCGAACCCGAACCCGAAACCTAACCCTAACCATAACCCGAAGCCTAACCCTAACCCGAACCCTAACCCTAACCCTAAACCGAAACCTAACCCGAACCCTAAACCGAACCCTAACCCTAACCCGAACCCTAACCCTAACCCGAATCCGAACCCGAAACCTAACCCTAACCCGAACCCTAACCCTAACCCTAACCCGAACCCTAACCCTAACCCGAACCCTAACCCGAACCCGAACCCTAACCCTAACCCTAACCCGAACCCTAAACCTAAACCTAACCCGAATCCTAACCCTAACCCGAACCCGAAAACTAACCCGAACACTAACCCTAACCCTAACCCTAACCCAAAACCTAACCCTAACCCTAACACGAACCCTAACCCTAACCTAACCCGAACCCTAACCCTAAACCTAACCCTAACCCTAACCCGAACCCTAACCCTAACCCTAACCCGAACCCTATCCCTAACCCTAAACCGAACCCTAAACCTAACCCGAACCCTAACCCTAAACCTAACCCTAACCCGAACCTTAACCCTAAACCTAAACCGACCCCTAACCCGAACCCTAACACGTACCCTAACCCTAACCCTAACCCTAACCCGAACCCTAACCCTAACCCGAACCCTAACCCTAACCGTAACCCGAACCCTAACCCGAACCCGAACCCTAACCCTAACCCGAAACCTAACCCGAACCCAACACTAACCCGAACCCTAACCCTAACCCGAACCCTAACCCTAACCCTAACCCTAACCCGAAACCTAAACCTAACCCGAAACCTAACCCTAAACCTAACCCGAACCCTAACCCGGACCCTAACCCGAACCCCAAACCTAACCCTAACCCTAACCCGAACCCTAATCCTAACCCTAACCCTAACCCGAAACCTAAACCTAACCCTAACCGGAACCCTAACCATAACCCGAACTTAAACCCAACCCTATCCCGAACCCTAACCCTAACCCTAAACCTAACCCTAACCCTAACCCGAACACTAACCCTAACCCGAACCCTAACCCTAACCCTAACCCTAACCCTAACCCTAACCCGAACCCTAACCCGAAACCTAACCCTAAACCTAACCCGAACCCTAACCCTAACCCTAACCCTAAACCGAACCCTAACCCTAACCCTAACCTAACCCTAACCTGAACAATAACCCCTAACAATAACCAGAACCCGAACCCTAACCCGAACCCTAACCCTAACCCTAACCCGAACCCGAACCCGAACCCTAACCCTAACCCTAACTCTAAACCTAACCCTAACCCTAACCCGAACCCTAACCCTAACCCGAACCCTAACCCGAACCCTAACCCTAAACCGAACCCTAACCCGATCCCTAACCCTAACCCTAACCCTAACCCTAACCCGAACCTTAACCCGAACCCTAACCCTAGCGCTAACCCTAACCCTAAGCCGAACCCTAACCCTAACCCTAACCCGAACCATAAACCTAACCCTAACTCGAACCCGAACCCTAACAGGAACCCTAACTCTAACCCTAATCCGAACCCTAACCCTAAACCTAACCCTAAACCTAACCCTAACCCGAATCCGAACCCTAACCCTAACCCGAACCCTGACCCTAACCCTAACACTAACCCGAACGCTAACCCTAACCCTACCCCTAACCCGAACCTTAACACGAACCCTAACCCTAACCCGAACCCTAACCATAACCCTAACCCTAACCCGAACACTAACCCTAACCCGAACCCTAACCCTACCCCTAACCCTAACCCTAAACCGAACCCTAACCCTAACGCTAACCTAACCCTAATCCGAACTCTAACCCTAACACTAACCCTAACCCTAACCCTAACACTAACCCCTAACCCTAACCCGAAACCTAACCCTAACACGAACCCGAACACGAAACCTAACCCTAACCCCTAAACCGAACCCTAACCCTAACCCGAACCCCCGAACCCTAACCCTAAACCGAACCCTAACACTAACCCTAACCCTAACCCGAACCCGAACCCTAACCCGAACCCTAACCCTAACCCTAAACCGAACCCTAACCCTAACCCTAACCCTAACCCGAACCCGAACCCGAACCCTAACTCTAACCGGAACCCTATCCCTTACCCTAACCCGAACCCTAACCCTAACCCTAACCCTAACCCGATCCTAACCCGAACCCTAACCCGATCCCTAACCCGAACGCTAACCCTAACCCTAACCCGAACACTAACCCTAACACTAACCCTACCCCGAACACTAACCTTAACCCTAACCCGAACCCTAACCCTAACCATAACCCTAACCCGAACCCTAAACCTAACCCCTAACCATAACCCTAACCCTAACCCGAACCCTAAACCTAACCCTAACACCTAACCCTAACCCTAACCCTAACCCTAACCCGAACACTAACCCTAACCCTAACCCTAAACCTAACCCGAACCCGAACCCTAACCCTAACCCTATCCCGAACCCGAACCCTAACCCTAACCCAAACCCTAACCCTAACCCGAACCCTAACCCTAACCCGAAACCTAACCCTAACCCTAACCAGAACCCGAACCCGAACCCTAACCCTAACCATAACCCGAAGCCTAACCCTAACCCGAACCCTAACCCTAACCCTAAACCGAAACCTAACCCGAACCCTAAACCGAACCCTAACCCTAACCCGAACCCTAACCCTAACCCGAACCCGAACCCGAAACCTAACCCTAACCCGAACCCTAACCCTAACCCTAACCCGAACCCTAACCCTAACCCGAACCCTAACCCGAACCCGAACCCTAACCCTAACCCTAACCCGAACCCTAAACCTAACCCTAACCCGAATCCTAACCCTAACCCGAACCCGAAAACTAACCCGAACACTAACCCTAACCCTAACCCTCACCCAAAACCTAACCCTAACCCTAACACGAACCCTAACCCTAACCTAACCCGAACCCTAACCCTAAACCTAACCCTAACCCTAACCCGAACCCTAACCCTAACCCTAACCCGAACCCTATCCCTAACCCTAAACCGAACCCTAAACCTAACCCGAACCCTAACCCTAAACCTAACCCTAACCCGAACCTTAACCCTAAACCTAAACCGACCCCTAACCCGAACCCTAACACGTACCCTAACCCTAACCCTAACCCTAAGCCTAACCCGAACCCTAACCCTAACCCTAACCCTAAGCCGAACCCTAACCCGAACCCTAACCCGAACCCTAACCCTAACCCGAACCCTAACCCTAACCATAACCCGAACCCTAACCCGAACCCGAACCCTAACCCTAACCCGAAACCTAACCCGAACTCAACACTAACCCGAACCCTAACACTAACCCTAACCCTAACCCTAACACTAACCCTAACCCGAAACCTAAACCTAACCCGAAACCTAACCCTAAACCTAACCCGAACCCTAACCCGGACCCTAACCCGAACCCCAAACCTAACCCTAACCCTAACCCGAACCCTAATCCTAACCCTAACCCTAACCCGAAACCTAAACCTAACCCTAACCGGAACCCTAACCATAACCCGAACTTAAACCCAACCCTATCCCGAACCCTAACCCTAACACTAAACCTAACCCTAACCCTAACCCGAACACTAACCCTAACCCGAACCCTAACCCTAACCCTAACCCTAACCCTAACCCGAACCCTAACCCGAAACCTAACCCTAAACCTAACCCGAACCCTAACCCTAAACCTAACCCGAAACCTAACCCTGACCCTATCCCGAACCCGAACCCTAACCCGAACCCTAACCCTAACCCTAATACGAACCCTAACCCTAACGCTAACCCTAACACTAACCCTAACCCGAACCCGAACCCTAACCCTAACCCGAAACCTGACCCTAACCCTAACCCTAAACCGAACCCTAATCCTAACCCTAACCTTAACCCGAACCTTAACACGAACCCTAACCCTAACCCTAACCCGAACCCTAACCCTAACCCGAACCCTAACCCTAACCCGAACCCTAACCCTAACCCTAACCCGAACCCTAACCCTAACCCGAACCCTAACCCTAACCCTAACTCTAACCCTAAACCTAACCCGAACCCGAACCCTAACCATAACCCGAACACTAACCCGAACCCTAACCGGACCATAACCCTAACCCTAACCCGAACCCTAACCCTAACCCTATCTTGAAACCTAACCCGAACCCTAACCCTAACCCTACCCCGAACCCTAACCGGAACCCTAACCCGAAACCTAACAGGAACCCTAACCCTAAAACTAACCCGAAACCTAATCCTAACCCGAACCCGAAACCTAACCCGAACCCTAACCCTAACCCTAACACGAACCCTAACCCTAAACCTAATCCGAACCCTAACCCTAACCCTAACCCTAACCCTAACCCTAACCCTAACACTAACCCCTAACCCTAAACCTAAACCTAACCCTAACCCTAACCCTAACCCGAACCCGAACCCTAACCCTAATCCGAAACCGAACCCGAAACCCAACCCGGACCTTACCCCTAACCCTAATCCGAACCCTAACCCTAACCCTAACCCTAACCCTAAACCTAACCCGAACCCGAACCCTAACCCTAACCCTATCCCGTAACCGAACCCTAACCGTAACCCAAACCCGAACCCTAACACGTACCCTAACCCTAACCCTAACCCTAACCCTAACCCGAACCCTAACCCTAACCCTAACCCTAACCCGAACCCTAACCCTAACCCGATCCCTAACCCTAACCCTAACCCGAACCCTAACCCTAACCCGAACCCGAACCCTAACCCTAACCCTAACCCGAACCCTAACCCTAACCCTAACCCGAACCCTAACCCGAACACTAACCCTAACCCTAACCTGAACAGTAACCCCGAACCCTAACCCGAACCCGAACCCTAACCCGAACCCTAACCCTAAACCTAACCCGAAACCTAACCCTAACCCTAACCCTAAACCTAACCCGAACCCGAACCCTAACCCCAAACCTAACCCTAACCCTAACCCTAACCCTAACCCGAACCCGAGTCCGAACCCTAACCCTAACCCGAACCCGAACCCTAACCCGAACCCTAACCCTAACACAAATACGAACCCTAACCCTAACCCTAACCCTAACCCGAACCCGAACCCTAACCCTAAACCGAAACCTGACCCTAACCCTAACCCTAACCCGAAACCTAAACCTAACCCTAACCTTAACCCGAACCTTAACACGAAACCTAACCCGAACCCTAATCCGAACCCTAAACCTAACCCTAACCCTAACCCTAACACGAACACGAACCCTAACCCTAACCCTAACCCGAACACTAACCCTAACCCTAACCCGAACCCTAACCCGAACCCTAAACCTAACCCTAACATGAACAATAACCCCTAACCCTAACCCGAACCCGAACCCGAACACGAACCCTAACACTAACCGTAACCCGAACCCTAACCCTAATCCTAACCCTAACCCGAACCCTAACCCTAACCTAACCCGAACCCTAACCCTAACCCTAACCCTAACCCGAACCCTAACCCTAACCCCTAACCCTAACCCTAACCCTAACCCGAACACGAACCCTAACCCTAACCCTAACACCTAACCCTAACCCTAAACCAAACCCTAAACCTAACCCTAACCCGAACCCGAACGCGAAACCTAACCCGAACCCTAACCCTAAACCTATTCCGAACCCTAACCCTAAACCTAACCCTAACTCTAACCCGAACCCTAACCCTAACCCTAACCCGAACCCTAACCCCTAAACCTAACCCGAACCCGAACCCTACCCCTACCCCGAACCCGAACCCAAACCGTAACCCTAACACTAACCCGAACCCTAACCCTATCCCTAACCCGAACCCGAACCCGAACCCTAACCCTAACACTAACCCTAACCCTAACCCGAAACATAACCCTAACACTAACCCTACCCCTAACCCCTAACCCTAACCCGAACCCTAACCCTAACTCGAACCCTAACCCTAACCCTAACCCGAACCCTAACCCTAACCCTAAACCTAACCCGATCCCTAACCCTAAACCTAACCCTAAACCTAACCCTAACCCTAACCCGAACCCTTACCCAAACCCTAACCCGAACCCTTCCCCTAACCCTAACCCTAACCCTAACCCTAACCCGAAACCTAACCCTAACCCTAACTCGAACCCGAACCCTAACCCGAACCCTAACCCTAACCCTAACCCGAACCCTAACCCTAACCCGAACCCGAACCCTAACCCTAACCCGAACCCTAACCCGAAACCTAACCCGAAACCTAACCCGAACCCTAACCCGAACCCTAACCCGAACACTAACCCTAACCCTATTCCGAACCCTAACCCTAACCCTAACCCGAACCCTAACCCTAACCCTAACCCGAAACCTATCCCGAACACTAACCCTAACCCTAACCTGAACACTAACCCCTAACCCTAACCCGAACCCGAACCCTAACCCGAACCCTAACCCTAAACCTAACCCGAACCCTAACCCTAACCCTAACCCTAAACCTAACCCGAACCCGAACCCTAACCCCAAACCTAACCCTAACCCTAACCCTAACCCTAACCCTAACCCGAACCCGAATCCGAACCCTAACCCTAACCCGAACCCGAACCCTATCCCGAACCCTAACCCTAACACTAATACGAACCCTAACCCTAACCCTAACCCTAACCCGAACCCGAACATTAACCCTAAACCGAAACCTGACCCTAACCCTAACCCTAACCCGAAACCTAACCCTAACCCTAACCCTAACCCGAACCTTAACACGAAACCTAACCCGAACCCTAATCCGAACCCTAAACCTAACCCTAACCCTAACCCTAACACGAACACGAACCCTAACCCTAACCCTAACCCGAACACTAACCCTAACCCTAACCTGAACCCTAACCCGAACCCTAAACCTAACCCTAACCTGAACACTAACTCCTAACCCTAACCCGAACCCGAACCCGAACCCGAACCCTAACACTAATCCTAACCCGAACCCTAACCCTAATCCTAACCCTACCCGAACCCTAACCCTAACCTAACCCGAACCCTAACCCTAACCCTAACCCTAACCCGAACCCTAACCCTAACCCCTAACCCTAACCCTAACCCGAACATGAACCCTAACCCTAACCCTAACACCTAACCCTAACCCTAACCCAAACCCTAACCCTAACCCTAACCCGAACCCGAAACCTAACCCGAACCCTAACCCTAAACCTATTCCGAACCCTAACCTTAACCCTAACCCTAACCCTAACCCGAACCCTAACCCTAACCCTAACCCGAACCCTAACCCCTAAACCGAACCCGAACCCGAACCCTAACCCTACCCCGAACCCGAAACCAAACCATAACCCTAACACTAACCCGAACCCTAACCCTATCCCTAACCCGAACCCGAACCCGAACCCTAACCCTAACACTAACCCTAACCCTAACCCGAAACATAACCCTAACACTAACCCTACCCCTAACCCCTAACCCTAACCCGAACCCTAACCCTAACTCGAACCCTAACCCTAACCCTAACCCGAACCCTAACCCTAACCCTAACCCGATCCCTAACCCTAAATCTAACCCTAAACCTAACCCTAACCCTAACCCGAACCCTAACCCGAAACCTAACCCGAACCCTTCCCATAACCCTAACCCTAACCCTATCCCGAAACCTAACCCTAACCCTAACTCGAACCCGAAACCTAACCCTAACCCTAACCCTAACCCTATCCCGAAACCTAACCCTAACCCTAACTCGAACCCGAAACCTAACCCTAACCCTAACCCTAACCCGAACCCTAACCCTAAACCGAACCCGAACCCTAACCCTAACCCGAACCCTAACCCGAAACCTAACCCGAAACTTAAACCGAACCCTAACCCGAACCCTAACCCGAACACTAACACGAACCCTAACCCTAAAACTAACAAGAAACCTAACCCTAACCCGAACCCGAAACCTAACCCGAACCCTAACCCTAACCCTAACACGATCCCTAACCCTAAAACTAATCCGAACCCTAACCCTAACCCTAACCCTAACCCTAACCCTAACACTAACCCCTAACCCGAACCCGACCCCTAACCCCAAACCCTAACCCGATCCCGAACCCTAAACCTAACCCTAACCTTAACCCTAACCCTAACCCGAACCCGAACCCTAACCCTAACCCGAACCTTAACCCTAACCCTACCCCGAACCCGAACACTACCCCAAACCCTAACCCTAACCCTAAACCGAACCCTAAACCTAACACGAACCCTAAACCTAACCCGAACCCTAACCCTAACCCTAACCCTAAACCTAACCCGCACACTAACCCTAACCCGAACCTGAACCCGAACCCTAACCCTAACCCTAAACCTAACCCTAACCCGAACCCTAACCCTAACCCGAACCCGAATCCTAACCCTAACCCTAACCCTAACCCTAACCCCAACCCCAACCCTAACCCTAACACTAACCCTAAACCTAACCCGAACCTAACCCTAACACTAACCCTAACCCTAACCCGATCCCGAACCCTAACCCTAACCCCTAACCCGAACGCTAACCCTAACCCGAACCCTAACCCTAACCCGAACCCTAACCTAACCCTAATCCGAAAACTAACCCCAAACCTAACCCTAACCCTAACACTAACCCCTAACCCTAACCCCAACCCTAACCCTCACACTAACACTAACCCTAATCCGAACCCTAACCCTAACCCTAACCCTAACCCTAACCCGAACCCGAACCCTAACCCTAACCCCTAACACGAACCCTAACCCTAACCAGAACCCTAACCCTAACCCGAACCCTAAACCTAACCCTAACCCTAACCCGAATCCGAACCCTAACCCTAACCCTAAACCTAACCCTAACCCGAAACCGAACCCTAACCCTAACCCGAACCCTAACCCTAACCCGAACTGTAACCCTAACCCTAACCCGAACCCTAACCCTAACCCGAACCCTAACCCTAACCCTAACCCGAACCCTATCCCTAACCCTAAACCGAACCCTAAACCTAACCTGAACCCTAACCCTAAACCTAACCCTAACCCGAACCTTAACTCTAACCCTAAACCGACCCCTAACCCGAACCCTAACACGTACCCTAACCCTAACCCTAACCCTAACCCTAACTCGAACCATAACCCTAACCCTAACCCTAAACCAAACCCTAAACCTAACCCTAACCCGAACCCGAACGCGAAACCTAACCCGAACCCTAACCCTAAACCTATTCCGAACCCTAACCCTAAACCTAACCCTAACTCTAACCCGAACCCTAACCCTAACCCTAACCCGAACCCTAACCCCTAAACCTAACCCGAACCCGAACCCTACCCCTACCCCGAACCCGAACCCAAACCGTAACCCTAACACTAACCCGAACCCTAACCCTATCCCTAACCCGAACCCGAACCCGAACCCTAACCCTAACACTAACCCTAACCCTAACCCGAAACATAACCCTAACACTAACCCTACCCCTAACCCCTAACCCTAACCCGAACCCTAACCCTAACTCGAACCCTAACCCTAACCCTAACCCGAACCCTAACCCTAACCCTAAACCTAACCCGATCCCTAACCCTAAACCTAACCCTAAACCTAACCCTAACCCTAACCCGAACCCTTACCCAAACCCTAACCCGAACCCTTCCCCTAACCCTAACCCTAACCCTAACCCTAACCCGAAACCTAACCCTAACCCTAACTCGAACCCGAACCCTAACCCGAACCCTAACCCTAACCCTAACCCGAACCCTAACCCTAACCCGAACCCGAACCCTAACCCTAACCCGAACCCTAACCCGAAACCTAACCCGAAACCTAACCCGAACCCTAACCCGAACCCTAACCCGAACACTAACCCTAACCCTATTCCGAACCCTAACCCTAACCCTAACCCGAACCCTAACCCTAACCCTAACCCGAAACCTATCCCGAACACTAACCCTAACCCTAACCTGAACACTAACCCCTAACCCTAACCCGAACCCGAACCCTAACCCGAACCCTAACCCTAAACCTAACCCGAACCCTAACCCTAACCCTAACCCTAAACCTAACCCGAACCCGAACCCTAACCCCAAACCTAACCCTAACCCTAACCCTAACCCTAACCCTAACCCGAACCCGAATCCGAACCCTAACCCTAACCCGAACCCGAACCCTATCCCGAACCCTAACCCTAACACTAATACGAACCCTAACCCTAACCCTAACCCTAACCCGAACCCGAACATTAACCCTAAACCGAAACCTGACCCTAACCCTAACCCTAACCCGAAACCTAACCCTAACCCTAACCCTAACCCGAACCTTAACACGAAACCTAACCCGAACCCTAATCCGAACCCTAAACCTAACCCTAACCCTAACCCTAACACGAACACGAACCCTAACCCTAACCCTAACCCGAACACTAACCCTAACCCTAACCTGAACCCTAACCCGAACCCTAAACCTAACCCTAACCTGAACACTAACTCCTAACCCTAACCCGAACCCGAACCCGAACCCGAACCCTAACACTAATCCTAACCCGAACCCTAACCCTAATCCTAACCCTACCCGAACCCTAACCCTAACCTAACCCGAACCCTAACCCTAACCCTAACCCTAACCCGAACCCTAACCCTAACCCCTAACCCTAACCCTAACCCGAACATGAACCCTAACCCTAACCCTAACACCTAACCCTAACCCTAACCCAAACCCTAACCCTAACCCTAACCCGAACCCGAAACCTAACCCGAACCCTAACCCTAAACCTATTCCGAACCCTAACCTTAACCCTAACCCTAACCCTAACCCGAACCCTAACCCTAACCCTAACCCGAACCCTAACCCCTAAACCGAACCCGAACCCGAACCCTAACCCTACCCCGAACCCGAAACCAAACCATAACCCTAACACTAACCCGAACCCTAACCCTATCCCTAACCCGAACCCGAACCCGAACCCTAACCCTAACACTAACCCTAACCCTAACCCGAAACATAACCCTAACACTAACCCTACCCCTAACCCCTAACCCTAACCCGAACCCTAACCCTAACTCGAACCCTAACCCTAACCCTAACCCGAACCCTAACCCTAACCCTAACCCTAACCCGATCCCTAACCCTAAATCTAACCCTAAACCTAACCCTAACCCTAACCCGAACCCTAACCCGAAACCTAACCCGAACCCTTCCCATAACCCTAACCCTAACCCTATCCCGAAACCTAACCCTAACCCTAACTCGAACCCGAAACCTAACCCTAACCCTAACCCTAACCCGAACCCTAACCCTAAACCGAACCCGAACCCTAACCCTAACCCGAACCCTAACCCGAAACCTAACCCGAAACTTAAACCGAACCCTAACCCGAACCCTAACCCGAACACTAACACGAACCCTAACCCTAAAACTAACAAGAAACCTAACCCTAACCCGAACCCGAAACCTAACCCGAACCCTAACCCTAACCCTAACACGATCCCTAACCCTAAAACTAATCCGAACCCTAACCCTAACCCTAACCCTAACCCTAACCCTAACACTAACCCCTAACCCGAACCCGACCCCTAACCCCAAACCCTAACCCGATCCCGAACCCTAAACCTAACCCTAACCTTAACCCTAACCCTAACCCGAACCCGAACCCTAACCCTAACCCGAACCTTAACCCTAACCCTACCCCGAACCCGAACACTACCCCAAACCCTAACCCTAACCCTAAACCGAACCCTAAACCTAACACGAACCCTAAACCTAACCCGAACCCTAACCCTAACCCTAACCCTAAACCTAACCCGCACACTAACCCTAACCCGAACCTGAACCCGAACCCTAACCCTAACCCTAAACCTAACCCTAACCCGAACCCTAACCCTAACCCGAACCCGAATCCTAACCCTAACCCTAACCCTAACCCTAACCCCAACCCCAACCCTAACCCTAACACTAACCCTAAACCTAACCCGAACCTAACCCTAACACTAACCCTAACCCTAACCCGATCCCGAACCCTAACCCTAACCCCTAACCCGAACGCTAACCCTAACCCGAACCCTAACCCTAACCCGAACCCTAACCTAACCCTAATCCGAAAACTAACCCCAAACCTAACCCTAACCCTAACACTAACCCCTAACCCTAACCCCAACCCTAACCCTCACACTAACACTAACCCTAATCCGAACCCTAACCCTAACCCTAACCCTAACCCTAACCCGAACCCGAACCCTAACCCTAACCCCTAACACGAACCCTAACCCTAACCAGAACCCTAACCCTAACCCGAACCCTAAACCTAACCCTAACCCTAACCCGAATCCGAACCCTAACCCTAACCCTAAACCTAACCCTAACCCGAAACCGAACCCTAACCCTAACCCGAACCCTAACCCTAACCCGAACTGTAACCCTAACCCTAACCCGAACCCTAACCCTAACCCGAACCCTAACCCTAACCCTAACCCGAACCCTATCCCTAACCCTAAACCGAACCCTAAACCTAACCTGAACCCTAACCCTAAACCTAACCCTAACCCGAACCTTAACTCTAACCCTAAACCGACCCCTAACCCGAACCCTAACACGTACCCTAACCCTAACCCTAACCCTAACCCTAACTCGAACCATAACCCTAACCCTAACCCTAAGCCGAACCCTAACCCGAACCCTAACCCGAACCCTAACCCTAACACGAACCCTAACCCTAACCCTAAACCGAACCCTAACCCGAACCCGAACCCGAATCCTAACCCTAACCCTAACCCTAAACCTAACCCTAACCCGAACCCTAACCCTAACCCGAACCCGAAACCTAACCCTAACCCTAACCCTAACCCTAACCCCAACCCCAACCCTAACCCTAACACTAACCCTAAACCTAACCCGAACCTAACCCTAACCCTATCCCTAACCCTAACCCGATCCCGAACCCTAACCCTAACCCCTAACCCGAACGCTAACCCTAACCCGAACCCTAACCCTAACCCGAACCCTAACCCTAACCCGAACCCTAACCTAACCCTAATCCGAAACCTAACCCCAAGCCTAACCCTAACCCTAACACTAACCCCTAACCCTAACCCCAACCCTAACCCTCACACTAACCCAAACCCTAATCCGAACCCTAACCCTAACCCTAACCCTAACCCTAACCCGAACCCGAACCCTAACCCTAACCCCTAACACGAACCCTAACCCTAACCAGAACCCTAACCCTAACCCGAACCCTAAACCTAACCCTAACCCTAACCCGAATCCGAACCCTAAACCTAACCCTAAACCTAACCCTAACCCGAACCCGAACCCTAACCCTAACCCGAACCCTAACCCTAACCCGAACTCTAACCCTAACCCTAACCCGAACCCTAACCCTAACCCGAACACGAACCCTAACCGTAACCCGAACCCTAAACCTAACCCTAACCCTAACCCTAACCCTAACCCGAACCCTAACCCTAACCCGAACCCTAACACGAACCCTAACCCTAACCCTAACCTGAACACTAACCCCTAACAATAACCCGAACCCGAACCCTAACCCGAACAATAACCCTAAACCTAACCCTAACCCTAACCCGAACCCTAACCTAACCCGAACCCGAACCCTAACCCTTTACCCGAATCCTAACCCTAACCCGAACCCTAACCCGAACCCTAAACCTAAACCTCACCCGAACCCTAACCCGGACCCTAACCCTAACCCTAACCCTAACCCGAACCCTAACCCTAACCCGAACCCTAACCCTAACCCTAACCCGAACCCGAACCCTAACCCTAACCCTAACTCTAAACCTAAACCTAACCCTAACCCGAACCCTAACCCTAACCCGAACCCTAACCCGGACCCTAATCCGAACCCTAAACCTAAACCTCAACCGAACCCTAAAACGGACCCTAACCCTAACCCTAACCCTAACCCGAACCCTAACCCTAACCCGAACCCTAACCCTAACCCTAACCCTAACCCTAACCCGAACCCTAACCCGAAACCTAACCCTAAACCTAACCCGAACCCTAACCCTAAACCCAACCTGAAACCTAACCCTGACCCAATCCCGAACCCGAACCCTAACCCGAACCCTTACCCTAACCCTAATACGAACCCTAACCCTAACGCTAACCCTAACACTAACCCTAACCCGAACCCGAACCCTAACCCTAACGCGAAACCTGACCCTAACCCTAACCCTAAACCGAACCCTAATCCTAACCCTAACCCTAACCCGAACACTAACCCTAACCCGAACCCTAACCTTAACCCTAACCCGAACCCTAACCCTAACCCTAACCTAACCCTAATCCGAACCCTAACCCTAAACCTAACCCTAACCCTAACACTAACCCCTAAACCTAACCCGAAACCTAACCCTAATCCTAACCCGAACCCGAACCCTAACCCCTAACCCTAACCCGAACCCGAACCCTAAACCTAAACCTAACCCTAACCCTAGCCCTAACCCGAACCCGAACCCTAACCCTAATCGGAAACCGAACCCAAAACCCAACCCGGACCTTACCCCTAAAACTAATACGAACCCTAACCCTAACCCTAACCCTAACCCGAACCCGAACCCTAACCCTAAATCGAAACCTGACCCTAACCCTAACCCTAACCCGAAACCTAACCCTAACCCTAACCCTAACCCGAACCTTAACACGAAACCTAACCCGAACCCTAATCCGAAACCTAAACGTAACCCTAACCCTAACCCTAACACGAACACGAACCCTAACCCTAACCCTAACCCGAACACTAACCCTAACCCTAACCCGAACCCTAACCCGAACCCTTACCTAACCCTAACCTGAACAATAACCCCTAAACCTAACCCGATCCCGAACCCGAACCCGAACCCTAACACTAACCCTAACCCGAACCCTAACCCTAATCCTAACCCTAACCCGAACCCTAACCCTAACCCTAACCCGAACCCTAACCCTAACCCTAACCCTAACCCTAACCCGAACCCTAACCCTAACCCCTAACCCTAACCCTAACCCTAACCCGAACACGAACCCTAACCCTAACCCTAACACCTAACCCTAACCCTAACCCAAACCCTAACCCTAACCCTAACCCGAACCCGAAACCTAACCCGAACCCTAACCCTAAACCTATTCCGAACCCTAACCCTAACCCTAACCCTAACCCTAACCCTAACCCGAACCCGAACCCTAACCCTAACCCGATCCCTAACCCCTAAACCGAACCCGAACCCGAACCCTAACCCTACCCCGAACCCGAACCCAAACCATAACCCTAACACTAACCCGAACCCTAACCCTCACCCTATTCCGAACCCTAACCCGAATCCTAACCCTAACCCGAACCCGAACCCTAAACCTAACCCTAACCCTAACACTAACACTAACCCGAACCCTAACCCTAACCCTAACCCTAACCCTAACCCTAAACCTAAACCCTAACCCTAACCCGAAACCTAACCCTAACTCGAACCCTAACCCTAACCCGAACCCGAACTCTAACCCTAACCCTAACCCTAACCCTAACCCGAACCCTAACCCTAACCCGAACCCTAACCCTAAACATAACCCTAACCCTAACCCTAACCCGAACCCTAACCCTAACCCTAACACTAACCCTAACCCGAACCCGAACCCTAACCCTAACCCTAACATTAACCCCTAACCCTAACACGAAACCTAACCCTAACCCGAACCCGAACCCGAACTCTAACCCCTAACCCTAACGCGAACCCGAACCCTAAACCTAACCCTAACCCTAACCCTAAACCTAACCCTAACCCGAACCCGAACCCGAACCCTAACCCTTACCCGAACCCTAACCCTACCCTAACCTGAACCCGAACCCTAACACGAAGCCTAACCCTAACCCTAACCCGAACCCTAACCCTATCTTGAACCCTCACCCTAACCCTAAACCTAACCCTAACCCAAACCCTAACCCGAACCCTAACCCGAAACCTAACCCTAACCCTAACCCTAACCCTAACCCGAACCCTAACCCTAACCCTAACCCGAACCCTAAACCGAACCCTAACACTAACCCTAACCCGAACCCTAACCCTAACCCTAACCCGAACCCTAACCCGAAACCGAACCCGAACCCTAACCCTAACCCTAACCCGAACCCTAACCCTAAACCTAACCCGAACCCTAACCCGAACACTAACCCTAACCCTAACCTGAACACTAACCCCTAACCCTAACCCGAACCCGAGCCCTAACCCGAACCCTAACCCTAAACCTAATCCGAACCCTAACCCTAACCCTAACCCTAACCCTAACCCTAACACTAACCCCTAACCCGAACCCGACCCCTAAAGCCAAACCCTAACCCGATCCCGAACCCTAAACCTAACCCTAAACTTAACCCTAACCCTAAACCGAACCCGAACCCTAACCCTAACCCGAACCCTAACCCTAACCCTACCCCGAACCCGAACACTACCCCAAACCCTAACCCTAACCCTAAACCGACCCTAAACCTAACACGAACCCTAACCCTAACCCGAACCCGAACCCTAACCCTAACCCTAAACCTAACCCGCACACTAACCCTAACCCGAACCCGAACCCGAACCCTAACCCTGACCCTAAACCTAACCCTAACCCGAACCCTAACCCTAACCCGAACCCGAATACTAACCCTAACCCTAACCCTAACCCTAAAACCCAACCCCAACCCTAACCCTAACACTAACCCTAAACCTAACCCGAACCTAACCCTAACCCTAACCCTAACCCGAAACCGAACACTAACCCTAACCCCAAACCCGAACGCTAAACCTAACCCGAACCCTAACCCTAACCCGAAACCTAACCCTAACCAGAACACTAACCTAACTCTAATCCGAACCCTAACCCTAACCCTAACCCTAACACTAACCCCTAACCCTAACCCCAACCCTAACCCTCACACTAACCCTAACCCTAATCCGAACCCTAACCCTAACCCTAACCCTAACCCTAACCCGAACCCGAACCCTAATCCTAACCCCTAACACGAACCCTAACCCTAACCAGAACCCTAACCCTAACCCGAACCCTAACCCTAACCCTAACCCTAACCCAAATCCGAACCCTAACCCTAACCCTAAACCTAACCCTAACCCGAACCCGAACCCTAACCCTAACCCGAACCCTAACCCTAACCCGAACTCTAACCCTAACCCTAACCCAAACCCTAACCCTAACCCAAACCCGAACCCTAACCGTAAACCGAACCCTAACCCTAACCCTAACCCTAACCCGAACCCTAACCCTAACCCGAACCCTAACCCGAACCCTAACCTAACCCTAACCTGAACAATAACCCCTAACAATAACCAGAACCCGAACCCTAACCCGAACCCTAACCCTAACCCTAACCCGAACCCGAACCCGAACCCTAACCCTAACCCTAACTCTAAACCTAACCCTAACCCTAACCCGAACCCTAACCCTAACCCGAACCCTAACCCGAACCCTAACCCGAACCCTAACCCTAAACCTAACCCTAACCCGATCCCTAAACCTAACCCTAACCCTAACCCTAACCCGAACCTTAACCCGAACCCTAACCCTAGCGCTAACCCTAACCCTAAGCCGAACCCTAACCCTAACCCTAACCCGAACCCTAAACCTAACCCTAACTCGAACCCGAACCCTAACACGAACCCTAACTCTAACCCTAATCCGAACCCTAACCCTAAACCTAACCCTAACCCTTACCCTAACCCGAACCCGAACCCTAACCCTAACCCGAACCCTGACCCTAACCCTAACACTAACCCGAACGCTAACCCTAACCCTACCCCTAACCCGAACCTTAACACGAACCCTAACCCTAACCCGAACCCTAACCATAACCCTAACCCTAACCCGAACACTAACCCTAACCCGAACCCTAACCCTACCCCTAACCCTAACCCTAAACCGAACCCTAACCCTAACCCTAACTTAACCCTAATCCGAACCCTAACCCTAACACTAACCCTAACCCTAACCCTAACACTAACCCCTAACCCTAAGCCGAAACCTAACCCTAACCCGAACCCGAACTCGAAACCTAACCCTAACCCCTAAACCGAACCCTAACCCTAACCCGAACCCCCGAACCCTAACCCTAAACCGAACCCTAACACTAACCCTAACCCTAACCCGAACCCGAACCCTAACCCGAACCCTAACCCTAACCCTAAACCGAACCCTAACCCTAACCCTAACCCTAACCCGAACCCGAACCCTAACTCTAACCGGAACCCTATCACTTACCCTAACCCGAACCCTAACCCTAACCCTAACCCTAACCCGAACCTAACTCGAACCCTAACCCGATCCCTAACCCGAACGCTAACCCTAACCCTAACCCGAACACTAACCCTAACCCTAACCCTACCCCGAACACTAACCTTAACCCTAACCCGAACCCTAACCCTAACCATAACCCTAACCCGAACCCTAAACCTAACCCCTAACCATAACCCTAACCCTAACCCGAACCCTAAACCTAACCCTAACCCCTAACCCTAACCCTAACCCTAACCCTAACCCGAACACTAACCCTAACCCTAACCCTAAACCTAACCCGAACCCGAACCCTAACCCTAACCCTATCCCGAACCCGAACCCTAACCCTAACCCAAACCCTAACCCTAACCCGAACCCTAACCCTAACCCGAAACCTAACCCTAACCCTAACCCGAACCCGAACCCGAACCCTAACCCTAACCATAACCCGAAGCCTAACCCTAACCCGAACCCTAACCCTAACCCTAAACCGAAACCTAACCCGAACCCTAAACCGAACCCTAACCCTAACCCGAACCCTAACCCTAACCCGAACCCGAACCCGAAACCTAACCCTAACCCGAACCCTAACCCTAACCCTAACCCGAACACTAACCCTAACCCGAACCCTAACCCGAACCCGAACCCTAACCCTAACCCTAACCCGAACCCTAAACCTAAACCTAACCCGAATCCTAACCCTAACCCGAACCCGAAAACTAACCCGAACACTAACCCTAACCCTAACCCTAACCCAAAACCTAACCCTAACCCTAACACGAACCCTAACCCTAACCTAACCCGAACCCTAACCCTAAACCTAACCCTAACCCTAACCCGAACCCTAACCCTAACCCTAACCCGAAACCTATCCCTAACCCTAAACCGAACCCTAAACCTAACCCGAACCCTAACCCTAAACCTAACCCTAACCCGAACCTTAACCCTAAACCTAAACCGACCCCTAACCCGAACCCTAACACGTACCCTAACCCTAACCCTAACCCTAACCCGAACCCTAACCCTAACCCGAACCCTAACCCTAACCGTAACCCGAACCCTAACCCGAACCCGAACCCTAACCCTAACCCGAAACCTAACCCGAACCCAACACTAACCCGAACCCTAACCCTAACCCGAACCCTAACCCTAACCCTAACCCTAACCCGAAACCTAAACCTAACCCGAAACCTAAACCTAAACCTAACCCGAACCCTAACCCGGACCCTAACCCGAACCCCAAACCTAACCCTAACCCTAACCCGAACCCTAATCCTAACCCTAACCCTAACCCGAAACCTAAACCTAACCCTAACCGGAACCCTAACCATAACCCGAACTTAAACCCAACCCTATCCCGAACCCTACCCTAACCCTAAATCTAACCCTAACCCTAACCCGAACACTAACCCTAACCCGAACCCTAACCCTAACCCTAACCCTAACCCTAAGCCGAACCCTAACCCGAAACCTAACCCTAAACCTAACCCGAACCCTAACCCTAAACCTAACCCGAAACCTAACCCTGACCCTATCCCGAACCCGAACCCTAAACCGAACCCTAACCCTAACCCTAATACGAACCCTAACCCTAACGCTAACCCTAACACTAACCCTAACCCTAACCCGAACCCTAACCCTAACCCGAACTCTAACCCTAACCCTAACCCGAACCCTAACCCTAACCCAAACCCGAACCCTAACCGTAAACCGAACCCTAACCCTAACCCTAACCCGAACCCTAACCCTAACCCGAACCCTAACCCGAACCCTAACCTAACCCTAACCTGAACAATAACCCCTAACAATAACCAGAACCCGAACCCTAACCCGAACCCTAACCCTAACCCTAACCCGAACCCGAACCCGAACCCTAACCCTAACCCTAACTCTAAACCTAACCCTAACCCTAACCCGAACCCTAACCCTAACCCTAACCCTAACCCGAACCCGAACCCTAACCCTAACCCGAACCCTGACCCTAACACTAACACTAACCCGAACGCTAACCCTAACCCTACCCCTAACCCGAACCTTAACACGAACCCTAACCCTAACCCGAACCCTAACCATAACCCTAACCCTAACCCGAACACTAACCCTAACACGAACCCTAACCCTACCCCTAACCCTAACCCTAAACCGAACCCTAACCCTAACCCTAACCTAACCCTAATCCGAACCCTAACCCTAACACTAACCCTAACCCTAACCTTAACACTAACCCCTAACCCTAAGCCGAAACCTAACCCTAACCCGAACCCGAACTTGAAACCTAACCCTAACCCCTAAACCGAACCCTAACCCTAACCCGAAACCCCGAACCCTAACCCTAAACCGAACCCTAACACTAACCTAACCCTAACCCGAACCCGAACCCTAACCCGAACCCTAACCCTAACCCTAAACCGAACCCTAACCCTAACCCTAACCCTAACCCTAACCCGAACCCGAACCCTAACTCTAACCGGAACCCTATCACTTACCCTAACCCGAACCCTAACCCTAACCCTAACCCTAACCCGAACCTAACTCGAACCCTAACCCGATCCCTAACCCGAACGCTAACCCTAACCCTAACCCGAACACTAACCCTAACCCTAACCCTACCCCGAACACTAACCTTAACCCTAACCCGAACCCTAACCCTAACCATAACCCTAACCCGAACCCTAAACCTAACCCCTAACCATAACCCTAACCCTAAACCGAACCCTAAACCTAACCCTAACCCCTAACCCTAACCCTAACCCTAACCCGAACACTAACCCTAACCCTAACCCTAAACCTAACCCGAACCCGAACCCTAACCCTAACCCTATCCCGAACCCGAACCCTAACCCTAACCCAAACCCTAACCCTAACCCGAACCCTAACCCTAACCCGAAACCTAACCCTAACCCGAACCCGAACCCGAACCCGAAACCTAACCCTAACCATAACCCGAAGCCTAACCCTAACCCGAACCCTAACCCTAACCCTAAACCGAAACCTAACCCGAACCCTAAACCGAACCCTAACCCTAACCCGAACCCTAACCCTAACCCGAATCCGAACCCGAAACCTAACCCTAACCCGAACCCTAACCCTAACCCTAACCCGAACCCTAACCCTAACCCGAACCCTAACCCGAACCCGAACCCTAACCCTAACCCTAACCCGAACCCTAAACCTAAACCTAACCCGAATCCTAACCCTAACCCGAACCCGAAAACTAACCCGAACACTAACCCTAACCCTAACCCTAACCCAAAACCTAACCCTAACCCAAACACGAACCCTAACCCTAACCTAACCCGAACCCTAACCCTAAACCTAACCCTAACCCTAACCCGAACCCTAACCCTAACCCTAACCCGAACCCTATCCCTAACCCTAAACCGAACCCTAAACCTAACCCGAACCCTAACCCTAAACCTAACCCTAACCCGAACCTTAACCCTAAACCTAAACCGACCCCTAACCCGAACCCTAACACGTACCCTAACCCTAACCCTAACCCTAACCCGAACCCTAACCCTAACCCGAACCCTAACCCTAACCGTAACCCGAACCCTAACCCGAACCCGAACCCTAACCCTAACCCGAAACCTAACCCGAACCCAACACTAACACGAACCCTAACCCTAACCCGAACCCTAACCCTAACCCTAACCCTAACCCGAAAACTAAACCTAACCCGAAACCTAACCCTAAACCTAACCCGAACCCTAACCCGGACCCTAACCCGAACCCCAAACCTAACCCTAACCCTAACCCGAACCCTAATCCTAACCCTAACCCTAACCCGAAACCTAAACCTAACCCTAACCGGAACCCTAACCATAACCCGAACTTAAACCCAACCCTATCCCGAACCCTAACCCTAACCCTAAACCTAACCCTAACCCTAACCCGAACACTAACCCTAACCCGAACCCTAACCCTAACCCTAACCCTAACCCTAACCCGAACCCTAACCCGAAACCTAACCCTAAACCTAACCCGAACCCTAACCCTAACCCTAACCCTAAACCGAACCCTAACCCTAACCCTAACCTAACCCTAACCTGAACAATAACCCCTAACAATAACCAGAACCCGAACCCTAACCCGAACCCTAACCCTAACCCTAACCCGAACCCGAACCCGAACCCTAACCCTAACCCTAACTCTAAACCTAACCCTAACCCTAACCCGAACCCTAACCCTAACCCGAACCCTAACCCGAACCCTAACCCTAAACCGAACCCTAACCCGATCCCTAACCCTAACCCTAACCCTAACCCTAACCCGAACCTTAACCCGAACCCTAACCCTAGCGCTAACCCTAACCCTAAGCCGAACCCTAACCCTAACCCTAACCCGAACCCTAAACCTAACCCTAACTCGAACCCGAACCCTAACAGGAACCCTAACTCTAACCCTAATCCGAACCCTAACCCTAAACCTAACCCTAAACCTAACCCTAACCCGAATCCGAACACTAACCCTAACCCGAACCCTGACCCTAACCCTAACACTAACCCGAACGCTAACCCTAACCCTACCCCTAACCCGAACCTTAACACGAACCCTAACCCTAACCCGAACCCTAACCATAACCCTAACCCTAACCCGAACACTAACCCTAACCCGAACCCTAACCCTACCCCTAACCCTAACCCTAAACCGAACCCTAACCCTAACGCTAACCTAACCCTAATCCGAACTCTAACCCTAACACTAACCCTAACCCTAACCCTAACACTAACCCCTAACCCTAACCCGAAACCTAACCCTAACCCGAACCCGAACACGAAACCTAACCCTAACCCCTAAACCGAACCCTAACCCTAACCCGAACCCCCGAACCCTAACCCTAAACCGAACCCTAACACTAACCCTAACCCTAACCCGAACCCGAACCCTAACCCGAACCCTAACCCTAACCCTAAACCGAACCCTAACCCTAACCCTAACCCTAACCCGAACCCGAACCCGAACCCTAACTCTAACCGGAACCCTATCCCTTACCCTAACCCGAACCCTAACCCTAACCCTAACCCTAACCCGATCCTAACCCGAACCCTAACCCGATCCCTAACCCGAACGCTAACCCTAACCCTAACCCGAACACTAACCCTAACACTAACCCTACCCCGAACACTAACCTTAACCCTAACCCGAACCCTAACCCTAACCATAACCCTAACACGAACCCTAAACCTAACCCCTAACCATAACCCTAACCCTAACCCGAACCCTAAACCTAACCCTAACACCTAACCCTAACCCTAACCCTAACCCTAACCCGAACACTAACCCTAACCCTAACCCTAAACCTAACCCGAACCCGAACCCTAACCCTAACCCTATCCCGAACCCGAACCCTAACCCTAACCCAAACCCTAACCCTAACCCGAACCCTAACCCTAACCCGAAACCTAACCCTAACCCTAACCAGAACCCGAACCCGAACCCTAACCCTAACCATAACCCGAAGCCTAACCCTAACCCGAACCCTAACCCTAACCCTAAACCGAAACCTAACCCGAACCCTAAACCGAACCCTAACCCTAACCCGAACCCTAACCCTAACCCGAACCCGAACCCGAAACCTAACCCTAACCCGAACCCTAACCCTAACCCTAACCCGAACCCTAACCCTAACCCGAACCCTAACCCGAACCCGAACCCTAACCCTAACCCTAACCCGAACCCTAAACCTAACCCTAACCCGAATCCTAACCCTAACCCGAACCCGAAAACTAACCCGAACACTAACCCTAACCCTAACCCTCACCCAAAACCTAACCCTAACCCTAACACGAACCCTAACCCTACCTAACCCGAACCCTAACCCTAAACCTAACCCTAACCCTAACCCGAACCCTAACCCTAACCCTAACCCGAACCCTATCCCTAACCCTAAACCGAACCCTAAACCTAACCCGAACCCTAACCCTAAACCTAACCCTAACCCGAACCTTAACCCTAAACCTAAACCGACCCCTAACCCGAACCCTAACACGTACCCTAACCCTAACCCTAACCCTAAGCCTAACCCGAACCCTAACCCTAACCCTAACCCTAAGCCGAACCCTAACCCGAACCCTAACCCGAACCCTAACCCTAACCCGAACCCTAACCCTAACCATAACCCGAACCCTAACCCGAACCCGAACCCTAACCCTAACCCGAAACCTAACCCGAACTCAACACTAACCCGAACCCTAACACTAACCCGAACCCTAACCCTAACACTAACCCTAACCCGAAACCTAAACCTAACCCGAAACCTAACCCTAAACCTAACCCGAACCCTAACCCGGACCCTAAACCGAACCCCAAACCTAACCCTAACCCTAACCCGAACCCTAATCCTAACCCTAACCCTAACCCGAAACCTAAACCTAACCCTAACCGGAACCCTAACCATAACCCGAACTTAAACCCAACCCTATCCCGAACCCTAACCCTAACACTAAACCTAACCCTAACCCTAACCCGAACACTAACCCTAACCCGAACCCTAACCCTAACCCTAACCCTAACCCTAACCCGAACCCTAACCCGAAACCTAACCCTAAACCTAACCCGAACCCTAACCCTAAACCTAACCCGAAACCTAACCCTGACCCTATCCCGAACCCGAACCCTAACCCGAACCCTAACCCTAACCCTAATACGAACCCTAACCCTAACGCTAACCCTAACACTAACCCTAACCCGAACCCGAACCCTAACCCTAACCCGAAACCTGACCCTAACACTAACCCTAAACCGAACCCTAATCCTAACCCTAACCTTAACCCGAACCTTAACACGAACCCTAACCCTAACCCTAACCCGAACCCTAACCCTAACCCGAACCCTAACCCTAACCCGAACCCTAACCCTAACCCTAAACCGAACCCTAACCCTAACCCGAACCCTAACCCTAACCCTAACTCTAACCCTAAACCTAACCCGAACCCGAACCCTAACCATAACCCGAACACTAACCCGAACCCTAACCGGACCATAACCCTAACCCTAACCCGAACCCTAACCCTAACCCTATCTTGAAACCTAACCCGAACCCTAACCCTAACCCTACCCCGAACCCTAACCGGAACCCTAACCCGAAACCTAACAGGAACCCTAACCCTAAAACTAACCCGAAACCTAATCCTAACCCGAACCCGAAACCTAACCCGAACCCTAACCCTAACCCTAACACGAACCCTAACCCTAAACCTAATCCGAACCCTAACCCTAACCCTAACCCTAACCCTAACCCTAACCCTAACACTAACCCCTAACCCTAAACCTAAACCTAACCCTAACCCTAACCCTAACCCGAACCCGAACCCTAACCCTAATCCGAAACCGAACCCGAAACCCAACCCGGACCTTACCCCTAACCCTAATCCGAACCCTAACCCTAACCCTAACCCTAACCCTAAACCTAACCCGAACCCGAACCCTAACCCTAACCCTATCCCGTAACCGAACCCTAACCGTAACCCAAACCCGAACCCTAACACGTACCCTAACCCTAACCCTAACCCTAACCCTAACCCGAACCCTAACCCTAACCCTAACCCTAACCCGAACCCTAACCCTAACCCGATCCCTAACCCTAACCCTAACCCGAACCCTAACCCTAACCCGAACCCGAACCCTAACCCTAACCCTAACCCGAAACCTAACCCTAACCCTAACCCGAACCCTAACCCGAACACTAACCCTAACCCTAACCTGAACAGTAACCCCGAACCCTAACCCGAACCCGAACCCTAACCCGAACCCTAACCCTAAACCTAACCCGAAACCTAACCCTAACCCTAACCCTAAACCTAACCCGAACCCGAACCCTAACCCCAAACCTAACCCTAACCCTAACCCTAACCCTAACCCGAACCCGAGTCCGAACCCTAACCCTAACCCGAACCCGAACCCTAACCCGAACCCTAACCCTAACACAAATACGAACCCTAACCCTAACCCTAACCCTAACCCGAACCCAAACCCTAACCCTAAACCGAAACCTGACCCTAACCCTAACCCTAACCCGAAACCTAAACCTAACCCTAACCTTAACCCGAACCTTAACACGAAACCTAACCCGAACCCTAATCCGAACCCTAAACCTAACCCTAACCCTAACCCTAACACGAACACGAACCCTAACCCTAACCCTAACCCGAACACTAACCCAAACCCTAACCCGAACCCTAACCCGAACCCTAAACCTAACCCTAACATGAACAATAACCCCTAACCCTAACCCGAACCCGAACCCGAACACGAACCCTAACACTAACCGTAACCCGAACCCTAACCCTAATCCTAACCCTAACCCGAACCCTAACCCTAACCTAACACGAACCCTAACCCTAACCCTAACCCTAACCCGAACCCTAACCCTAACCCCTAACCCTAACCCTAACCCTAACCCGAACACGAACCCTAACCCTAACCCTAACACCTAACCCTAACCCTAAACCAAACCCTAAACCTAACCCTAACCCGAACCCGAACGCGAAACCTAACCCGAACCCTAACCCTAAACCTATTCCGAACCCTAACCCTAAACCTAACCCTAACTCTAACCCGAACCCTAACCCTAACCCTAACCCGAACCCTAACCCCTAAACCTAACCCGAACCCGAACCCTACCCCTACCCCGAACCCGAACCCAAACCGTAACCCTAACACTAACCCGAACCCTAACCCTATCCCTAACCCGAACCCGAACCCGAACCCTAACCCTAACACTAACCCTAACCCTAACCCGAAACATAACCCTAACACTAACCCTACCCCTAACCCCTAACCCTAACCCGAACCCTAACCCTAACTCGAACCCTAACCCTAACCCTAACCCGAACCCTAACCCTAACCCTAAACCTAACCCGATCCCTAACCCTAAACCTAACCCTAAACCTAACCCTAACCCTAACCCGAACCCTTACCCAAACCCTAACCCGAACCCTTCCCCTAACCCTAACCCTAACCCTAACCCTAACCCGAAACCTAACCCTAACCCTAACTCGAACCCGAACCCTAACCCGAACCCTAACCCTAACCCTAACCCGAACCCTAACCCTAACCCGAACCCGAACCCTAACCCTAACCCGAACCCTAACCCGAAACCTAACCCGAAACCTAACCCGAACCCTAACCCGAACCCTAACCCGAACACTAACCCTAACCCTATTCCGAACCCTAACCCTAACCCTAACCCGAACCCTAACCCTAACCCTAACCCGAAACCTATCCCGAACACTAACCCTAACCCTAACCTGAACACTAACCCCTAACCCTAACCCGAACCCGAACCCTAACCCGAACCCTAACCCTAAACCTAACCCGAACCCTAACCCTAACCCTAACCCTAAACCTAACCCGAACCCGAACCCTAACCCCAAACCTAACCCTAACCCTAACCCTAACCCTAACCCTAACCCGAACCCGAATCCGAACCCTAACCCTAACCCGAACCCGAACCCTATCCCGAACCCTAACCCTAACACTAATACGAACCCTAACCCTAACCCGAACCCTAACCCGAACCCGAACATTAACCCTAAACCGAAACCTGACCCTAACCCTAACCCTAACCCGAAACCTAACCCTAACCCTAACCCTAACCCGAACCTTAACACGAAACCTAACCCGAACCCTAATCCGAACCCTAAACCTAACCCTAACCCTAACCCTAACACGAACACGAACCCTAACCCTAACCCTAACCCGAACACTAACCCTAACCCTAACCTGAACCCTAACCCGAACCCTAAACCTAACCCTAACCTGAACACTAACTCCTAACCCTAACCCGAACCCGAACCCGAACCCGAACCCTAACACTAATCCTAACCCGAACCCTAACCCTAATCCTAACCCTAACCCGAACCCTAACCCTAACCTAACCCGAACCCTAACCCTAACCCTAACCCTAACCCGAACCCTAACCCTAACCCCTAACCCTAACCCTAACCCGAACATGAACCCTAACCCTAACCCTAACACCTAACCCTAACCCTAACCCAAACCCTAACCCTAACCCTAACCCGAACCCGAAACCTAACCCGAACCCTAACCCTAAACCTATTCCGAACCCTAACCTTAACCCTAACCCTAACCCTAACCCGAACCCTAACCCTAACCCTAACCCGAACCCTAACCCCTAAACCGAACCCGAACCCGAACCCTAACCCTACCCCGAACCCGAAACCAAACCATAACCCTAACACTAACCCGAACCCTAACCCTATCCCTAACCCGAACCCGAACCCGAACCCTAACCCTAACACTAACCCTAACCCTAACCCGAAACATAACCCTAACACTAACCCTACCCCTAACCCCTAACCCTAACCCGAACCCTAACCCTAACTCGAACCCTAACCCTAACCCTAACCCGAACCCTAACCCTAACCCTAACCCTAACCCGATCCCTAACCCTAAATCTAACCCTAAACCTAACCCTAACCCTAACCCGAACCCTAACCCGAAACCTAACCCGAACCCTTCCCATAACCCTAACCCTAACCCTATCCCGAAACCTAACCCTAACCCTAACTCGAACCCGAAACCTAACCCTAACCCTAACCCTAACCCGAACCCTAACCCTAAACCGAACCCGAACCCTAACCCTAACCCGAACCCTAACCCGAAACCTAACCCGAAACTTAAACCGAACCCTAACCCGAACCCTAACCCGAACACTAACACGAACCCTAACCCTAAAACTAACAAGAAACCTAACCCTAACCCGAACCCGAAACCTAACCCGAACCCTAACCCTAACCCTAACACGATCCCTAACCCTAAAACTAATCCGAACCCTAACCCTAACCCTAACCCTAACCCTAACCCTAACACTAACCCCTAACCCGAACCCGACCCCTAACCCCAAACCCTAACCCGATCCCGAACCCTAAACCTAACCCTAACCTTAACCCTAACCCTAACCCGAACCCGAACCCTAACCCTAACCCGAACCTTAACCCTAACCCTACCCCGAACCCGAACACTACCCCAAACCCTAACCCTAACCCTAAACCGAACCCTAAACCTAACACGAACCCTAAACCTAACCCGAACCCTAACCCTAACCCTAACCCTAAACCTAACCCGCACACTAACCCTAACCCGAACCTGAACCCGAACCCTAACCCTAACCCTAAACCTAACCCTAACCCGAACCCTAACCCTAACCCGAACCCGAATCCTAACCCTAACCCTAACCCTAACCCTAACCCCAACCCCAACCCTAACCCTAACACTAACCCTAAACCTAACCCGAACCTAACCCTAACACTAACCCTAACCCTAACCCGATCCCGAACCCTAACCCTAACCCCTAACCCGAACGCTAACCCTAACCCGAACCCTAACCCTAACCCGAACCCTAACCTAACCCTAATCCGAAACCTAACCCCAAACCTAACCCTAACCCTAACACTAACCCCTAACCCTAACCCCAACCCTAACCCTCACACTAACCCTAACCCTAATCCGAACCCTAACCCTAACCCTAACCCTAACCCGAACCCGAACCCTAACCCTAACCCCTAACACGAACCCTAACCCT
Organism: Urocyon cinereoargenteus; assembly: GCA_032313775.1. Taxonomy (NCBI): domain Eukaryota; kingdom Metazoa; phylum Chordata; class Mammalia; order Carnivora; family Canidae; genus Urocyon; species Urocyon cinereoargenteus. Next base: position 585,043 of record JAVLSZ010000040.1, read on the forward strand.
AACCAGAACCCTAACCCTAACCCGAACCCTAAACCTAACCCTAACCCTAACCCGAATCCGAACCCTAACCCTAACCCTAAACCTAACCCTAACCCGAAACCGAACCCTAACCCTAACCCGAACCCTAACCCTAACCCGAACTGTAACCCTAACCCTAACCCGAACCCTAACCCTAACCCGAACCCTAACCCTAACCCTAACCCGAACCCTATCCCTAACCCTAAACCGAACCCTAAACCTAACCTGAACCCTAACCCTAAACCTAACCCTAACCCGAACCTTAACTCTAACCCTAAACCGACCCCTAACCCGAACCCTAACACGTACCCTAACCCTAACCCTAACCCTAACCCTAACTCGAACCATAACCCTAACCCTAACCCAAAGCCGAACCCTAACCCGAACCCTAACCCGAACCCTAACCCTAACACGAACCCTAACCCTAACCCTAAACCGAACCCTAACCCGAACCCGAACCCGAATCCTAACCCTAACCCTAACCCTAAACCTAACCCTAACCCGAACCCTAACCCTAACCCGAACCCGAAACCTAACCCTAACCCTAACCCTAACCCTAACCCCAACCCCAACCCTAACCCTAACACTAACCCTAAACCTAACCCGAACCTAACCCTAACCCTATCCCTAACCCTAACCCGATCCCGAACCCTAACCCTAACCCCTAACCCGAACGCTAACCCTAACCCGAACCCTAACCCTAACCCGAACCCTAACCCTAACCCGAACCCTAACCTAACCCTAATCCGAAACCTAACCCCAAGCCTAACCCTAACCCTAACACTAACCCCTAACCCTAACCCCAACCCTAACCCTCACACTAACCCTAACCCTAATCCGAACCCTAACCCTAACCCTAACCCTAACCCTAACCCGAACCCGAACCCTAACCCTAACCCCTAACACGAACCCTAACCCTAACCAGAACCCTAACCCTAACCCGAACCCTAAACCTAACCCTAACCCTAACCCGAATCCGAACCCTAACCCTAACCCTAAACCTAACCCTAACCCGAACCCGAACCCTAACCCTAACCCGAACCCTAACCCTAACCCGAACTCTAACCCTAACCCTAACCCGAACCCTAACCCTAACCCGAACACGAACCCTAACCGTAACCCGAACCCTAAACCTAACCCTAACCCTAACCCTAACCCGAACCCTAACCCTAACCCGAACCCTAACACGAACCCTAACCCTAACCAGAACACTAACCCCTAACAATAACCCGAACCCGAACCCTAACCCGAACAATAACCCTAAACCTAACCCTAACCCTAACCCGAACCCTAACCTAACCCGAACCCGAACCCTAACCCTTTACCCGAATCCTAACCCTAACACGAACCCTAACCCGAACCCTAAACCTAAACCTCACCCGAACCCTAACCCGGACCCTAACCCTAACCCTAACCCTAACCCGAACCCTAACCCTAACCCGAACCCTAACCCTAACCCTAACCCGAACCCGAACCCTAACCCTAACCCTAACTCTAAACCTAAACCTAACCCTAACCCGAACCCTAACCCTAACCCGAACCCTAACCCGGACCCTAATCCGAACCCTAAACCTAAACCTCACCCGAACCCTAAACCGGACCCTAACCCTAACCCTAACCCTAACCCGAACCCTAACCCTAACCCGAACCCTAACCCTAACCCTAACCCGAACCCGAACCCTAACCCTAACCCTAACTCTAAACCTAAACCTAACCCTAACCCGAACCCTAACCCTAACCCGAACCCTAACCCGAACCCTAACCCGAACCCTAACCCTAAACCTAACCCTAACCCGAACCATAAACCTAAACCTAACCCTAACCCTAACCCTAACCCGAACCCGAACCCTAACCCGAACCCTAACCCTAACCCTAAACCTAACCCTAACCCGAACCCTAACCCGAACCCTAACCCTAGCGCTAAACCTAACCCTAAGCCGAACCCTAACCCTAACCCTAACACGAACACTAACCCTAACCCTAACTCGAACCCGAACCCTAATCCGAACCCTAACCCTAAACCTAAACCTAACCCTAAACCTAACCCGAAACCGAACCCTAACCCTAACCCGAACCCTGACCCTAACCCTAACCCTAACCCGAACCCTAACTCTAACCCTAAACCTAACCCGAACCCTAACCCTAACCCTAACCCTAACCCGAACACTAACCCTAACCCGAACCCTAACCCTACCCATAACCCTAACCCGAAAACGAACCCTAACCCTAACCCTAACCTAACCCTAATCCGAACCCTAACCCTAACACTAACCCTAACACTAACCCTAACACTAACCCCTAACCCTAACCCGAAACCTAACCCTAACCCGAACCCGAACGCGAACCCTAACCCTAACCCCTAACCCGAACCCTAACCCTAACCCGAACCCTAACCCGAACCCTAACCCTAACCCTAACCCGAACCCTAACCCTAACCCGAACCCTAACCCGAAACCTAACCCGATCCCTAACCCGAACGCTAACCCTAACCCTAACCCGAACACTAACCCTAACCCTAACCCTACCCCGAACCCTAAACTTAACCCTAACCCGAACCCTAACCCTAACCATAACCCTAACCCGAACCCTAAACCTAACCCCTAACCCTAACCCTAACCCTAACCCTAACCCGAACCCGAACCCTAAACCTAACCCTAACCCCTAACCCTATCCCTAACCCTAACCCTAACCCGAACACTAACCCTAACCCTAAACCTAAACCGAACCCGAACCCGAAACCTAACCCGAACCTTACCCCTAACACTAATCCGAACCCTAAACCTAACCCTAAACCTAACCCGAACCCGAACCCTAGCCCTAACCCTATCCCGAACCCGAACCCTAACCCTAACCCGAAACCTAACCCTAACCCGAACCCTAACCCTAACCCGAAACCTAACCCTAACCCTAACCCGAACCCGAACCCGAACCCTAACCCTAACTCTAACCCGAAGCCTAACCCTAACCCGAACCCTAACCCTAACCCTAAACCGAAACCTAACCCGAACCCTAACCCGAACCCTACCCTAACCCGAACCCTAACCCTAACCCGAACCCGAACCCGAAACCTAACCCTAACCCGAACCCGAACCCTAACCCTAACCCTAACCCGAACCCTAACCCGAACCCTTACCCTAACCCTAACCCGAACCCGAAAACTAACCCGAACACTAAACCTAACCCTAACCCTAACCCGAACCCTTACCCTAACCCTAACCCGAACCCGAAAACTAACCCGAACACTAACCCTAACCCTAACCCTAACCCAAAACCTAACCCTAACCCTAACACGAACCCTAACCCTAACCTAACCTGAACCCTAACCCTAAACCTAACCCTAAGCCTAACCCGATCCCTAACCCTAACCCTAACCCGAACCCTATCCCTAACCCTAAACCGAACCCTAAACCTAACCCGAACCCTAACCCTAAACCTAACCCTAACCCGAACCTTAACTCTAACCCTAAACCGACCCCTAACCCGAACCCTAACACGTACCCTAACCCTAACCCGAACCCTAACCCTAACCCGAACCCGAACCCTATCCCTAAACCTAAACCGAACCCTAAACCTAACCCGAACCCTAACCCTAAAACTAACCCTAACCCTAACCCGAAACCTAACCCGAACCCTAACCCTAAACCTAACCCGAACCCTAACCCTAACCCTAACCCTAAACCTAACCCGAACCCGAACCCTAACCCCAAACCTAACCCTAACCCTAACCCTAACCCGAACCCGAACCCGAACCCTAACCCTAACCCGAACCCGAACCCTAACCCGAACCCTAACGCTAACACTAATACGAACCCTAAACCTAACCCTAACCCTAACCCGAACCCGAAACCTAACCCTAAACCGAAACCTGACCCTAACCATAACCCTAACCCGAAACCTAACCCTAACCCTAACCCTAACCCGAACCTTAACACGAAACCTAACCGGAACCCTAATCCGAACCCTAAACCTAACCCTAACCCTAAACCTAACACGAACACGAACCCTAACCCTAACCCTAACCCGAACACTTACCCTAATCCTAACCCGAACCCTAACCCGAACCCTAAAACTAACCCTAACCTGAACAATAACCCCTAACCCTAACCCGATCCCGAACCCGAACCCGAACCCTAACCCTAACCCTAACCCGAACCCTAACCCTAATCCTAACCCTAACCCGAACCCTAAACATAACCCTAACCCGAACACTAACCCTAACCCTAACCCTAACCCTAACCAGAACACTAACCCTAACCCCTAACCCTAACCCTAACCCTAACCCGAACACGAACCCTAACCCTAACCCTAACACCTAACCCTAACCCTAACCCAAACCCTAACCCTAACCCTAACCCGAACCCGTAACCTAACCCGAACTCTAACCCTAAACCTATTCCGAACCCTAACCCTAACCCTAACCCTAACCCGAACCCGAACCCTAACCCTAACCCGATCCCAAACCCCTAAACCGAACCCGAACCCGAACCCTAACCCTACCCCGAACCCGAACCCAAACCATAACCCTAACACTAACCTGAAACCTATCCCTAACCCGAACCCGAACCCGAACCCTAACCCTAACACTAACCCTAACCCTAACCCGAAACATAACCCTAACACTAACCCTACCCCTAACCCCTAACCCTAACCCGAACCCTAAACCTAACTCGAACCCTAAACCTAACCCTAACCCGAACCCTAACCCTAACCCTAACCCTAATCCGATCCCTAACCCTAAACCTAACCCTAAAACTAACCCTAACCCTAACCCGAACCCTAACCCGAACCCTAACCCGAACCCTTCCCCTAACCCTAACCCTAACCCTAACCCTAACCCGAAACCTAACCCTAACCCTAACTCGAACCCGAACCCTAACCCGAACCCTAACCCTAACCCTAACCCGAACCCTAACCCTAACCCGAACCCTAACCCGAACCCTAACCCGAACCCTAACCCTAACCTTATTCCGAACCCTAACCCGAATCCTAACCCTAACCCGAACCCGAACCCAAACCCTAACCCTAACCCTAACCCTAACCCGAACCCTAACCCTAACCCTAACCCTAACCCTAACCCGAACCCTAACCCTAACCCTAACCCTAAACCTAACCCCTAACCCTAACCCGAAACCTAACCCTAACTCGAAACCTAACCCTAACCCTAACCCGAACCCTAACCCTATCCCTAACCCTAACCCTAACCCGAACACTAACCCTAACCCTAAACCTAAACCGAACCCGAACCCGAAACCTAACCCGAACCTTACCCCTAACACTAATCCGAACCCTAAACCTAACCCTAAACCTAACCCGAACCCGAACCCTAGCCCTAACCCTATCCCGAACCCGAACCCTAACCCTAACCCGAACCCTAACCCTAACCCGAACCCTAAACCTAACCCGAAACCTAACACTAACCCTAACCCGAACCCGAACCCGAACCCTAATCCTAACTCTAACCCTAAACCGAAACCTAACCCGAACCCTAACCCGAACCCTAACCCTAACCCGAACCCTAACCCTAACCCGAAACCGAACCCGAAACCTAACCCTAACCCGAACCCTAACCCTAACCCTAACCCGAACCCTAACCCGAACCCGAACCCTAACCCGACAAGAACCCTAACCATAACCCTAACCTGAACCCTAAACCTAACCCTAACCCTAACCCGAACCCTAACCCTAACCCGAACCCTAACCCTAAGCCTAACCCGAATCCTAACCCTAACCCGAACCCGAAAACTAACCCGAACACTGACCCTAACCCTAACCCTAACCCAAAACCTAACCCTAACCCTAACACGAACCCTAACCCTAACCTAACCTGAACCCTAACCCTAAACCTAACCCTAACCCTAACCCGAACCCTAACCCTAACCCTAACCCGAACCCTATCCCTAACCCTAAACCGAACCCTAAACCTAACCCGAACCCTAACCCTAAATCTAACCCTAACCCGAACCTTAACTCTAACCCTAAACCGACCCCTAACCAGAACCCTAACACGTACCCTAACCCTAACCCTAACCCTAACCCTAACTCGAACCATAACCCTAACCCTAACCCTAAGCCGAACCCTAACCCGAACCCTAACCCGAACCCTAACCCTAACACGAACCCTAACCCTAACCCTAAACCTAACCCGCACACTAACCCTAACCCGAACCCGAATCCTAACCCTAACCCTAACCCTAAACCTAACCCTAACCCGAACCCTAAGCCTAACCCGAACCCGAATCCTAACCCTAACCCTAACCCTAACCCTAACCCCAACCCCAACCCTAACCCTAACACTAACCCTAAACCTAACCCGAACCTAACCCTAACCCTAAACCTAACCCTAACCCGATCCCGAAACCTAACCCTAACCCCTAACCCGAACGCTAACCCTAACCCGAACCCTAACCCTAACCCGAACCCTAACCCTAACCCGAACCCTAACCTAACCCTAATCCGAAACCTAACCCCAAACCTAACCCTAACCCTAACACTAACCCCTAACCCTAACCCCAACCCTAAACCTCACACTAAACCTAACCCTAATCCGAACCCTAACCCTAACCCTAACCCTAACCCTAACCCGAACCCGAACCCTAACCCTAACCCCTAACACGAACCCTAACCCTAACCAGAACCCTAACCCTAACCCGAACCCTAAACCTAACCCTAACCCTAACCCGAATCCGAACCCTAACCCTAACCCTAAACCTAACCCTAACCCGAACCCGAACCCTAACCCTAACCCGAACCCTAACCCTAACCCGAACTCTAACCCTAACCCTAACCCTAACCCGAACCCGAACCCTAACCCTAACCCTAACTCTAAACCTAAACCTAACCCTAACCCGAACCCTAACCCTAACCCGAACCCTAACCCGAACCCTAATCCGAACCCTAAACCTAAACCTCACCCGAACCCTAACCCGGACCCTAACCCTAACCCTAACCCTAACCCGAACCCTAACCCTAACCCGAACCCTAACCCTAACCCTAACCCGAACCCGAACCCTAACCCTAACCCTAACTCTAAACCTAAACCTAACCCTAAACCGAACCCTAACCCTAACCCGAACCCTAACCCGAACCCTAACCCGAACCCTAACCCTAAACCTAACCCTAACCCGAACCATAAACCTAACCCTAACCCTAACCCTAACCCTAACCCGAACCCTAACCCGAACCCTAACCCTAACCCTAAACCTAACCCTAACCCGAACCCTAACCCGAACCCTAACCCTAGCGCTAAACCTAACCCTAAGCCAAACCCTAACCCTAACCCTAACGCGAACACTAACCCTAACCCTAACTCGAACCCGAACCCTAATCCGAACCCTAACCCTAAACCTAAACCTAACCCTAACCCTAACCCGAAACCGAACCCTAACCCTAACCCGAACCCTGACCCTAACCCTAACCCTAACCCGAACCCTAACTCTAACCCTAAACCTAACCCGAACCCTAACCCTAACCCTAACCCTAACCCGAACACTAACCCTAACCCGAACCCTAACCCTACCCCTAACCCTAACCCTAAACCGAACCCTAACCCTAACCCTAACCCCTAACACGAACCCTAACCCTAACCAGAACCCTAACCCTAACCCGAACCCTAAACCTAACCCTAACCCTAACCCGAATCCGAACCCTAACCCTAACCCTAAACCTAACCCTAACCCGAACCCGAACCCTAACCCTAACCCGAACCCTAACCCTAACCCGAACTCTAACCCTAACCCTAACCCGAACCCTAACCCTAACCCGAACACGAACCCTAACCGTAACCCGAACCCTAACCCTAACCCTAACCCTAACCCTAACCCGAACTCTAACCCTAACCCGAACCCTAACACGAACCCTAACCCTAACCCTAACCTGAACACTAACCCCTAACAATAACCCGAACCGGAACCCTAACCCGAACACTAACCCTAAACCTAACCCTAACCCTAACCCGAACCCTAACCTAACCCGAACCCGAACCCTAACCCTTTACCCGAATCCTAACCCTAACCCGAACCCTAACCCGAACCCTAAACCTAAACCTCACCCGAACCCTAACCCGGACCCTAACCCTAACCCTAACCCTAAACCGAACCCTAACCCTAACCCGAACCCTAACCCTAACCCTAACCCGAACCCGAACCCTAACCCTAACCCTAACTCTAAACCTAAACCTAACCCTAACCCGAACCCTAACCCTAACCCGAACCCTAACCCGAACCCTAACCCGAACCCTAACCCTAACCCTAACCCTAACCCTAACCCGAACCCGAACCCTAAACCTAACCCTAACCCCTTACCCTATCCCTAACCCTAACCCTAACCCGAACACTAACCCTAACCCTAAACCTAAACCGAACCCGAACCCGAAACCTAACCCGAACCTTACCCCTAACACTAATCCGAACCCTAAACCTAACCCTAGACCTAACCCGAACCCGAACCCTAGCCCTAACCCTATCCCGAACCCGAACCCTAACCCTAACCCGAACCCTAACCCTAACCCGAACCCTAACCCTAACCCGAAACCTAACCCTAACCCTAACCCGAACCCGAACACTAACCCTAACTCTAACCCGAAGCCTAACCCTAACCCGAACCCTAACCCTAACCCTAAACCGAAACCTAACCCGAACCCTAACCCGAACCCTACCCTAACCCGAACCCTAACCCTAACCCGAATCCGAACCCGAAACCTAACCCTAACCCGAACCCGAACCCTAACCCTAACCCTAACCTGAACCCTAACCCGAACCCGAACCCTAACCCGAACACGAACCCTAACCATAACCCTAACCCGAACCCTAAACCTAACCCTAACCCGAACCCTAACCCTAACCCGAACCCTAACCCTAACCCTAACCCGAATCCTAACCCTAACCCGAACCCGAAAACTAACCCGAACACTAACCCTAACCCTAACCCTAACCCAAAACCTAACCCTAACCCTAACACGAACCCTAACCCTAACCTAACCTGAACCCTAACCCTAAACCTAACCCTAACCCTAACCCGATCCCTAACCCTAACCCTAACCCGAACCCTATCCCTAACCCTAAACCGAACCCTAACCCTAAACCTAACCCTAACCCGAACCTTAACTCTAACCCTAAACCGAACCCTATCCCTAACCCTAAACTGAACCCTAAACCTAACCCGAACCCTAACCCTAAACCTAACCCTAACCCTAACCCGAAACCTAACCCGAACCCTAACCCTAAACCTAACCCGAACCCTAACCCTAACCCTAACCCTAAACCTAACCCGAACCCGAACCCTAACCCCAAACCTAACCCTAACCCTAACCCTAACCCGAACCCGAACCCGAACCCTAACCCTAACCCGTACCCGAACCCTAACCCGAACCCTAATGCTAACACTAATACGAACCCTAACCCTAACCCTAACCCTAACCCGAACCCGAAACCTAACCCTAAACCGAAACCTGACCCTAACCATAACACTAACCCGAAACCTAACCCTAACCCTAACCCTAACCCGAACCTTAACACGAAACCTAACCCGAACCCTAATCCGAACCCTAAACCTAACCCTAACCCTAAACCTAACACGAACACGAACCCTAACCCTAACCCTAACCCGAACACTTACCCTAACCCTAACCCGAACCCTAACCCGAACCCTAAAACTAACCCTAACCTGAACAATAACCCCTAACACTAACCCGATCCCGAACCCGAACCCGAACCCTAACCCTAACCCTAACCCGAACCCTAACCCTAATCCTAACCCTAACCCGAACCCTAAACATATCCCTAACCCGAACACTAACCCTAACCCTAACCCTAACCCTAACCCGAACCCTAACCCTAACCCCTAACCCTAACCCTAACCCTAACCCGAACACGAAACCTAACCCTAACCCTAACACCTAACCCTAACCCTAACCCAAACCCTAACCCGAAACCGAACGCGAAACCTAACCCTAACCCGAACCCTAACCCTAACCCTACCCCGAACCCTAACCCGAAACCGAACCCTAACCCGAATACGAACCCTAACCATAACCCTAACCCGAACCCTAAACCTAACCCTAACCCGAACCCTAACCCGAACCCGAACCCTAACCCTAAGCCTAACCCGAATCCTAACCCTAACCCGAACCCGAAAACTAACCCGAACACTGACCCTAACCCTAACCCTAACCCAAAAGCTAACCCTAACCCTAACACGAACCCTAACCCTAACCTAACCTGAACCCTAACCCTAAACCTAACCCTAACCCTAACCCGAACCCTAACCCTAACCCTAACCCGAACCCTATCCCTAACCCTAAACCGAACCCTAAACCTAACCCGAACCCTAACCCTAAACCTAACCCTAACCCGAACCTTAACTCTAACCCTAAACCGACCCCTAACCCGAACCCTAACACGTACCCTAACCCTAACCCTAACCCTAACCCTAACTCGAACCATAACCCTAACCCTAACCCTAAGCCGAACCCTAACCCGAACCCTAACCCGAACCCTAACCCTAACACGAACCCTAACCCTAACCCTAAACCTAACCCGCACACTAACCCTAACCCGAACCCGAATCATAACCCTAACCCTAACCCTAAACCTAACCCTAACCCGAACCCTAACCCTAACCCGAACCCGAATCCTAACCCTAACCCTAACCCTAACCCTAACCCCAACCCCAACCCTAACCCTAACACTAACCCTAAACCTAACCCGAACCTAACCCTAACCCTAACGCTAACCCTAACCCGATCCCGAACCCTAACCCTAACCCCTAACCCGAACGCTAACCCTAACCCGAACCCTAACCCTAACCCGAACCCTAACCCTAACCCGAACCCTAACCTAACCCTAATCCGAAACCTAACCCCAAACCTAACCCTAACCCTAACACTAACCCCTAACCCTAACCCCAAACCTAACCCTCACACTAACCCTAACCCTAATCCGAACCCTAACCCTAACCCGAACCCTAACCCGAACCCGAACCCTAACCCTAACCCCTAACAAGAACCCTAACCCTAACCAGAACCCTAACCCGAACCCGAACCCTAAACCTAACCCTAACCCTAACCCGAATCCGAACCCTAACCCTAACCCTAAACCTAACCCTAACCCGAACCCGAAACCTAACCCTAACCCGAACCCTAACCCTAAACCGAACTCTAACCCTAACCCTAACCCGAACCCTAACCCTAACCCGAACACGAACCCTAACCGTAACCCGAACCCTAACCCTAACCCTAACCCTAACCCTAACCCGAACCCTAACCCTAACCCGAACCCTAACACGAACCCTAACCCTAACCCTAACCTGAACACTAACCCCTAACAATAACCCGAACCCGAACCCTAACCCGAACACTAACCCTAAACCTAACCCTAACCCTAACCCGAACCCTAACCTAACCCGAACCCGAACCCTAACCCTTTACCCGAATCCTAACCCTAACCCGAACCCTAACCCGAACCCTAAACCTAAAACTCACCCGAACCCTAACCCGGACCCTAACCCTAACCCTAACCCTAACCCGAACCCTAACCCGAACCCGAACCCTAACCCTAACCCTAACCCGAACCCGAACCCTAACCCTAACCCTAACTCTAAACCTAAACCTTACCCTAACCCGAACCCTAACCCTAACCCGAACCCTAACCCGAACCCTAATCCGAACCCTAAACCTAAACCTCACCCGAACCCTAACCCGGACCCTAACCCTAACCCTAACCCTAACCCGAACCCTAACCCTAACCCGAACCCTAACCCTAACCCGAACCCGAACCCGAACCCTAACCCTAACCCTAACTCTAAACCTAAACCTAACCTAACCCGAACCCTAACCCTAACCCGAACCCTAACCCGAACCCTAACCCGAACCCTAACCCTAAACCTAACCCTAACCCGAACCATAAACCTAAACCTAACACTAACCCTAACCCTAACCCGAACCCTAACCCGAACCCTAACCCTAACCCTAAACCTAACCCTAACCCGAACCCTAAACCAAACCCTAACCCTAGCGCTAAACCTAACCCTAAGCCGAACCCTAACCCTAACCCTAACACGAACACTAACCCTAACCCTAACTCGAACCCGAACCCTAATCCGAACCCTAACCCTAAACCTAAACCTAACCCTAACCCTAACCCGAAACCGAACCCTAACCCTAACCCGAACCCTGACCCTAACCCTAACCCTAACCCGAACCCTAACTCTAACCCTAAACCTAACCCGAACCCTAACCCTAACCCTAACACTAACCCGAACACTAACCCTAACCCGAACCCTAACCCTACCCCTAACCCTAACCCTAAACCGAACCCTAACCCTAACCCTAACCCCTAACACGAACCCTAACCCTAACCAGAACCCTAACCCTAACCCGAACCCTAAACCTAACCCTAACCCTAACCCGAATCCGAACCCTAACCCTAACCCTAAACCTAACCCTAACCCGAACCCGAACCCTAACCCTAACCCGAACCCTAACCCTAACCCGAACTCTAACCCTAACCCTAACCCGAACCCTAACCCTAACCCGAACACGAACCCTAACCGTAACCCGAACCCTAACCCTAACCCTAACCCTAACCCTAACCCGAACCCTAACCCTAACCCGAACCCTAACACGAACCCTAACCCTAACCCTAACCTGAACACTAACCCCTAACAATAACCCGAACCCGAACCCTAACCCGAACACTAACCCTAAACCTAACCCTAACCCTAACCCGAACCCTAAATTAACCCGAACCCGAACCCTAACCCTTTACCCGAATCCTACACCTAACCCGAACCCTAACCCGAACCCTAAACCTAAACCTCACCCGAACCCTAACCCGGACCCTAACCCTAACCCTAACCCTAACCCGAACCCTAACCCTAACCCGAACCCTAACCCTAACCGTAACCCGAACCCGAACCCTAACCCTAACCCTAACTCTAAACCTAAACCTAACCCTAACCCGAACCCTAACCCTAACCCGAACCCTAACCCGAACCCTAATCCGAACCCTAAACCTAAACCTCACCCGAACCCTAACCCGGACCCTAACCCGAACCCTAACCCTAACCCGAACCCTAACCCTAACCCGAACCCTAACCCTAACCCTAACCCGAACCCGAACGCTAACCCTAACCCTAACTCTAAACCTAAACCTAACCCTAACCCGAACCCTAACCCTAACCCGAACCCTAACCCGAACCCTAACCCGAACCCTAACCCTAAACCTAACCCTAACCCGAACCATAAACCTAAACCTAACCCTAACCCTAACCCTAACCCGAACCCTAACCCGAACCCTAACCCTAACCCTAAACCTAACCCTAACCCGAACCCTAACCCGAACCCTTACCCTAGCGCTAAACCTAACCCTAAGCCGAACCCTAACCCTAACCCTAACACGAACACTAACCCTAACCCTAACTCGAACCCGAACCCTAATCCGAACCCTAACCCTAAACCTAAACCTAACCCTAACCCTAACCCGAAACCGAACCCTAACCCTAACCCGAACCCTGACCCTAACCCTAACCCTAAACCGAACCCTAACTCTAACCCGAAACCTAACCCTAACCCTAACCCGAACCCTAACCCGAATCCTAACCCTAACCCTAACCCGAAACCTAACCCTAACCCTAACCCGAACCCTAACCCGAACCCTAACCCTAACCCGAACCCTAACCCTAAACCGAAACCTAACCCTAAACCAAACCCGAACCCTAACCCTAACCCGAAACCTAACCCGAACCCAACCCTAACCCGAACGCTAACCCTAACCCGAACCCTAACCCTAACCCTAACCCTAACCCGAAACCTAAACCTAACCCGAACCCTAACCCTAAACCTAACCCGAACCCTAACCCGGACCCTAACACGAACCCCAACCCTAACCCTAACCCTAACCCGAACCCTAACCCTAACCCTAACCCGAACCCTAGCCCTAACTCGAACCCTAACCCTAACCCTAACTCTAACCCTAAACCTAACCCTAACGGGAACCCTAACCATAAGCCGAACACTAACACGAATCCTAACCCGAACCCTAACCCTAAACCTAACCCTAACCCTAACCCGAACACGAACCCTAACCCGAACCCTAACCCAAACCCTAAACCTAACCCTAACCCTAACCCTAACCCGAACCCTAACCCTAACCCGAACCCTAACCCTAACCCTAAAACTAACCCTAACCCGAACCCTAACCCGAAACCTAACCCGAACCCTAACCCTAACCCTAACCCGAACCCTAACCGAATCCTAACACTAACCCTAACCCGAAACCTAACCCTAACCCTAACCCGAAACCTAACCTGAACCCTAAGCCTAACACTAACCCTAACCCTAACCCTAACCCTAAGCCGAACCCTAACCCGAACCCTAACCCGAACCCGAACCCTAACCCGAACCCTAACCCTAACCTTAACCCGAACCCTAACCCTAAACCAAACCCGAACCCTAACCCTAACCCGAAACCTAACCGGAACCCAACCCTAACCCGAACCCTAACACTAACCCGAACCCTAACCCTAACCCTAACCCTAACCCGAAACCTAAACCTAACCCGAACCCTAACCCTAAACCTAACCCGAACCCTAACCCGGACCATAACCCGAACCCCAACCCTAACCCTAACCCTAACCCGAACCCTAACCCTAACCCTAACCCGAACCCTAGCCCTAACCCGAACCCTCACCCTAACCCTAACTCTAACCCTAAACCTAACCCTAACCGGAACCCTAACCATAACCCGAACACTAACCCGAACCCTAACCCGAACCCTAACCCTAACACTAACCCTAACCGTAACCCGAACACGAACCCTAACTCGAACCCTAACCCTAACCGTAACCCTAAGCCTAACCCGAACACTAAACCAAACGCGAACCCTAACCCCTAACCCTAACCCTAACCCTAACGCGAACCCTAACCCTAACCTGAACCCTAACCCTAACCCGAACCCTAACCCGAACCCTAACCCTAACCCTAACCCAAACGCTAACCCTAACCCGAAAACGAACCCGAACACTAACCCGAACCCTAACCCTAATCCGAACCCTAACCCGAACCCTAACACTCACACTAACCCCTAACCCTAACCCGAACCCTAACCCTAACCCTAACCCAAACCGTAACCCGAACACTAACCCGAACGCTAACCCTCACCCTAACCCTAACAAGAACCCTAACCCTAACCCTAACACTAAGCCTAACCCAAACCCTAACCCTAACACTAATCCTAACCCGGAACCCTAACCCTAACCCTAACCCTAAACCTAACCCGAACCCTAAACCTAACCTGAACCCGAAACCTAACCCTAAACCTAACCCTAACCCTAACCCGAACCCTAACCCTAACCCTAACCCAAACCCTAATCCTAACCCTAACCCTAACCCTAACCCGAACCCTAACCCTAACCCTAACCCTAACTTCGAACCCTAACCCTAACCCTAACCCTAACCCGAACCCGAACCCGTACCCTAACCAGAGCCCTAACCCTAACCCGAACCCTAACCCTAACCCAAACCCTAACCCGAACCCTAACCCGAACCCGAACCCTAACCCTAACCCTAACCCTAACCCTAAACCGAACCCTAACCCTAACACTAAACCTAACCCTAACCCTAACCCTAACCCTAACCCGAACCCTAACCCTAACCCGAACAGGAACCCTAATCCGAACCCTAACCCTAACACTAACCCTAACCCTAACCCTAACACTAACCCCTAACCCTAACCCGAAACCTAACCCTAACCCGAAACCGACCGCGAACCCTAACCCTAACCCCTAACACGAACCCTAACCCTAACCTGAACCCTAAACCTAAACCGAACCCTAACACTAACCCTATCCCTAACCCGAACCCGAACCCTAACCCGAACCCTAACCCTAACCCTAAACCGAACCCTCACCCTAACCCTAACCCTAACCCTAACCCGAACCCGAACCCTAACTCTAACCGGAACCCTATCCCTTACCCTAACCCGAACCCTAACCCTAACCCTAACCCTAACCCGAAACCTAACCCGAAACCTAACCCGATCCCTAACCCGAACGCTAACCCTAACCCTAACCCGAACACTAACCCTAACCCTAACCCTACCCCGAACCCTAAACTTAACCCTAACCCGAACCCTAACCCTAACCATAACCCTAACCCGAACCCTAAACCTAACCCCTAACCCTAACACTAACCCTAACCCTATCCCAAACCCGAACCCTAAACCTAACCCTAACCCCTAACCCTAACCCTAACCCTAACCCTAACCCGAACACTAACCCTAACCCTAAACCTAAACCGAACCCGAACCCGAAACCTAACCCGAACCTTACCCCTAACACTAATCCGAACCCTAACCCTAACCCTAAACCTAACCCGAACCCGAACCCTAACCCTAAACCTATCCCGAACCCGAACCCTAACCCTAATCCGAACCCTAACCCGAACCCTAACCCTAACCCGAAACCTAACCCTAAACCTAACCCGAACCCGAATCCGAACCCTAACCCTAACCCTAACCCGAAGCCTAACCCTAACCCGAACCCTAACCCTAACCCTAAACCGAAACCTAACCCGAACCCTAACCCGAACCCTAACCCTAACCCGAACCCTAACCCTAACCCGAACCCGAACCCGAAAACTAAACCTAACCCGAACACTAACCCTAACCCGAACCCTAACCCGAACCCGAACCCTAACCCGAACACGAACCCTAACCCTAACCCTAACCCGAACCCTAAACCTAACCCTAACCCGAACCCTAACCCTAACCCGAACCCTAACCCTAACCCTAACCCGAATCCTAACCCTAACCCGAACCCGAAAACTAACCCGAACACTAACCCTAACCCTAACCCTAACCCAAAACCTAACCCTAACCCTAACACGAACCCTAACCCTAACCTAACCTGAACCCTAACCCTAAACCTAACCCTAACCCTAAACCGAACCCGAACCCTAACCCTAACACGAACCCTATCCGTAACCCTAAACCGAACCCTAAACCTAACCCGAACCCTAACCCTAAACCTAACCCTAACCCGAACCTTAACCCTAACCCTAAACCGACCCCTAACCCGAACCCTAACACGTACCCTAACCCTAACCCTAACACTAACCCTAACCCGAACCCTAACCCTAACCCTAACCCTAAGCCGAACCCTAACCCGAACCCTAACCCGAACCCTAACCCTAACACGAACCGTAACCCTAACCCTAACCCGAACCCTGACCCGAACCCGAACCCTAACCCTAACTCGAAACCTAACCCGAACCCAACCCTAACCCGAACCCTAACCCTAACCCGAACCCTAACCCTAACCCTAACCCTAACCCGAAACCTAAACCTAACCCGAACCCTAACCCTAAACCTAACCCGAACCCTAACCCGGACCCTAACACTAACCCTAACCCCTAACCCTAACCCGAACGCTAACCCTAACCCTAACCCAAACCTTAACCCGAACCGTAACCCGAACGCTAACCCTCACCCTAACCCTAACAAGAACCCTAACCCTAACCCTAACACTAACACTAAACCAAACCCTAACCCTAACCCTAATCCTAACCCGGAACCCTAACCCTAACCCTAACCCTAAACCTAACCCGAACCATAAACCTAACCTGAACCCGAAACCTAACCCTAACCCTAATCCTAACCCTAACCCGAACCCTAACCCTAACCCTAACCCAAACCCTAATCCTAACCCTAACCCTAACCCTAACCCGAACCCTAACCCTAACCCTAACCCTAACCTCAAACCCTAACCCTAACCCTAACCCTAACCCGAACCCGAACCGTACCCTAACCAGAACCCTAACCCTAACCCGAAACCTAACCCTAACCCAAACCCTAAACCGAACCCTAACCCGAACCCGTACCCTAACCCTAACCCGAACCCTAACCCTAAACCGAACCCTAAACCTAACACTAACCCTAACCCTAACCCTAACCCGAACCCTAACCCTAACCCGAACCCGAACCCTAATCCGAACCCTAACCCTAACACTAACCCTAACCCTAACCCTAACACTAACCCCTAACCCTAACCCGAAACCTAACCCTAACCCGAACCCGAACGCGAACCCTAACCCTAACCCCTAACCCGAAACCTAACCCTAACCCGAACCCAACCCTAAACCGAACCCTAACACTAACCCTAACCCTAACCCGAACCCGAACCCTAACCCGAAGCCTAACCCTAACCCTAACCCGAACCCTAACCCGAAACCTAACCCGAACCCTAACCCTAAACCTAACCCGAACCCTAACCCGGACCATAACCCGAACCCCAACCCTAACCCTAACCCTAACCCGAACCCTAACCCTAACCCTAACCCGAACCCTAGCCCTAACCCGAACCCTAACCCTAACCCTAACTCTAACCCTAAACCTAACACTAACCGGAACCCTAACCATAACCCGAACACTAACCCGAACCCTAACCCGAACCCTAACCCTAACCCTAACCCTAACCCTAACCCGAACACGAACCCTAACCCGAACCCTAACTCTAACCCTAAACCTAACCCTCACCCGAACCCTAAACCTAACCCGAACCCTAACCCGAACCCTAACCCGAACCCTAAACCTAACCCTAACCCTAACCCTAACCGAATCCTAACCCTAACCCTAACCCGAAACCTAACCCTAACCCTAAAACTAACCCTAACCCGAACCCTAACCCGAAACCTAACCCGAACCCTAACCCTAACCCTAACCCGAACCCTAACCGAATCCTAACCCTAACACTAACCCGAAACCTAACCCTAACCCTAACCCGAACCCTAACCCGAACCCTAAGCCTAACACTAACCCTAACCCTAACACGAACACGAACCCTAACACGAACCCTAACCCGAACCCTAAACCTAACCCTAACCCGAACCCTAACCCTAACCCGAACGCTAACCCTAACCCTAACCCGAACACTAACCCTAACCCTAACCCTACCCCGAACCCTAACCTTAACCCTAACCCGAACCCTAACCCTAACCATAACCCTAACCCGAACCCTAAACCTAACCCCTAACCCTAACACTAACCCTAACCCGAACCCTAACCCGAACCCTAAACCTAACCCTAACCCTAACCCTAACCCGAACCCTAACCCTAGCCCGAACCCTAACCCTAACCCTAAAACTAACCCTAACCCGAACCCTAACCCGAAACCTAACCCGAACCCTAACCCTAACCCTAACCCGAACCCTAACCGAATCCTAACCCTAACCCTAACCCGAAACCTAACCCTAACCATAACCCGAACCCTAACCCGAACCCTAAGCCTAACACTAACCCTAACCCTAACCCAAAGCCGAACCCTAACCCGAACCCTAACCCGAACCCTAACCCTAAACCGAACCCTAACCCTAACACTAACCCTAACCCTAACCCTAACCCTAACCCGAACCCTAACCCTAACCCGAACCCTAACCCTAACCCTAACCCTAACTTCGAACCCTAACCCTAACCCTAACCCTAACCCGAACCCGAACCCGTACCCTAACCAGAACCCTAACCCTAACCCGAACCCTAACCCTAACCCAAACCCTAACCCGAACCCTAACCCTAACACGAACCCTAACCCTAACCCGAACCCTAACCCTAAACCGAACCCTAACCCTAACACTAACCCTAACCCTAACCCTAACCCTAACCCGAACCCTAACCCTAACCCGAACCCGAACCCTAATCAGAACCCTAACCCTAACACTAACCCTAACCCTAACCCTAACACTAACACCTAACCCTAACCCGAAACCTAACCCTAACCCGAAACCGAACGCGAACCCTAAACCTAACCCCTAACCCGAACCCTAACCCTAACCCGAACCCTAACCCTAAATCGAACCCTAACACTAACCCTAACCCTAACCCGAACCCGAACCCTAACCCGAACCCTAAACCTAACCCTAAACCGAACCCTAACCCTAACCCTAACCCTAACCCGAACCCGAAACCTAACTCTAACCGGAACCCTATCCCTTACCCTAACCCGAACCCTAACCCTAACCCTAACCCTAACCCGAACCCTAACCCGAAACCTAACCCGATCCCTAACCCGAACGCTAACCCTAACCCTAACCTGAACACTAACCCTAACCCTAACCCTACCCCGAACCCTAACCTTAACCCTAACCCGAACCCTAACCCTAAATATAACCCTAACCCGAACCCTAAACCTAACCCCTAACCCTAACACTAACCCTAACCCTAACCCGAACCCGAACCCTAAACCTAACCCTAACCCCTAACCCTAACCCTAACCCTAACCCGAACACTAACCCTAACCCTAAACCTAAAACGAACCCGAACCCGAAACCTAACCCGAACCTTACCCCTAACACTAATCCGAACCCTAACCCTAACCCTAAACCTAACCCGAACCCGAACCCTAACCCTAACCCTATCCCGAACCCGAACCCTAACCCTAAACCGAACCCTAACCCTAACCCGAACCCTAACCCTAACCCGAAACCTAACCCTAAACCTAACCCGAACCCGAACCCGAACCCTAACCCTAACCCTAACCCGAAGCCTAACCCTAACCCGAACCCTAACCCTAACCCTAAACCGAAACCTAACCCGAACCCTAACCCAAACCCTAACCCTAACCCGAACCCTAACCCTAACCCGAACCCGAACCCGAAACGTAACCCTAACCCGAACCCTAACCCTAACCCTAACCCTAACCCGAACCCTAACCCGAACCCGAACCCTAACCCGAACACGAACCCTAACCCTAACCCTAACCCGAACCCTAAACCTAACCCTAACCCGAACCCTAACCCTAAACCGAACCCTAACCCTAACCCTAACCCGAATCCTAACCCTAACCCGAACCCGAAAACTAACCCGAACACTAACCCTAACCCTAACCCAAAACCTCAACCTAACCCTAACACGAACCCTAACCCTAACCTAATCTGAACCCTAACCCTAACCGTAACCCTAACCGTAACCCTAAGCCGAACCCTAAACCGAACCCTAACCCGAACCCTAACCCTAACCCGAACCCTAACCCTAACCCTAACCCGAACCCTAACCCTAAACCAAACCCGAACCCTAACCCTAACCCGAAACCTAACCCGAACCCAACCCTAACCCGAACCCTAACCCTAACCCGAACCCTAACCCTAACCCTAACCCTCACCCTAACCCTAAACCTAACCCTAACCCGAACCCTAACCCTAACACTAATACGAACCCTAACCCTAACCCTAACCCTAACCCGAACCCGAACCCTAACCCTAACCCGAAACCTGACCCTAACCCTAACCCTAACCCGAAACCTAACCCTAACCCTAACCCTAACACGAACCTTAACACGAACCCTAACCCGAACCCTAACCCGAACCCTAAACCTAACCCTAAACCTAACCCTAAAACGAACCCGAACCCTAACCCTATACCTAACCCGAACACTAACCCTAACCCTAACCCGAACCCTAACCCGAACCCTATGCCTAACCCTAACCTGAACACTAACCCCTAACCCTAACCCGAACCCGAACCCGAACACGAACCCTAACACTAACCCTAACCCGAACCCTAACCCTAACCCTAACCCTAACCCGAACCCTAACCCTAACCCTAACTCTAACCCTAAACCTAACCCTCTCCCGAACCCTAAACCTAACCCGAACCCTAACCCGAACCCTAACCCGAACCCTAAACCTAACCCTAACCCTAACCCTAACCCTAACCCGAACCCTAACCCTAACCCGAACCCTAACCCTAACCCTAACACAAACCCTAACCCGAACCCTAACCCGAAACCTAACCCGAACCCTAACCCTAACCCTACCCCGAACCCTAACCCGAATCCTAACCCTAACCCTAACCCGAAACCTAACCCTAACCCTAACCCAAACCCTAACCCGAACCCTAACCCGAAACCTAACCCTTACCCTAAACAGAACCCTAACCCGAACCCTAACCCTAACCCGAAACCTAACCCTAACCCTAACCCGAACCCTAACCCGAACCCTAACCCTAACCCTAACCCTAAACCGAACCCTAAACCTAACCCTAACCCGAACCCGAACCCTAACCCGAACCCTAACCCTAACCCTAATCCGAACCCTAACCCTAACCCTAACCCTAACCGAACCCGAAACCTAACCCTAACCCGAAACCTAACCCTAACCCTAACCCTAACTCTAACCCGAACCCTAACCCTAACCCTAACCCTAACCCGATCATTAAACTGAACCCTAACCCTAACCCTAACCCGAACCCTAACCCTAACCCTAACCCTAACCCTAACACTAACACAAACCCTAACCAGAACCCTAACCCTAACCCTAACCGAACCCTAATCCGAACCCCAACCCTAACCCAAACCCTAACCCTAACCCTAAAACTAACCCCTAACCCTAACCCGAAAGATAACCTAACCCTAACCCGTACCCGAACCCTAACCCCTAACCCTAACCCGAACCCGAACCCTAAACCTAACCCTAACCCTAACCCTAACCCTAACCCTAAACCGAACCGAACCCTAACACTAACTCGAACCCTAACCCTAAACCTAACCCGAACCCTAAACCTAACATGAACGCTAACCCTAACCCTAACCCTAACCCGAACACTAACCCTAACCCCTAACCCGAACCCTAACCCTAACCCGAAACCTAACCCTAACGCGAACCCTAACCCTAACCCTAACCCTAACCCTAACCCGAACGCTAACCCTAACCCTAACCCTAACCCTAACCCGAACCCTAACCTGAACCCTAACCCTAACCCTAACCCGAACCCGAACCCGAACCCTAACCCTAAACCTAACCCTAACCCGAACCCTAAACCGAACACTAACCCTAACCCTAACCCGAACCCGAACACTAAACCTAAACCTACCCCTCACCCGAACACTAATACGAACCCTAACCCGAACCCTAACCCGAACCCTAACCCGAACCCTAACCCTAACACTATTCCGAAACCAAACCCGAACCCTAACCCTAACCGGAACCCGAACACTAACCCTAACCCTAACCCTAAACCGAACCCTAACCCTAACCCTAACCCTAACCCCAATCCTAACCCGAACCCTAACACGAACCCTAACCCGAACCCTAACCCTAACCCGAACCCTAACCCGAACCCTAACCCGATCCCTAACCCGAACCCTAACCCTAACCCTAACCGGAAACCTAACCCTAAACCTAACCCTAAACCTAACCGAACCCGAACCCTAACCCTAACCCTAACCCCTAACCCTAACCCTAACCCTAACCCGAAACCTAACCAAAACCCTAACCCTAACCCGAACCCGAACCCGAAACCTAACCCGAAACTTACCCCTATTCCTAATCCGAACCCTAACCCTAATCCTAACCCTAACTCTAAACCGAACCCGAACCCTAACCCAAAACCTACCCCGAACCCGAACCCTAACCCTAACCCGAACCCTAACCCTAACCCGAACCAAAACCTAACACGAAACCTAACCCTAACCCTAAACCGAACCCGAAACCGAACCCTAACCCTAACCCTAACCCGAAGCCTAACCCTAACCCGAACCCTAACCCTAAACCTAACCCGAACCCTAACCCTAACCCTAACCCGAACCCTAACCCTAACCAGAACCCTAAACCTAACCCGAACCCGAACCCGAACCCTAACCCTAACCCTAACCCGAAGCCTAACCCTAACCGAACCCTAACCCTAACCCTAACCCGAAACCTAACCCTAAACCTAACCCTAACCCTAACCCGAACCCGAACCCTAACCCTAACCCTAACCCCTAACCCTAACCCTAACCCTAACCCGAAACCTAACCAAAACCCTAACCCTAACCCGAACCCGAACCCGAAACCTAACACGAAACTTACCCCTATTCCTAATCCGAACCCTAACCCTAATCCTAACCCTAACTCTAAACCGAACCCGAACCCTAACCCTAACCCTACCCCGAACCCGAACCCTAACCCTAACCCGAACCCTAACCCTAACCCGAACCAAAACCTAACACGAAACCTAACCCTAACCCTAAACCGAACCCTAAACATAACCCTAACCCGAAGCCTAACCCTAACCCGAACCCTAACCCTAAACCTAACCCGAACCCTAACCCTAACCCTAACCCGAACCCTAACCCTAACCCGAACCCTAAACCTAACCCGAACCCGAACCCGAACCCTAACCCTAACCCGAAGCCTAACCCTAACCCGAACCCTAACCCTAAACCTAACCCGAATCCTAAACCTAAACCTAACCCGAACCCTAACCCGAACACTAGCCCTAAACCTAACCCTAACCCGAACCCTAACCCTAACCCTAACCCGAACCCTTACCCTAACCCTAACCCGAACCCTAACCCTAACCCGAACCCGAACCCTAACCCTAACCCTAACCCGAAACCTAACCCTAACCCTAACCCGAACCCTAAACCTAACCCGAACCCTAACCCTAACCCTAACCCTAACCCGAAACCTAAACCTAACCCTAACCCTAACCCTAAACCTAAGCCGAAACCTAACCCGGACCCTAACCCGAACCCCAACCCTAACCCTAACCCTAAACCGAAACCTAACCCTAACCATAACACGAACCCTAGCCCTAACCTGTACCCTAACCCTAACCCTAACTCTAACCCTAAACCTAACCCTAACCGGAACCCTAAACATAACCCGAACACTAACCCGAACCCTAACCCGAACCCTAACCCTAACCCTAACCCTAACCCGAACACTAACCCTAACCCGAACCCTAACCCTAACCCTAACCCTACCCTAACCCGAACCCTAAACCGAACCCTAACCCGAACCCTAACCCTAACCCTAACCCGAACCCTAACCCTAAGCCTAACCCGAAAACTAACCCTAACCCTAACCCGAACCCGAACACTAACCCGAACCCTAACCCTAACCGTAATACGAACCCTAACCCTAACCCTAAAACTAAACCTAACCCGAACCCGAACACTAACCCTAACCCGATCCCTGACCCTAACGCTAACCCTAAACCGAAACCTAACCCTAACCCTAACCCTAAACCGAACCTTAACACGAACCCTAACCCTAACCCTAACTCGAACCCTATGCCTAACCCTAACCCTAACCCGAACACTAACCCTAACCCGAACCCTAAACCTAACCCTAACCCTAAACCTAATCCGAACTCTAACCCTAACCCTAACCTAACCCTAATCCGAACCCTAACCCTAACCCTAACCCTAACCCTAACACTAACCACTAACCCTAACCCGAAACCTACCCCTAACCCTAACTCGAACCCGAACCGTAACCCCTAACCCTAACCCGAACCCGAACCCGAACCCTAAACCTAACCCTAACCCTAACCCTAACCCTAACCCTAACCCGAACCCGAACCCTAACCCTAACCCGAACCCTAACCCTAACCCGAACCCTAACCCTAACCCTAACCCGTACCCTAACCCTAACCCGAACCCTAACCCTAACCCCAACCCTAACCCTAACCCGAACCCTAACCCGAACCCTAACCCTAACCCTAACCAGAACCCTAACCCTAAACCTAACCCGAACCCTAACCCGGACCCTAACCCGAACTCCAACCCTAACCCTAACCCTAACCCGAACCCTAACCCTAACCCGAACCCGAACCCTAGCCCTAACCCGAACCCTAACCCTAACCCTAACTCTAACCCTAAACCTAACCCTAACCGGAAACCAAAACATAACCCGAACACTAACCCGAACCCTAACCCGAACCCTAACCCTAACCCTAACCCTAACCCTAACCCTAACCCGAACACTAACCCTAACCCGAACCCTAACCCTAACCCTAACCCTAACCCGAACCCTAACCCAAACCCTAACCCTAACCCTAACCCGAAGCCTAAACCTAAACCTAACCCGAAACCTAACCCTAACCCTATCCCGAACCCGAACCCTAAACCGAACCCTAACCCTAACCCTAATACGAACCCTAACCCTAACCCTAACCCTAACCCTAACCCGAACCCGAACCCTAACCCTAACCCGAACACTGACCCTAACCCTAACCCTAAACCGAACCCTAACCCTAACCCTAACCCTAACCCGAACCTTAACACGAACCCTAACCCTAACCCTAACCCGAACCCTATGCCTAACCCTAACCCTAACCCGAACACTAACCCTAACCCGAACCCTAACCCTAACCCTAAACCGAACCCTAACCCTAACCCTAACCTAACCCGAACCCGAACCCTAACCCTAACCCTAACCCTAACCCTAACACTAACCCCAAACCTAACGCTAACCCTAAACCTAACCTTAACCCGAACCCGAACACTAACCCCTAACCCTAACCCGAACCCGAACCCTAAACCTAACCCTAACCCTAACCCTAACCCTAACCCTAACCCGAAACCGAACCCTAACCCTAACCCGAAACCGAACCCGAAACCTAACCCGAACCTTACCCCTAACCCTAATCCGAAACCTAAACCTAACCCTAACCCTAACCCGAACCCTAACCCTAACCCTATCCCTAACCCGAACCCTAACCCTAACCCTAACCCAAACCCTAACCCTAACCCGAACCCTAACCCTAACCATAACCCGAACCCGAATCCTAACCCTAACCATAACCGGAACCATAACCCTAACCCTAACCCGAAACCTAACCCTAATCCGAACCCTAACCCTAACCCGAACCCGAACCCTAACCCTAACCCTAACCCTAACCCGAACCCTAACCCTAACCCTAACCCGAACCCTAACCCTAACCCTAACCCGAACCCGAACCCTAACCCGAACCCTAACCCTAACCCTAATGCGAACCCTAACCCTAAACCTAACCCTAACCCTAACCCTAACCCGAACCCGAACCCTAACCCTAACCCGAAACCTGACCCTAACCCTAACCCTAACCCGAACCCTAACCCTAACCCTAACCCTAACCCGAACCTTAACACGAACATTAACCCTAACCCGCACCCTAACCCTAAACCTAACCCTAAACGTAACCCGAACACTAACCCTAACCCGAGCCCTAACCCTACCCCTAACCCTAACCCTAATCCGAACCCTAACCCTAACCCTAAACCTAACACTAACCCCTAACCCTAACCCGAAACCTAACCCTAACCCTAACCTGAACCCAAACCCTAACCCTAACCCCTAACACGAACCCTATCCCTAACCCGAACCCTAACCCTAACCCGAACCCTAACCCTAACCCTAACCCTAACCCTAACCCGAACCCGAACCCTAACCCGAACCCTAACCCTAACCCTAAACCGAACCCTAACCCTAACCCTAACCCTAACCCTAACCCTAACCCGAAACCGAACCCAAACTCTAACCCGAACCCTATCCCTTACCCTAACCCGAACCCTAACCCTAACCCTAACCCTATCCCGAACAACTAACCCGAACCCTAACCCGATCCCTAACCCGAACCCTAAACCTAACCCTAACCCTAACCCTAAACCTAACCCGAACCCTAACCCTAACCCTAACCCGAACCCTAACCCTAACCATAACCCTAACCCGAACCCTAAACCTAACCCCTAACCCTAACCCTAACCCGAACCCGAACCCTAACCCTAACCCTAACACCTAACCCTTACCCTAACCCTAACCCTAACCCGAACCCTAAACCGATCCCTAACCCGAAACCTAACCCTAACCCTAACCTGAACCCAAACCCTAACACTTTCCCTAACCCGAACCCGAACCCTAACCCTAACCCTAACCCGACCCCTAACCCGAACCCTAACACATACCCAAACCCTAACCCTAACCCTAACCCTAACCCGAACCCTAACCCTAACCCTAACCCGAACCCTAACCCTACCCCGAACCCTAAACCGAACCCGAACACTAACTCTAACCCGAACCCTAACCCGAACCCTAACCCTAACCCTACCCTGAACACTAACCCCTAACCCTAACCCGAACCCGAACCCTAACCCGAAACCTAACCCTAAACCTAACCCGAACCCTAACCCTAAACCTAACCCTAACCCTAACCCTAAACATAACCCGAAACCTAACCCTAACCCTAACTCTAACCCTAAACCTAACCCTCACCCGAACCCTAACCCTAACCCGAACCCTAACCCGAACCCTAACCCGAACCCTAAACCTAACCCTAAACCTAACCCTAACCCGAACACTAACCCTAACCCGAATCCTAACCCTAACCCTAACCCGAACCCTAACCCAACCCTAACCCGAACCCTAGCCCTAACCCTAACCCGAACCCTAACCCGAACCCTAACCCTAACTCTAACCCGAACCCTAACACTAAACCTAACCCGAACCCTAACCCGAACCCTAAACCTAACCCTAACCCTAACCCGAACCCTAGACCTAACCCTAACCCTAACCCTATCCCTAACCCGAACCCTAACCCTAACCCTAACCCAAACCCTAACCCTAACCCGAACCCTAACCCTAACCATAACCCGAACCCGAATCCTAACCCTAACCATAACCGGAACCCAAACCCTAACCCTAACCCGAAACCTAACCCTAATCCGAACCCTAACCCTAACCCGAACCCGAACCCTAACCCTAACCCTAACCCTAACCCGAACCCTAACCCTAACCCTAAACCGAACCCTAACCCTAACCCTAACCCGAACCCGAACCCTAACCCGAACCCTAACCCTAACCCTAATGCGAACCCTAACCCTAAACCTAACCCTAACCCTAACCCTAACCCGAACCCGAACCCTAACCCTAACCCGAAACCTGACCCTAACCCTAACCCTAACCCGAACCCTAACCCTAACCCTAACCCTAACCCGAACCTTAACACGAACATTAACCCTAACCCGCACCCTAACCCTAAACCTAACCCTAAACGTAACCCGAACACTAACCCTAACCCGAGCCCTAACCCTACCCCTAACCCTAACCCTAATCCGAACCCTAACCCTAACCCTAACCCTAACCCTAACACTAACCCCTAACCCTAACCCGAAACCTAACCCTAACCCTAACCTGAACCCAAACCCTAACCCTAACCCCTAACACGAACCCTAACCCTAACCCGAACCCTAACCCTAACCCGAACCCTAACCCTAACCCTAACCCTAACCCTAACCCGAACCCGAACCCTAACCCGAACCCTAACCCTAACCCTAAACCGAACACTAACCCTAACCCTAACCCGAAACCGAACCCTAACTCTAACCCGAACCCTATCCCTTACCCTAACCCGAACCCTAACCCTAACCCTAACCCTATCCCGAACATCTAACCCGAACCCTAACCCGATCCCTAACCCGAACCCTAAACCTAACCCTAACCCTAACCCTAACCCTAACCCGAACCCTAACCCTAACCCTAACCCGAACCCTAACCCTAACCATAACCCTAACCCGAACCCTAAACCTAACCCCTAACCCTAACCCTAACCCTAACCCGAACCCGAACCCTAACCCTAACCCTAACACCTAACCCTTACCCTAACCCTAACCCTAACCCGAACCCTAAACCGATACCTAACCCGAAACCTAACCCTAACCCTAACCTGAACCCAAACCCTAACCCTTTCCCTAACCCGAACCCGAACCCTAACCCTAACCCTAACCCGACCCCTAACCCGAACCCTAACACATACCCAAACCCTAACCCTAACCCTAACCCTAACCCGAACCCTAACCCTAATCCTAACCCGAACCCTAACCCTACCCCGAACCCTAAACCGAACCCGAACCCTAACTCTAACCCGAACCCTAACCCGAATCCTAACCCTAACCCTACCCTGAACACTAACCCCTAACCCTAACCCGAACCCGAACCCTAACCCGAAACCTAACCCTAAACCTAACCCGAACCCTAACCCTAAACCTAACCCTAACCCTAACCCTAACCATAACCCGAAACCTAACCCTAACCCTAACTCTAACCCTAAACCTAACCCTCACCCGAACCCTAACCCTAACCCGAACCCTAACCTGAACCCTAACCCGAAACCTAAACCTAACCCTAAACCTAACCCTAACCCGAACACTAACCCTAACCCGAATCCTAACCCTAACCCTAACCCGAACCCTAACCCAAACCTAACCCGAACCCTAGCCCTAACCCTAACCCGAACCCTAACCCGAACCCTAACCCTAACTCTAACACGAACCCTAACACTAACCCTAACCCGAACCCTAACCCGAACCCTAAACCTAACCCTAACCCTATCCCGAACCCTAGACCTAACCCTAAACCGAACCCGAACCCTAACCCGAACCCTAACCCTAAACCTCATCCGAACCCTAACCCTAAAACTAACCCTAACCCGAAACCGAAACCTAAACCTAACCCGAACCCTAACCCTAACCCTAACCCTAACGCGAACCTTAACACGAACCCTAACCCTAACCCTAACAAGAATCCTATGCCTAACCCTAACCCTAACCCTATCATAACCCGAAACCTAACCCTAACCCTAACCCTAACCCTATCCCGAACCCGAACCCTAACCCTAACCCGCACCCTAACACTAACCCGAACCCTAAACCTAAACTTAAACCGAACCCTAACCCTAACCTAACCCGAACCCTAACCGTAACCCGAACCCTAACCCTAACCCTAAACCTAACCCTAACCCGAACCCTAACCCTAACCCTAACCCGAACCCTAACCCGAACCCTAACCCTAACCCTAACCCTAACCTGAACACTAACCCCTAACAATAACCTGAACCCGAACCCAAACCCGACCCTAACCCTAACCCTAACCCGAACCCGAACCCTAACCCTAACACTAACCCCTAACCCTAACCCTAACCCTAACCCGAAACCTAACCAAAACCCTAACCCTAACCCTAACCCGAACCCGAAACCTAACCCGAAACTTACTCCTATTCCTAATCCGAACCCTAACCCTA
The DNA here is from genome assembly GCA_032313775.1 of Urocyon cinereoargenteus. Classification (NCBI taxonomy): domain Eukaryota; kingdom Metazoa; phylum Chordata; class Mammalia; order Carnivora; family Canidae; genus Urocyon; species Urocyon cinereoargenteus. The sequence continues at coordinate 615,864 of JAVLSZ010000040.1, forward strand.
ATCCTAACCCTAACTCTAAACCGAAACCGAACCCTAACCCAAACCTACCCCGAACCCGAACCCTAACCCTAAACCGAACCCTAACCCTAACCCGAACCATAACCTAACACGAAACCTAACCCTAACCCTAAACCGAACACTAACCCGAACCCTAACCCTAACCCTAACCCGAAGCCTTACCCTAACCCGAACCCTAACCCTAACCCTAAGCCGAACCCTAACCCTAACCCTAACCCCAACCCTAACCCTACCCCGAACCCTAACCCTAACCCGAACCCGAACCCGAACCCTAACCCTAACCCGAACCCTAACCCTAACCCTAACCCGAACCCTAACCCGAACCCTAACCCTAACCTGAACCTTAACCCTAACCCTAACCCGAACCCTAAACCTAACCCTAACCCGAACCCTAACCCTAACCCGAACCCTAACCCTAACCCTAACCCGAATCCTAACCCTAACCCTAACCCAAACCCTAACCCGAACACTAACCCTAAACCTAACCCTAACCCAAACCCTAACCCTAACCCTAACGCGAACCCTTACCCTAACCCTAACCCGAACCCTAACCCGAACCCTAACCCGAACCCTAACCCTAAAACTAACCCGAACCCTAACCCTAACCCGAACCCTAACCCTAACCCGAACCCTAACCCTAACCCTAACCCTAACCCTAACCCGAACCCTAACCCTAACCCTAACCCAACACCTAACCCGAATCCTAACACGTACCCTAACCCTAACCCTAACCCTAACCCTAACCCGACCCTAACCCTAACCCTAACCCTAAACCGAACCCTAACTCTAACCCGAACCCTAACCCTAACCCGAACCCGAACCCTAACCCTAACCCTAACCCGAACCCTAACCCTAACCCTAACCCGAACCCTAACCCTAACCCGAACCCTAACCCTAACCCTAACCCTAACCCGAAACCTAAACCTAACCCGAACCCTAACCCTAAACCTAACCCGAAACCTAACCCGGACCCTAACCCGAACCCCAAACCTAACCCTAACCCTAACCCGAACCCTAACCCTAACCATAACACGAACCCTAGCCCTAACCTGTACCCTAACCCTAACCCTAACTCTAACCCTAAACCTAACCCTAACCGGGACCCTAACCATAACCCGAACACTAACCCGAACCCTAACCCGAACCCTAACCCTAACCCTAACCCTAACCCTAACTCGAACACTAACCCTAACCCGAAACCTAACCCTAACCCTAACCCTACCCTAACCCGAACCCTAACCCGAACCCTAACCCGTACCCTAACCCTAACCGTAACCCGAACCCTAACCCTAAACCTAACCCGAAACCTAACCCTAACCCTAACCCGAAGCCGAACACTAACCCGAACCCTACCCTAACCGTAATACGAACCCTAACCCTAACCCTGACCCTAACGCTAACCCTAACCCGAACCCTAACCCTAACCCTAACCCTAACCCGAACCTTTACACGAACCCTAACCCTAACCCTAATTCGAACCCTATGCCTAACCCTAACCCTAACCCGAACACTAACCCTAACCCGAACCCTAACCCTAACCCTAACCCGAACCCTAACCCTAACCCTAACCTAACCCTAATCCGAACCCTAACACTAACCCTAAAACTAACCCTAACCCGAACCCGAACACTAACCCTAACCCGATCCCTGACCCTAACGCTAACCCTAAACCGAACCCTAACCCTAACCCTAACCCTAACCCGAACCTTAACACGAACCCTAACCCTAACCCTAACTCGAACCCTATGCCTAACCCTAACCCTAACCCGAACACTAACCCTAACCCGAACCCTAAACCTAACCCTAACCCTAAACCTAATCCGAACTCTAACCCTAACCCTAACCTAACCCTAATCCGAACCCTAACCCTAACCCTAACCCTAACCCTAACACTAACCACTAACCCTAACCCGAAACCTACCCCTAACCCTAACTCGAACCCGAACCGTAACCCCTAACCCTAACCCGTACCCTAACCCTAACCCGAACCCTAACCCTAACCCGAACCCTAACCCTAACCCTAACCCGTACCCTAACCCTAACCCGAACCCTAACCCTAACCCCAACCCTAACCCTAACCCGAACCCTAACCCGAACCCTAACCCTAACCCTAACCAGAACCCTAACCCTAAACCTAACCCGAACCCTAACCCGGACCCTAACCCGAACTCCAACCCTAACCCTAACCCTAACCCGAACCCTAACCCTAACCCGAACCCGAACCCTAGCCCTAACCCGAACCCTAACCCTAACCCTAACTCTAACCCTAAACCTAACCCTAACCGGAAACCAAAACATAACCCGAACACTAACCCGAACCCTAACCCGAACCCTAACCCTAACCCTAACCCTAACCCTAACCCTAACCCGAACACTAACCCTAACCCGAACCCTAACCCTAACCCTAACCCTAACCCGAACCCTAACCCAAACCCTAACCCTAACCCTAACCCGAAGCCTAAACCTAAACCTAACCCGAAACCTAACCCTAACCCTCTCCCGAACCCGAACCCTAAACCGAACCCTAACCCTAACCCTAATACGAACCCTAACCCTAACCCTAACCCTAACCCTAACCCGAACCCGAACCCTAACCCTAACCCGAACACTGACCCTAACCCTAACCCTAAACCGAACCCTAACCCTAACCCTAACCCTAACCCGAACCTTAACACGAACCCTAACCCTAACCCTAACCCGAACCCTATGCCTAACCCTAACCCTAACCCGAACACTAACCCTAACCCGAACCCTAACCCTAACCCTAAACCGAACCCTAACCCTAACCCTAACCTAACCCGAACCCGAACCCTAACCCTAACCCTAACCCTAACCCTAACACTAACCCCAAACCTAACGCTAACCCTAAACCTAACCTTAACCCGAACCCGAACACTAACCCCTAACCCTAACCCGAACCCGAACCCTAAACCTAACCCTAACCCTAACCCTAACCCTAACCCGAAACCGAACCCTAACCCTAACCCGAAACCGAACCCGAAACCTAACCCGAACCTTACCCCTAACCCTAATCCGAAACCTAAACCTAACCCTAACCCTAACCCGAACCCTAACCCTAACCCTATCCCTAACCCGAACCCTAACCCTAACCCTAACCCAAACCCTAACCCTAACCCGAACCCTAACCCTAACCATAACCCGAACCCGAATCCTAACCCTAACCATAACCGGAACCATAACCCTAACCCTAACCCGAAACCTAACCCTAATCCGAACCCTAACCCTAACCCGAACCCGAACCCTAACCCTAACCCTAACCCTAACCCGAACCCTAACCCTAACCCTAAACCGAACCCTAACCCTAACCCTAACCCGAACCCGAACCCTAACCCGAACCCTAACCCTAACCCTAATGCGAACCCTAACCCTAAACCTAACCCTAACCCTAACCCTAACCCGAACCCGAACCCTAACCCTAACCCGAAACCTGACCCTAACCCTAACCCTAACCCGAACCCTAACCCTAACCCTAACCCTAACCCGAACCTTAACACGAACATTAACCCTAACCCGCACCCTAACCCTAAACCTAACCCTAAACGTAACCCGAACTCTAACCCTAACCCGAGCCCTAACCCTACCCCTAACCCTAACCCTAATCCGAACCCTAACCCTAACCCTAACCCTAAACCTAACACTAACCCCTAACCCTAACCCGAAACCTAACCCTAACCCTAACCTGAACCCAAACCCTAACCCTAACCCCTAACACGAACCCTATCCCTAACCCGAACCCTAACCCTAACCCGAACCCTAACCCTAACCCTAACCCTAACCCTAACCCGAACCCGAACCCTAACCCGAACCCTAACCCTAACCCTAAACCGAACCCTAACCCTAACCCTAACCCTAACCCTAACCCTAACCCGAAACCGAACCCAAACTCTAACCCGAACCCTATCCCTTACCCTAACCCGAACCCTAACCCTAACCCTAACCCTATCCCGAACAACTAACCCGAACCCTAACCCGATCCATAACCCGAACCCTAAACCTAACCCTAACCCTAACCCTAACCCTAACCCGAACCCTAACCCTAACCCTAACCCGAACCCTAACCCTAACCATAACCCTAACCCGAACCCTAAACCTAACCCCTAACCCTAACCCTAACCCTAACCCGAACCCGAACCCTAACCCTAACCCTAACACCTAACCCTTACCCTAACCCTAACCCTAACCCGAACCCTAAACCGATCCCTAACCCGAAACCTAACCCTAACCCTAACCTGAACCCAAACCCTAACACTTTCCCTAACCCGAACCCGAACCCTAACCCTAACCCTAACCCGACCCCTAACCCGAACCCTAACACATACCCAAACCCTAACCCTAACCCTAACCCTAACCCGAACCCTAACCCTAACCCTAACCCGAACCCTAACCCTACCCCGAACCCTAAACCGAACCCGAACACTAACTCTAACCCGAACCCTAACCCGAACCCTAACCCTAACCCTACCCTGAACACTAACCCCTAACCCTAACCCGAACCCGAACCCTAACCCGAAACCTAACCCTAAACCTAACCCGAACCCTAACCCTAAACCTAACCCTAACCCTAACCCTAAACATAACCCGAAACCTAACCCTAACCCTAACTCTAACCCTAAACCTAACCCTCACCCGAACCCTAACCCTAACCCGAACCCTAACCCGAACCCTAACCCGAACCCTAAACCTAACCCTAAACCTAACCCTAACCCGAACACTAACCCTAACCCGAATCCTAACCCTAACCCTAACCCGAACCCTAACCCAACCCTAACCCGAACCCTAGCCCTAAACCTAACCCGAACCCTAACCCGAACCCTAACCCTAACTCTAACCCGAACCCTAACACTAAACCTAACCCGAACCCTAACCCGAACCCTAAACCTAACCCTAACCCTAACCCGAACCCTAGACCTAACCCTAACCCTAACCCTATCCCTAACCCGAACCCTAACCCTAACCCTAACCCAAACCCTAACCCTAACCCGAACCCTAACCCTAACCATAACCCGAACCCGAATCCTAACCCTAACCATAACCGGAACCCAAACCCTAACCCTAACCCGAAACCTAACCCTAATCCGAACCCTAACCCTAACCCGAACCCGAACCCTAACCCTAACCCTAACCCTAACCCGAACCCTAACCCTAACCCTAAACCGAACCCTAACCCTAACCCTAACCCGAACCCGAACCCTAACCCGAACCCTAACCCTAACCCTAATGCGAACCCTAACCCTAAACCTAACCCTAACCCTAACCCTAACCCGAACCCGAACCCTAACCCTAACCCGAAACCTGACCCTAACCCTAACCCTAACCCGAACCCTAACCCTAACCCTAACCCTAACCCGAACCTTAACACGAACATTAACCCTAACCCGCACCCTAACCCTAAACCTAACCCTAAACGTAACCCGAACACTAACCCTAACCCGAGCCCTAACCCTACCCCTAACCCTAACCCTAATCCGAACCCTAACCCTAACCCTAACCCTAACCCTAACACTAACCCCTAACCCTAACCCGAAACCTAACCCTAACCCTAACCTGAACCCAAACCCTAACCCTAACCCCTAACACGAACCCTAACCCTAACCCGAACCCTAACCCTAACCCGAACCCTAACCCTAACCCTAACCCTAACCCTAACCCGAAACCGAACCCTAACCCGAACCCTAACCCTAACCCTAAACCGAACACTAACCCTAACCCTAACCCGAAACCGAACCCTAACTCTAACCCGAACCCTATCCCTTACCCTAACCCGAACCCTAACCCTAACCCTAACCCTATCCCGAACATCTAACCCGAACCCTAACCCGATCCCTAACCCGAACCCTAAACCTAACCCTAACCCTAACCCTAACCCTAACCCGAACCCTAACCCTAACCCTAACCAGAACCCTAACCCTAACCATAACCCTAACCCGAACCCTAAACCTAACCCCTAACCCTAACCCTAACCCTAACCCGAACCCGAACCCTAACCCTAACCCTAACACCTAACCCTTACCCTAACCCTAACCCGAACCCTAAACCGATACCTAACCCGAAACCTAACCCTAACCCTAACCTGAACCCAAACCCTAACCCTTTCCCTAACCCGAACCCGAACCCTAACCCTAACCCTAACCCGACCCCTAACCCGAACCCTAACACATACCCAAACCCTAACCCTAACCCTAACCCTAACCCGAACCCTAACCCTAATCCTAACCCGAACCCTAACCCTACCCCCGAACCCTAAACCGAACCCGAACCCTAACTCTAACCCGAACCCTAACCCGAACCCTAACCCTAACCCTACCCTGAACACTAACCCCTAACCCTAACCCGAACCCGAACCCTAACCCGAAACCTAACCCTAAACCTAACCCGAACCCTAACCCTAAACCTAACCCTAACCCTAACCCTAACCATAACCCGAAACCTAACCCTAACCCTAACTCTAACCCTAAACCTAACCCTCACCCGAACCCTAACCCTAACCCGAACCCTAACCTGAACCCTAACCCGAAACCTAAACCTAACCCTAAACCTAACCCTAACCCGAACACTAACCCTAACCCGAATCCTAACCCTAACCCTAACCCGAACCCTA
>JAVLSZ010000040.1:630000-652500 GCA_032313775.1 Urocyon cinereoargenteus
AACCCTAACCCTAACCCTAACCCTAACACTAACCCCTAACCCTAACCCGAAACCTAACCCTAACCCTAACCCGAACCCGAACCATAACCCCTAATGCTAACCCGAACCCGAACCCTAAACCTAACCCTAACCCTAACCCTAACCCTAACCCGAACCCGAACCCTAACCCTAACCCGAACCCTAACCCTATCTTGAACCCTAACCCTAAACCTAACCCGTACCCTAACCCTAACCCGAACCCTAACCCTAACCCCAACCCTAACCCTAACCCGAACCCTAACCCTAACCCTAACCCTAACCCTAATCAGAACCCTAACCCTAAACCTAACCCGAACCCTAACCCGGACCCTAACCCGAACCCCAACCCTGACCCTAACCCTAACCCGAACCCTAACCCTAACCCGAAACCGAACCCTAGCCCTAACCCAAACCCTAACCCTAACCCTAACTCTAACCCTAAACCTAACCCTAACCGGAAAACAAACCATAACCCGAACACTAACCCGAACCCTAACCCGAACCCTAACCCTAACCCTAACCCTAACCCTAACCCGAACACTAACCCTAACCCGAACCCTAACCCTAACCCTAACCCTAACCCGAACCCTAACCCAAACCCTAACCCTAACCCTAACCCGAAGCCTAAACCTAAACCTAACCCGAAACCTAACCCTAACCCTATCCCGAACCCGAAACCTAAACCGAACCCTAACCCTAACCCTAATACGAACCCTAAACCTAACCCTAACCCTAACCCTAACCCTAACCCGAACCCGAACCCTAACACTAACCCGAACACTGACCCTAACCCTAACCCTAAACCGAACCCTATCCCTAACCCTAACCCTAACCCGAACCTTAACACGAACCCTAACCCTAACCCTAACCCGAACCCTATGCCTAACCCTAACCCTAACCCGAACACTAACCCTAACCGGAAACCTTACCCTAACCCTAACCCGAACCCTAACCCTAACCCTAACCTAACCCTAATCCGAACCCTAACCCTAACCCTAACCCTAACCCTAACACTACCCCAAACCTAACGCTAAACCTAACCCTAACCCTAACCGGAACCCGAACACTAACCCCTAACCCTAACCCGAACCCGAACCCTAACCTAACCCTAACCCTAACCCTAACCCGAACCCGAACCCTAACCCTAACCCGAAACCGAACCCGAAACCTAACCCGAACCTTACCCCTAACCCTAATCCGAAACCTAACCCTAACCCTAACCCTAACCCGAACCCTAACCCTAACCCTATCCCTAACCCGAACCCTAACCCTAACCCTAACCCAAACCCTAACCCTAACCCGAACCCTAACCCTAACCATAATCCGAACCCGAATCCTAACCCTAACCATAACCGGAACACTAACCCTAACCCTAACCCGAAACCTAACCCTAATCCGAACCCTAACCCTAACCCGAACCCGAACCCTAAACCTAACCCGAACCCTAACCCTAACCCTAAACCGAACCCTAACCCGAACCCGAACCCTAACCCGAACCCGAACCCTAACACGAACCCGAACCCTAAAACTAACCCTAACCCGAACCCTAACCCTAAACCGAACCCTAACCCTAACCCTAACCCGAATCCTAACCCTAACCCTAACCCGAACCCTAAACCGAACACTAACCCTAAACCTAACCCGAACCCTAACCCTAAACCTAACCCGAACCCTAACCCTAACCCTAACCCGAACCCTAACCCTAACGCTAACCCTAACCCGAACCCGAACCCTAACCCGAAACCTAACCCTAACCCTAATGCGAACCCTAACCCTAAACCTAACCCTAACTCTAACCCTAACCCGAACCCGAACCCTAACCCTAACCCGAAACCTGACCCTAACCCTAAACCTAACCCGAACCCTAACCCTAACCCTAACCCTAACCCGAACCTTAACACGAACATTAACCCTAACCCGAACCCTAACCCTAACCCTAACCCTAAACGTAACCCGAACACTAACCCTAACCCGAACCCTAACACTACCCCTAACCCTAACCCTAAACCATACCCTACCCTAACCCTAACCCTAACCTAACCCTAATCCGAACCCTAACCCTAACCCTAACCCTAAACCTAACACTAACCCCTAACCCTAACCCGAAACCTAACCCTAAACCTAACCTGAACCCAAACCCTAACCCTAACCCCTAACACGAACCCTAACCCTAACCCGAACCCTAACCCTAACCCGAACCCTAACCCTAACCCTAACCCTAACCCTAACCCGAACCCGAACCCTAACCCTAACCCTAACCCTAACCCTAAACCGAACCCTAACCCTAACCCTAACCCTAACCCTAACCCTAACCCGAAACCGAACCCTAACTCTAACCCGAACCCTATCCCTTACCCTAACCCGAACCATAACCCTCACCCTAACCCTATCCCGAACCCTAACCCGAACCCTAACCCGATCCCTAACCCGAACCCTAAACCTAACCCTAACCCTAACCCTAACCCTAACCCGAACCCTAACCCTAACCCTAACCCGAACCCTAACCCTAACCATAACCCTAACCCGAACCCTAAACCTAAACCCTAACCCTAACCCTAACCCTAACCCGAACCCGAACCCTAACCCTAACCCTAACACCTAACACTTACCCTAACCCTAACCCTAACCCGAACCCTAAACCCAACCCTAACCCTAACCCGAACCCTAGCCCTAAACCTAACCCGAACCCTAACCCTAACCCGAACCCTAACCCTTTCCCTAACCCGAACCCGAACCCTAACCCTAACCCTAACCCGACCCCTAACCCGAACCCTAACACATACCCAAACTCTAACCCTAACCCTAACCCTAACCCGAACCCTAACCCTAACCCTAACCCGAACCCTAACCCTACCCCGAACCCTAAACCGAACCCGAACCCTAACTCTAACCCGAACCCTAACCCGAACCCTAACCCTAACCCTACCCTGAACACTAACCCCTAACCCTAACCCGAACCCGAACCCTAACCCGAAACCTAACCCTAAACCTAACCCGAAACCTAAACCTAAACCTAACCCTAACCCTAACCCTAACCATAACCCGAAACCTAACCCTAACCCTAACTCTAACCCTAAACCTAACCCTCACCCGAACCCTAACCCTAACCCGAACCCTAACCCGAACCCTAACCCGAACCCTAAACCTAACCCTAAACCTAACCCTAAACCGAACACTAACCCTAACCCGAATCCTAACCCTAACCCTAACCCTAACCCTATCCCGAACCTGAACCCTAACCCTAACCCGCACCCTAACCCTAACCCGAACCCTAAACCTAACCTTAACCCGAACCCTAACCCTAACCTAACCCGAACCCTAACCGTAACCCGAACCCTAACCCTAACCCTAAACCTAACCCTAACCCGAACCCTAACCCTAACCCTAACCCGAACCCTAACCCGAACCCTAACCCTAACCCTAACCCTAACCTGAACACTAACCCCTAACAATAACCTGAACCCGAACCCAAACCCGACCCTAACCCTAAACCTAACCCGAACCCTAACCCTAACCCTAACCCTAACCCTAACCCGAACCTAACCCTAACCCTAACCCTAACTCTAACCCTAAACCTAACCCTAACCCGAATCATAACCCTAACCCGAACTCTAACCCGAGCGCTAACCCAAACCCTCACCCGAACCCTAACCCTAACCCGAACCCCAACCCTAACCCTAACCCTAACCCTAACCCGAACCCTAACCCGAGCGCTACCCCAAAACCTAACCCGAACCCTGACCCTAACCCGAACCCGAACCCGAAACCTAACCCTAACCCTAACCCGAACACTAACCCTAACCATAACCCTAACCCGAACCCTAAACCTAACCCTAACCCTAACCCTAAACCTAACCCGAATCCTAACTCTAACCCGAACCCTAACCCGAACCCTAACCCGAACACTAAACCTAACCCGATCCCGAACCCTAACCCTAACCCGAACCCGAACCCGAACCCTAAACCTAACCCTAACCCGAACCCTAACACTAACCCTAACCCGAACCCTAACCCGAACCCTAACCCGAACCCTAACCCTAACCCTAACCCTAACCCGAAACCTAACCCTAACACTAACCCGAACCCTAACCCGAACCCTAACCCTAACCCTAACCCGAACCCTAACCCTAACCCTAACCCGAACCCTAACCCGAAACCTAACCCTAAACCTAACCCTAACCGGAACTCTAACCATAACCTGAACACTAACCCGAACCCTAACCCGAACCCGAACCCTAACCCGAACCCTAACACTAAACCTAACCCGAACCCTAACCCTAACACTATTCCGAAACCAAACCGAACCCTAACCCAAACCCGAACCCGAACACTAACCCTAACCCTAACCCTAACCCGAACCCTAACCTTAACCCTAACCCTAACCCCAATCCTAAACCGAACCCTAACACGAACCCTAACCCGAACCCTAACCCTAACCCGAACCCTAACCCGAACCCTAACCCGATCCCTAACCCGAACCCTAAACCTAACCCTAACCGGAAACCTAACCCTAAACCTAACCCTAACCCTAACCCGAACCCGAACCCTAACCCTAACCCTAACCCCTAACCCTAACCCTAACCCTAACCCGAAACCTAACCAAAACCCTAACCCTAACCCTAACCCGAACCCGAAACCTAACCCGAAACTTACCCCTATTCCTAATCCGAACCCTAACCCTAATCCTAACCCTAACTCTAAACCGAACCCGAACCCTAACCCTAACCCGAACCCTAACCCTAACCCGAACCAAAACCTAACACGAAACCTAACCCTAACCCTAAACCGAACCCGAAACCGAACCCTAACCCTAACCCTAACCCGAACCCTAACCCTAACCCGAACCCTAACCCGAACCCTAACCCCATCCCAATCCCGAACCCTAACCCTAACCCTAACCCGAAACCTAACCCTAAACCTAACCCTAACCCTAACCCGAACCCTAACCCGATCCCTATCCCGAACCCTAACCCTAACCTTAAACCGAAACCTAAACCTAAACCTAACCCGAACACTAACACTAACCCTAACCTGAACACTAACCCCTAACCCTAACCCGAACCCGAACCCTAACCCGAACCCTAACCCTAAACCTAACCCGAACCCTAACCCTAACCCTAACCCTAACCCGAACCCGAACCCTAACCCCAAACCTAACCCTAACCCTAACCCTAACCCTAACCCTAAACCGAACCCGATCCCTAACCCTAACCCGAACCCGAACCCTAACCCGAACCCTAACCCTAACACTAATACGAACCCTAACCCTAACCCTAATCCTAACCCTAACCCGAACCCGAAAACTAACCCTAAACCGAACCCTGACCCTAACCCTAACCCTAACTCGAAACCTAACCCTAACCCTAACCCTAAGCCGAACCTTAACACGAACCCTAACCCGAAACCTAACCCGAACCCTAAACCTAACGCTAACCCTAACGCTAACCCGAACCCGAACCCTAACCCTAACCCGAACCCTAACCCGAACCCTAGCCCGAAACCTAACCCTTACCCTAAACAGAACCCTAAACCGAACCCTAACCCTAACCCGAACCCTAACCCTAACCCTAACCCGAACCCTAACCCGAACCCTAACCCTAACCCTAACCCTAAACCGAACCCTAAACCTAACCCTAACCCGAACCCGAACCCTAACCCGAACCCTAACCCTAACCCTAATCCGAACCCTAACCCTAACCCTAACCCTAACCGAACCCGAAACCTAACCCTAACCCGAACCCTAACCCTAACCCTAACCCTAACCCGAACCCTAACCCTAACCCTAACCCTAACCCGATCATTAACCTGAACCCTAACCCTAACCCGAACCCTAACCCTAACACTAACCCTAACCCTAACCCTAACCCTAACACAAACCCTAACCAGAACCCTAACCCTAACCCTAACCGAACCCTAATCCGAACTCTAACCCTAACCCAAACCCTAACCCTAACCCTAAAACTAACCCCTAACCCTAACCCGAAAGATAACCTAACCCTAACCCGTACCCGAACCCTAACCCCTAACACTAACCCGAACCCGAACCCTAAACCTAACCCTAACACTAACCCTAACCCTAACCCTAAACCGAACCCAAACCCTAACACTAACTCGAACCCTAACCCTAAACCTAACCCGAACCCTAACCCTAACATGAACGCTAACCCTAACCCTAACCCTAACCCGAACACTAACCCTAACCCCTAACCCGAACCCTAACCCTAACCCGAAACCTAACCCTAACCCGAACCCTAACCCTAACCCTAACCCTAACCCTAACCCTAACACTAACCCGAACCCTAACCTGAACCCTAACCCTAACCCTACCCCGAACCCGAACCCGAACACTAACCCTAAACCTAACCCTAACCCAAACCCTAAACCGAACACTAACCCTAACCCTAACCCGAACCCGAACACTAAACCTAAACCTACCCCTCACCCGAACACTAATACGAACCCTAACCCGAACCCTAACCCGAACCCTAACCCGAACCCTAACCCTAACACTATTCCGAAACCAAACCTGAACCCTAACCCAAACCCGAACCCGAACACTAACCCTAACCCTAACCCTAACCCGAACCCTAACCCTAACCCTAACCCTAACCCCAATCCTAACCCGAACCCTAACACGAACCCTAACCCGAACCCTAACCCTAACCCGAACCCTAACCCGAACCCTAACCCGATCCCTAACCCGAACCCTAAACCTAACCCTAACCGGAAACCTAACCCTAAACCTAACCCTAACCCTAACCCGAACCCGAACCCTAACCCTAACCCTAAACCCTAACCCTAACCCTAACCCTAACCCGAAACCTAACCAAAACCCTAACCCTAACCCTAACCCGAACCCGAAACCTAACCCGAAACTTACCCCTATTCCTAATCCGAACCCTAACCCTAATCCTAACCCTAACTCTAAACCGAACCCGAACCCTAACCCTAACCCGAACCCTAAACCTAACCCGAACCAAAACCTAACACGAAACCTAACCCTAACCCTAAACCGAACCCGAAACCGAACCCTAACCCTAACCCTAACGCGAAGCCTAACCCTAACCCGATCCCTAACCCTAAACCTAACCCGAACCCTAACCCTAACCCTAACCCGAACCCTAACCCTAACCCGAACCCTAAACCTAACCCGAACCCGAACCCGAACCCTAACCCTAACCCTAACCCGATGCCTAACCCTAACCCGAACCCTAACCCTAACCCTAACCCGAATCCTAAACCTAAACCTAACCCGAACCCTAACCCGAACACTAACCCTAAACCTAACCCTAACCCGAACCCTAACCCTAACCCTATCCCGAACCCTTACCCTAACCCTAACCCGAACCATAACCCTAACCCTAACCCGAACCCTAACCCTAAAACTAACCCGAACCGTAACCCTAACCCGAAACCTAACCGTAACCCGAACCCTAACCCTAACCCTAACCCTAAACCGAACCCTAACCCTAACCCTAACCCAACCCCTAACCAGAACCCTAACACGTACCCTAACCCTAACCCTAACCCTAACCCTAACCCGACCCTAACCCTAACCCTAACCCTAAACCGAACCCTAACCTTAACCCGAACCCTAACCCTAACCCTAACCCGAACCCTAACCCTAACCCGAACCCGAACCCTAACCCTAACCCTAACCCGAAACCTAACCCTAACCCTAACCCGAACCCTAAACCTAACCCGAACCCTAACCCTAACCCTAACAAGAAACCTAAACCTAACCCGAACCCTAACCCTAAACCTAAGCCGAAACCTAACCCGGACCCTAACCCGAACCCCAACCCTAACCCTAACCCTAACCCGAAACCGAACCCTAACCCGAACCCAAACCCTAACCCTAACACGAACCCTAACCCGAACCCTAACCCGAAACCTAACCCTAACCCGAACCCTAACCCTAAACCGAACCCTAACCCTAACCCTAACCCTAACCCTAACCCTAGCCCGAAACCGAACCCTAACTCTAACCCGAACCCTATCCCTTACCCTAACCCGAACCCTAACCCTAACCCTAACCCTATCCCGAACCCTAACCCGAACCCTAACCCGATCCCTAACCCGAACCCTAAAACTAACCCTAACCCTAACCCGAACCCTAACACGAACCCTAACCCTAACCCTAACCCGAACCCTAACCCTAACCATAACCCTAACCCGAACCCTAAACCTAACCCCTAACCCTAACCCTAACCCTAACCCGAACCCGAACCCTAACCCTAACCCTAACACCTAACCCTTACCCTAACCCTAACCCTAACCCGAACTCTAACCCTAACCCTAACCTAACCCTAATCCGAACCCTAACCCTAACCCTAACCCTAACCCTTACACTAACCCCTAACCCTAACCCGAAACCTAACCCTAACCCTAACCCGAACCCGAACCATAACCCCTAATGGTAACCCGAACCCGAACCCTAAACCTAACCCTAACCCTAACCCTAACCCTAACCCGAACCCGAACCCTAACCCTAACCCGAACCCTAACCCTATCTTGAACCCTAACCCTAACCCTAACCCGTACCCTAACCCTAACCCGAACCCTAACCCTAACCCCAACCCTAACCCTAACCCGAACCCTAACCCTAACCCTAACCCTAACCCTAATCAGAACCCTAACCCTAAACCTAACCCGAACCCTAACCCGGACCCTAACCCGAACCCCAACCCTGACCCTAACCCTAACCCGAACCCTAACCCTAACCCGAAACCGAACCCTAGCCCTAACCCGAACCCTAACCCTAACCCTAACTCTAACCCTAATCCTAACCCTAACCGGAAACCAAACCATAACCCGAACACTAACCCGAACCCTAACCCGAACCCTAACCCTAACCCTAACCCTAACCCTAACCCGAACACTAACCCTAACCCGAACCCTAACCCTAACCCTAACCCTAACCCGAACCATAACCCAAACCCTAACCCTAACCCTAACCCGAAGCCTAAACCTAAACCTAACCCGAAACCTAACCCTAACCCTATCCCGAACCCGAAACCTAAACCGAACCCTAACCCTAACCCTAATACGAACCCTAAACCTAACCCTAACCCTAACCCTAACCCTAACCCGAACCCGAACCCTAACACTAACCCGAACACTGACCCTAACCCTAACCCTAAACCGAACCCTAACCCTAACCCTAACCCTAACCCGAACCTTAACACGAACCCTAACCCTAACCCTAACCCGAACCCTATGCCTAACCCTAACCCTAACCCGAACACTAACCCTAACCGGAAACCTTACCCTAACCCTAACCCGAACCTTAACCCTAACCCTAACCTAACCCTAATCCGAACCCTAACCCTAACCCTAACCCTAACCCTAACACTACCCCAAACCTAACGCTAACCCTAACCCTAACCCTAACCCGAACACGAACACTAACCCCTAACCCGAACCCGAAACCTAAACCTAACCCTAACCCTAACCCTAACCCTAACCCGAACCCGAACCCTAACCCTAACCCGAAACCGAACCCGAAACCTAACCCGAACCTTACCCCTAACCCTAATCCGAAACCTAACCCTAACCCGAACCCTAACCCGAACCCTAACCCTAACCCTATCCCTAACCCGAACCCTAACCCTAACCCTAACCCAAAACCTAACCCTAACCCGAACCCTAACCCTAACCATAACCCGAACCCGAATCCTAACCCTAACCATAACCGGATCCCTAACCCTAACCCTAACCCGAAACCTAACACTAATCCGAACCCTAACCCTAACCCGAACCCGAACCCTAACCCTAACCCGAACCCTAACCCTAACCCTAAACCGAACCCTAAACCGAACCCGAAACCTAACCCGAACCCGAACCCTAACCAGAACCCGAACCCTAAAACTAACCCTAACCCGAACCCTAACCCTAAACCGAACCCTAACCCTAACCCTAACCCGAATCCTAATCCTAACCCTAACCCGAACCCTAAACCGAACACTAACCCTAAACCTAACCCGAACCCTAACCCTAACCCTAACCCTAACCCGAACCCTAACCCTAGCCCTAACCCGAACCCTAACCCTAACCCTAACCCTAACCCTAACCCGAACCCGAACCCTAACCCGAAACCTAACCCTAACCCTAATGCGAACCCTAACCCTAAACCTAACCCTAACTCTAACCCTAACCCGAACCCGAACCCTAACCCTAACCCGAAACCTGACCCTAACCCTAACCCTAACCCGAACCATAACCCTAACCCTAACCCTAACCCGAACCTTAACACGAACATTAAACCTAACCCGAACCCTAACCCTAACCCTAACCCTAAACGTAACCCGAACACTAACCCTAACCCGAACCCTAACCCTACCCCTAACCCTAACCCTAAACCATACCCTACCCTAACCCTAACCCTAACCTAACCCTAATTCGAACCCTAACCCTAACCCTAACCCTAACCCTAACACTAACCCCTAACCCTAACCCGAAACCTAACCCTAACCCTAACCTGAACCCAAACCCTAACCCTAACCCCTAACACGAACCCTAACCCTAACCCGAACCCTAACCCTAACCCGAACCCGAACCCTAACCCGAACCCTAACCCTAACCCTAAACCGAACCCTAACCCTAACCCTAACCCTAACCCTAACCCTAACCCGAAACCGAACCCTAACTCTAACCCGAACCCTATCCCTTACCCTAACCCGAACCATAACCCTAACCCTAACCCTATCTCGAACCCTAACCCGAACCCTAACCCGATCCCTAACCGAACCCTAAACCTAACCCTAACCCTAACCCTAACCCGAACCCTAACCCTAACCCTAACCCGAACCCTAACCATAACCCTAACCCGAACCCTAAACCTAACCCCTAACCCTAACCCTAACCCTAACCCAAACCCGAACCCTAACCCTAACCCTAACACCTAACACTTACCCTAACCCTAACCCTAACCCGAACCCTAAACCCAACCCTAACCCTAACCCGAACCCTAACCCTAAACCTAACCCGAACCCTAACCCTAACCCTAAACCGAACCCTAACCCTAACCCGAACCCTAACCCTTTCCCTAACCCGAACCCGAACCCTAACCCTAACCCTAACCCGACCCCTAACCCGAACCCTAACACATACCCAAACCCTAACCCTAACCCTAACCCGAACCCTAAACCTAACCCTAACCCGAACCCTAACCCTACCCCGAACCCTAAACCGAACCCGAACCCTAACTCTAACCCGAACCCTAACCCGAACCCTAACCCTAACCCTACCCTGAACACTAACCCCTAACCCTAACCCGAACCCGAACCCTAAACCGAAACCTAACCCTAAACCTAACCCGAAACCTAAACCTAAACCTAACCCTAACCCTAACCCTAACCCTAACCATAACCAAAACCTAACCCTAACCCTAACTCTAACCCTAAACCTAACCCTCACCCGAACCCTAACCCTAACCCGAACCCTAACCCGAACCCTAACCCGAACCCTAAACCTAACCCTAAACCTAACCCTAACCCGAACACTAACCCTAACCCGAATCCTAACCCTAACCCTAACCCGAACCCTAACCCAACCCTAACCCGAACCCTAGCCCTAACCCTAACCCGAACCCTAACCCGAACCCTAACCCTAACTCTAACCCGAACCCTAACACTAACCCTAACCCGAACCCTAACCCGAACCCTAAACCTAAACCTAACCCTAACTCGAACCCTAGACCTAACCCTAACCCGAACCCGAACCCTAACCCGAACCCTAACCCTAACCCTCATCCGAAACCCTAACCCTAAACCTAACCCTAACCCGAACCCGAAACCTAACCCTAACCCGAACCCTAACCCTAACCCTAACCCTAACCCTAACGCGAACCTTAACACGAACCCTAACCCTAACCCTAACAAGAATCCTATGCCTAACCCTAACCCTAACCCTATCATAACCCGAAACCTAACCCTAACCCTAACCCTAACCCTATCCCGAACCCGAACCCTAACCCTAACCCGCACCCTAACCCTAACCCGAACCCTAAACCTAACCTTAACCCGAACCCTAACCCTAACCTAACCCGAACCCTAACCGTAACCCGAACCCTAACCCTAACCCTAAACCTAACCCTAACCCGAACCCTAACCCTAACCCTAACCCGAACCCTAACCCGAACCCTAAACCTAACCCTAACCCTAACCTGAACACTAACCCCTAACAATAACCTGAACCCGAACCCAAACCCGACCCTAACCCTAACCCTAACCCGAACCCTAACCCTAACCCTAACCCTAACCCTAACCCGAACCTAACCCTAACCCTAACCCTAACTCTAACCCTAAACCTAACCCTAACCGAATCATAACCCTAACCCGAACTCTAACCCGAGCGCTAACCCAAACCCTCACCCGAACCCTAACCCTAACCCGAACCCCAACCCTAACCCTAACCCTAACCCTAACCCGAACCCTAACCCGAGCGCTACCCCAAAACCTAACCCGAACCCTGACCCTAACCCGAACCCGAACCCGAAACCTAACCCTAACCCTAACCCGAACACTAACCCTAACCATAACCCTAACCCGAACCCTAAACCTAACCCTAACCCTAACCCTAAACCTAACCCGAATCCTAACTGTAACCCGAACCCTAACCCGAACCCTAACCCGAACACTAAACCTAACCCGATCCCGAACCCTAACCCTAACCCGAACCCGAACCCGAACCCTAAACCTAACCCTAACCCGAACCCTAACACTAACCCTAACCCGAACCCTAACCCGAACCCTAACCCGAACCCTAACCCTAACCCTAACCCTAACGCGAAACCTAACCCTAACACTAACCCGAACCCTAACCCGAACCCTAACCCTAACCCTAACCCGAACCCTAACCCTAACCCTAACCCGAACCCTAACCCGAACCCTAACCCTAAACCTAACCCTAACCGGAACTCTAACCATAACCTGAACACTAACCCGAACCCTAACCCGAACCCTAACCCTAACCCTAACCCTAACCCGAACACTAACCCTAACCCGAACCCTAACCCTAATCCTAACCCGAACCCTAACCCTAACCCTTACCCGAACCCTAACCCTAAACCTAACCCGAAACCTAACCCTAACCCTAACCCGAACCCGAACCCTAACCCGAACCCTAACCCTAACCGTAATACGAACCCTAATCCTAACCCTAACCCTAACCCTAACCCGAACCCGAACACTAACCTTAAACCGAAACCCTGACCTTAACGCTAACCCTAACCCGAACCCTAACCCTAACCCTAACCCTAACCCGAACCGTAACACGAACCCTAACCCTAACCCTAACTCGAACCCTATGCCTAACCCTAACCCTAACGCGGACACTAACCCTAACCCGAACCCTAACCCTAACCATAACCCTAACCCGAACCCTAAACCTAACCCCTAACCCTAACCCTAACCCTAACCCGAACCCGAACCCTAACCCTAACCCTAACACCTAACACTTACCCTAACCCTAACCCTAACCCGAACCCTAAACCCAACCCTAACCCTAACCCGAACCCTAACCCTAAACCTAACCCGAACCCTAACCCTAACCCTAAACCGAACCCTAACCCTAACCCGAACCCTAACCCTTTCCCTAACCCGAACCCGAACGCTAACCCTAACCCTAACCCGACCCCTAACCCGAACCCTAACACATACCCAAACCCTAACCCTAACCCTAACCCTAACCCGAACCCTAACCCTAACCCTAAACCGAACCCTAACCCTACCCCGAACCCTAAACCGAACCCGAACCCTAACTCTAATCCGAACCCTAACCCGAACCCTAACCCTAACCCTACCCTGAACACTAACCCCTAACCCTAACCCGAACCCGAACCCTAACCCGAAACCTAACCCTAAACCTAACCCGAAACCTAAACCTAAACCTAACCCTAACCCTAACCCTAACCATAACCCGAAACCTAACCCTAACCCTAACTCTAACCCTAAACCTAACCCTCACCCGAAACCTAACCCTAACCCGAACCCTAACCCGAACCCTAACCCGAACCCTAAACCTAACCCTAAACCTAACCCTAACCCGAACACTAACCCTAACCCGAATCCTAACCCTAACCCTAACCCGAACCCTAACCCAACCCTCACCCGAACCCTAGCCCTAACCCTAACCCGAACCCTAACCCGAACCCTAACCCTAACTCTAACCCGAACCCTAACACTAACCCTAACCCGAACCCTAACCCGAACCCTAAACCTAACCCTAACCCTAACCCGAACCCTAGACCTAACCCTAACCCGAACCCGAACCCTAACCCGAACCCTAACCCTAACCCTCATCCGAACCCTAACCCTAAACCTAACCCTAACCCGAACCCGAAACCTAACCCTAACCCGAACCCTAACCCTAACCCTAACCCTAACCCTAACGCGAACCTTAACACGAAACCTAACCCTAACCCTAACAAGAATCCTATGCCTAACCCTAACCCTAACCCTATCATAACCCGAAACCTAACCCTAACCCTAACCCTAACCCTATCCCGAACCCGAACCCTAACCCTAACCCGCACCCTAACCCTAACCCGAACCCTAAACCTAACCTTAACCCGAACCCTAACCCTAACCTAACCCGAACCCTAACCGTAACCCGAACCCTAACCCTAACCCTAACACTAACCTGAACACTAACCCCTAACAATAACCTGAACCCGAACCCAAACCCGACCCTAACCCTAACCCTAACCCGAACCCTAACCCTAACCCTAACCCTAACCCTAACCCGAACCTAACCCTAACCCTAAGCCTAACTCTAACCCTAAACCTAACCCTAACCCGAATCATAACCCTAACCCGAACTCTAACCCGAGCGCTAACCCAAACCCTCACCCGAACCCTAACCCTAACCCGAGCCCCAACCCTAACCCTAACCCTAACCCTAACCCGAACCCTAACCCGAGCGCTACCCCAAAACCTAACCCGAACCCTGACCCTAACCCGAACCCGAACCCGAAACCTAACCCTAACCCTAACCCGAACACTAACCCTAACCATAACCCTAACCCGAACCCTAAACCTAACCCTAACCCTAACCCTAAACCTAACCCGAATCCTAACTCTAACCCGAACCCTAACCCGAACCCTAACCCGAACACTAAACCTAACCCGATCCCGAACCCTAACCCTAACCCGAACCCGAACCCGAACCCTAAACCTAACCCTAACCCGAACCCTAACACTAACCCTAACCCGAACCCTAACCCGAACCCTAACCCGAACCCTAACCCTAACACTAACCCTAACGCGAAACCTAACCCTAACACTAACCCGAACCCTAACCCGAACCCTAACCCTAACCCTAACCCGAACCCTAACCCTAACCCTAACCCGAACCCTAACCCGAACCCTAACCCTAAACCTAACCCTAACCGGAACTCTAACCATAACCTGAACACTAACCCGAACCCTAACCCGAACCCTAACCCTAACCCTAACCCTAACCCTAACCCGAACACTAACCCTAACCCGAACCCTAACCCTAATCCTAACCCGAACCCTAACCCTAACCCTTACCCGAACCCTAACCCTAAACCTAACCCGAAACCTAACCCTAACCCTAACCCGAACCCGAACCCTAACCCGAACCCTAACCCTAACCGTAATACGAACCCTAATCCTAACCCTAACCCTAACCCTAACCCTAACCCGAACCCGAACACTAACCCTAAACCGAAACCTTGACCTTAACGCTAACCCTAACCCGAACCCTAACCCTAACCCTAACCCTAACCCGAACCGTAACACGAACCCTAACCCTAACCCTAACTCGAACCCTATGCCTAACCCTAACCCTAACGCGGAAAATAACCCTAACCCGAACCCTAACCCTAACCCTAACCCTAACCCTAACCCTAACACTAACCCCTAACCCTAACCCGAAACATAACCTAACCCTAACCCGAACCCGAACCCTAACCCCTAACCCTAACCCGACCCCGAACCCTAAACCTAACCCTAATCCTAACCCTAACCCTAACCATAACCCGAACCCGAACCCTAACGCTAACCCGAACCCTAACCCTAAACCTAACCCGAACCCTAACCCTAACATGAACCCTAACCCTAACCCTATCCCTAACCCAAACACTAACCCTAACCCCTAACCCGAACCCTAACCCTAACCCGAACCCTAACCCTAACCCGAACCCTAACCCTAACCCTAACGCGGAAAATAACCCTAACCCGAACCCTAACCCTAACCCTAACCCTAACCCTAACCCTAACACTAACCCCTAACCCTAACCCGAAACATAACCTAACCCTAACCCTAACCTGAACCCTAACCCGATCCCTATCCCGAACCCGAACCCGAACCCTAACCCGAACCCTAACCCTAAACCTAACCCGAACCCTAACCCTAACCCTAACCCTAACCCGAGCCCGAACCCTAACCCCAAACCTAACCCTAAACCTAACCCTAACCCTAACCCTAAACCGAACCCGATCCCTAACCCTAACCCGAACCCGAACCCTAACACGAACCCTAACCCTAACACTAATACGAACCCTAACCCTAACCCTAATCCTAACCCTAACCCGAACCCAAACCCTAACCCTAAACCGAACCCTGACCCTAACCCTAACCCTAACTCGAAACCTAGACCTAACCCTAACCCTAAGCCGAACCTTAACACGAACCCTAACCCGAAACCTAACCCGAACCCTAAACCTAACCCTAACCCTAACGCTAACCCGAACCCGAACCCTAACCCTAACCCGAACCCTAACCCGAACCCTAACCCGAACCCTAACCCTAACCCTAAATAGAACCCTAACCCGAACCCTAACCCTAACCCGAACCCTAACCCTAACCCTAACCCGAACCCTACCCCGAACCCTACCCTAACCCTAACCCTAACCCGAACCCTAAACCTAACCCTAACCCGAAACCGAACCCTAACACGAACCCTAACCCTAACCCTAATCCGAACCCTAACCCTAACCCTAACCCTAACCGAACCCGAAACCTAACCCTAACCCGAACCCTAACCCTAACCCTTACCCTAACCCGAACCCTAACCCTAACCCTAACCCTAACCCGATCATTAACCTGAACCCTAACCCTAACCCTAACCCGAACCCTAACCCTAACCCTAACCCTAACCCTAACCCTAACCCTAACACAAACCCTAACCAGAACCCTAACCCTAACCCTAACCGAACCCTAATCCGAACCCTAACCCTAACCCAAACCCTAACCCTAACCCTAAAACTAACCCCTAACCCTAACCCGAAAGATAACCTAACCCTAACCCGTACCCGAACCCTAACCCTAACCCTAACCCGAACCCTAACCCTAACCCTAACCCTAACCCTAACCCGAACCCTAACCTGAACCCTAACCCTAACCCTAACCCGAACCCGAACCCGAACCCTAACCCTAAACCTAACCCTAACCCAAACCCTAAACCGAACACTAAACCTAACCCTAACCCGAACCCGAACACTAACCCTAAACCTACCCCTCACCCGAACCCGAATCCGAACCCTAACCCGAACCCTAACCGGAACCCTAACCCGAACCCTAACCCTAACACTATTCCGAAACCAAACCCGAACCCTAACCCTAACCCGAACCCGAACATTAACCCTAACCCTAACCCTAACCCGAACCCTAACCCTAACCCTAACCCTAACCCCAATCCTGACCCGAAACCTAACACGAACCCTAACCCGATCCCTAACCCTAACCCGAACCCTAACCCGAACCCTAACCCGATCCCTAACCCGAACCCTAACCCTAACCCTAACCCTAACCCGAACCCTAACCCGATCCCTAACCCGAACCCTAACCCTAACCCTAACCCTAACCCTAACCCTGTCCCGAACCCGAACCCTAACTCTAACCCGCACCCTAACCCTAACCCGAACCCTAAACCTAACCTTAACCCGAACCCTAACCCTAACCTAACCCGAACCCTAAACGTAACCCGAACCCTAACCCTAACCCTAAACCTAACCCTAACCCGAACCCTAACCCTAACCCTAACCCGAACCCTATCCCGAACCCTAACCCTAACCCTAACCTTAACACTAACCCCTAACAATAACTGAACCCGAACCCAAACCCGACCCTAACCCTAACCCTAACCCGAACCCTAACCCTAAACCTAACCCTAACCCTAACCCGAACCTAACCCTAACCCTAACCCTAACTCTAACCCTAAACCTAACCCTAACCCGAACCATAACCCTAACCCGAACTCTAACCCGAGTGCTAACCCAAACCCTAACCCGAACCCTAACCCTAACCCGAACCCGAACCCAAACCCTAACCCTAACCCTAACCCTAACCCGAACACTAACCCGAGCGCTACCCCAAAACCGAACCCGAACCCTGACCCTAACCCGAACACTAACCCTAACCATAACCCTAACCCGAACCCTAAACCTAACCCTAACCCTAACCCTAAACCTAACTCGAATCTTAACTCTAACCCGAACCCTAACCCGAACCCTAACCCGAACACTAAACCTAACCCGATCCCGAACCCTAACCCTAACCCGAAACCGAACCCTAAACCTAAACCTAACCCGAACCCTAACACTAACCCTAACCCGAACCCGAACACTAACCTTAACCCGAACCCTGACCTTAACGCTAACCCTAACCCGAACCCTAACCCTAACCCTAACCCTAACCCTAACTCGAACCTTAACACGAACCCTAAACCTAACCCTAACTCGAACCCTATGCCTAACCCTAACCCTAACCCGGACACTAACCCTAACCCGAACCCTAACCCTAACCCTAACCCTAACCCTAACCCTAACACTAACCCCTAACCCTAACCCGAAACATAATCTAACCCTAACCCGAACCCGAACCCTAACCCCTAACCCTAACCCGAACCCGAACCCTAAACCTAACCCTAATCCTAACCCTAACCCTAACCATAACCCGAACCCGAACCCTAACCCTAACCCGAACCATAACCCTAAACCTAACCCGAACCCTAACCCTAACATGAACCCTAACCCTAACCCTAACCCAAACGCTAACCCTAACCCCTAACCCGAACCCTAACCCTAACCCGAACCCTAACCCTAACCCGATCCCTAACCCTAACCCTAACCCTAACCCGAACCCTAACCCTAACCCTAACCCTTACCCAACCCTAACCCGAAACCTAACCCGAACCCTAACCCTAACCCTAACCCGAACCCTAACCCGAACCATACCCCTAAACCTAACCCTAACCCAAACCCTAAACCGAACACTAAACCTAACCCTAACCCGAACCCGAACACTAAACCTTACCCTAACCCTCACCCGAACCCGAACCCGAACCCTAACCCGAACCCTAACCCGAACCCTAACCCGAACACTAACCCTAACACTACTCCGAAACCTAACCCGAACCCTAACCCTAACCCGAACCCGAAAACGAACCCTAACCGTAACCCTAACCCGAACCCAAACCCTAACCCTAACCCTAACCCCAATCCTAACCCGAACCCTAACCCGAACCCTAACCCGAACCCTAACCCTAACCCGAACCCTAACCCGAACCCTAACCCGATCCCAATCCCGAACCGTAACCCTAACCCTAACCCGAAACCTAACCCTAAACCTAACCCTAACCCTAACCCGAACCCTAACCCGATCCCTATCCCGAACCCTAACCCTAACCCTAAACCGAAACCTAAACCTAAACCTAACCCGAACACTAACACTAACCCTAACCTGAACACTAACACCTAACCCTAACCCGAACCCGAACCCTAACCCGAACCCTAACCCTAAACATAACCCGAACCCTAACCCTAACCCTAACCCTAACCCTAACCCGAACCCGAACCCTAACCCCAAACCTAACCCTAACCCTAACCCTAACCCTAACCCTAAACCGAACCCGATCCCTAAACCTAACCCGAACCCGAACCCTAACCCGAACCCTAACCCTAACACTAATACGAACCCTAACCCTAACCCTAATCCTAACCCTAACCCGAACCCGAAACCTAAACCTAAACCGAACCCTGACCCTAACCCTAACCCTAACTCGAAACCTAACCCTAACCCTAACCCTAAGCCGAACCTTAACACGAACCCTAACCCGAAACCTAACCCGAACCCTAAACCTAACGCTAACCCTAACGCTAACCCGAACCCGAACCCTAACCCTAACCCGAACCCTAACCCGAACCCTAGCCCGAATCCTAACCCTTACCCTAAACAGAACCCTAACCCGAACCCTAACCCTAACCCGAACCCTAACCCTAACCCTAACCCGAACCCTAACCCGAACCCTAACCCTAACCCTAACCCTAAACCGAACCCTAAACCTAACCCTAACCCGAACCCGAACCGTAACCCGAACCCTAACCCTAACCCTAATCCGAACCCTAACCCTAACCCTAACCCTAACCGAACCCGAAACCTAACCCTAACCCGAACCCTAACCCTAACCCTAACCCTAACCTGAACCCTAACCCTAACCCTAACCCTAACCCGATCATTAACCTGAACCCTAACCCTAACCCTAACCCGAACCCTAACCCTAACCCTAACCCTAACCCTAACCCTAACCCTAACACTAACCCTAACCCTAACCCTAACCCTAACCCTAACCCGAACCCTAACCTGAACCCTAACCCTAACCCTACCCCGAACCCGAACCCGAACACTAACCCTAAACCTAACCCTAACCCAAACCCTAAACCGAACACTAACCCTAACCCTAACCCGAACCCGAACACTAAACCTAAACCTACCCCTCACCCGAACACTAATACGAACCCTAACCCGAACCCTAACCCGAACCCTAACCCAAACCCTAACCCTAACACTATTCGGAAACCAAACCCGAACCCTAACCCAAACCCGAACCCGAACACTAACCCTAACCCTAACCCTAACCCGAACCCTAACCCTAACCCTAACCCTAACCCCAATCCTAACCCGAACCCTAACACGAACCCTAACCCGAACCCTAACCCTAACCCGAACCCTAACCCGAACCCTAACCTGATCCCTAACCCGAACCCTAACCCTAACCCTAACCCGAAACCTAACCCTAAACCTAACCCTAACCCTAACCCGAACCCGAACCCTAACCCTAACCCTAACCCCTAACCCTAACCCTAACCCTAACCCGAAACCTAACCAAAACCCTAACCCTAACCCTAACCCGAACCCGAAACCTAACCCGAAACTTACCCCTATTCCTAATCCGAACCCTAACCCTAATCCTAACCCTAACTCTAAACCGAACCCGAACCCTAACCCTAACCCTACCCCGAACCCGAACCCTAACCCTAACCCGAACCCTAACCCTAACCCGAACCAAAACCTAACACGAAACCTAACCCTAACCCTAAACTGAACCCGAAACCGAACCCTAACCCTAACCCTAAACCGAAGCCTAACCCTAACCCGAACCCTAACCCTAAACCTAACCCGAACCCTAACCCTAACCCTAACCCTAACCTGAACCCTAACCCTAACCCTAACCCTAACCCGATCATTAACCTGAACCCTAACCCTAACCCTAACCCGAACCCTAACCCTAACCCTAACCCTAACCCTAACCCTAACCCTAACACTAACCCTAACCCTAACCCTAACCCTAACCCTAACCCGAACCCTAACCTGAACCCTAACCCTAACCCTACCCCGAACCCGAACCCGAACACTAACCCTAAACCTAACCCTAACCCAAACCCTAAACCGAACACTAACCCTAACCCTAACCCGAACCCGAACACTAAACCTAAACCTACCCCTCACCCGAACACTAATACGAACCCTAACCCGAACCCTAACCCGAACCCTAACCCAAACCCTAACCCTAACACTATTCGGAAACCAAACCCGAACCCTAACCCAAACCCGAACCCGAACACTAACCCTAACCCTAACCCTAACCCGAACCCTAACCCTAACCCTAACCCTAACCCCAATCCTAACCCGAACCCTAACACGAACCCTAACCCGAACCCTAACCCTAACCCGAACCCTAACCCGAACCCTAACCTGATCCCTAACCCGAACCCTAACCCTAACCCTAACCCGAAACCTAACCCTAAACCTAACCCTAACCCTAACCCGAACCCGAACCCTAACCCTAACCCTAACCCCTAACCCTAACCCTAACCCTAACCCGAAACCTAACCAAAACCCTAACCCTAACCCTAACCCGAACCCGAAACCTAACCCGAAACTTACCCCTATTCCTAATCCGAACCCTAACCCTAATCCTAACCCTAACTCTAAACCGAACCCGAACCCTAACCCTAACCCTACCCCGAACCCGAACCCTAACCCTAACCCGAACCCTAACCCTAACCCGAACCAAAACCTAACACGAAACCTAACCCTAACCCTAAACTGAACCCGAAACCGAACCCTAACCCTAACCCTAAACCGAAGCCTAACCCTAACCCGAACCCTAACCCTAAACCTAACCCGAACCCTAACCCTAACCCTAACCCGAACCCTAACCCTAACCCGAAC
>JAVLSZ010000040.1:655000-662500 GCA_032313775.1 Urocyon cinereoargenteus
CCCTAACCCGAAACCGAACCCGAAACCTAACCCGAACCTTACCCCTAACCCTAATTTGAAACCTAACCCTAACCCTAACCCTAACCCGAACCCGAACCCGAACCCTAACCCTATCCCTAACCCGAACCCTAACCCTAACCCTAACCCTAACCCTAACCCTAACCCGAACACTAACCCTAACCCGAACCCTAACCCTAACCCTAACCCTAACCCGAACCCTAACCCAAACCCTAACCCTAACCCTAACCCGAACCCTAAACCTAAACATAACCCGAAAGCTAACCCTAACCCTATCCCGAACCCGAACCCTAAACCGAACCCTAACCCTAACTCTAATACGAACCCTAACCCTAACCCTAACCCTAACCCTAACCCGAACCCGAACCCTAACCCTAACCCGAACCCTGACCCTAACCCTAACCCTAAACCGAACCCTAACCCTAAACCTAACCCTAACCCGAACCTTAACCCTAACCCTAACCCTAACCCTAACCAGAA
Source organism: Urocyon cinereoargenteus (assembly GCA_032313775.1). NCBI lineage: Eukaryota > Metazoa > Chordata > Mammalia > Carnivora > Canidae > Urocyon > Urocyon cinereoargenteus. The sequence goes on from JAVLSZ010000040.1 coordinate 655,499, forward strand.
CCCTATGCCTAACCCTAACCCTAACCCGAACACTACCCTAACACGAACCCTAACCCTAACCCTAACCCGAACCCTAACCCTAACCCGAACCCTATGCCTAACCCTAACCCTAACCCGAACACTAACCCTAACCCGAAACCAAACCCTAACCCTAACCCCTAACCCGAACCCTAACCCTAACCCGAACCCTAACCCTAACCCTAACCCTAACCCGAACCCGAACCCTAACCCGAACCCTAACCCTAACCCTAAACCGAACCCTAACCCTAACCCTAAACCTAACCCTAACCCTAACCCGAAACCGAACCCTAACTCTAACCCGAAACCTATCCCTTACCCTAACCCGAACCCTAACCCTAACCCTAACCCTAACCCTTTCCCGAACCCTAACCCGAACCCTAACCCGATCCCTAACCCGAACCCTAAACCTAACGCTAACCCTAACCCTAACCCTAACCCGAACCGTAACCCTAACCCTAACCCTAACACTAACCCTAACTCGAACACTAACCCTAACCCTAACCCGAACCCTAACGCTAACCCTAACCCAAACCCGAACCCTAACCCTAACCCTAACCCGACCCCTAACCCGAACCCTAACACATACCCAAACCCTAACCCTAACCCTAACCCTAACACGAACCCTAACCCTAACCCGAACCCTAACCCTACCCTGAACCCTAACCCGAACCCTAACCCTAACCCGAAACCGAACACTAACACTAACCCTAAACCGAACCCGAACCCTAACACTAACCCGAACCCTAACCCGAACCCTAACCCTAACCCTAACCTGAACACTAACCCCTAACCCTAACCCGAACCCGAAACCTAACCCGAAACCTAACCCTAAACCTAACCCGAACCCTAACCCTAACCCTACCCCTAACCCTAACCCTAACCCGAACCCTAACCCTAACGCTAACTCTAACCCTAAACCTAACCCTCACCCGAACCCTAACCCTAACCCGAACCCTAACCCGAACCCTAACCCGAACCCTAAACCTAACCCTAAACCTAACCCTAACCCGAACACTAACCCTAACCCGAATCCTAACCCTAACCCTAACCCGAACCCTAACCCAACCCTAACCCGAACCCTAGCCCTAACCCTAACCCGAACCCTAACCCGAACCCTAAACCTAACTCTAACCCGAACCCTAACACTAACCCTAACCCGAACCCTAACCCGAACCCTAAACCTAACCCTAACTCTAACCCGAACCCTAGACCTAACCCTAACCCGAACCCGAACCCTAACCCGAACCATAACCCTAACCCTCATCCGAACCCTAACCCTAAACCTAACCCTAACCCGAACCCGAAACCTAACCCTAACCCGAACCCTAACCCTAACCCTAACCCTAACCCTAACGCGAATCTTAACACGAACCCTAACCCTAACCCTAACAAGAATCCTATGCCTAACCCTAACCCTAACCCTATCATAACCCGAACCCTAACCCTAACCCTAACCCTATCCCGAACCCGAACCCTAACCCTAACCCGCACCCTAACCCTAAGACGAACCCTAAACCTAACCTTAACCCGAACCCTAACCCTAACCTAACCCGAACCCTAACCGTAACCCGAACCCTAACCCTAACCCTAAACCTAACCCTAACCCGAACCCTAACCCTAACCCTAACCCGAACCCTAACCCGAACCCTAACCCTAACCCTAACCTGAACACTAACCCCTAACAATAACCTGAACCCGAACCCAAACCCGACCCTAACCCTAACCCTAACCGTAACCCTAACCCGAACCTAACCCTAACCCTAACCCTAACTCTAACCCTAAACATAACCCTAACCCGAACCATAACCCTAACCCGAACTCTAACCCGAGCGCTAACCCAAACCCTAACCCGAACCCTAACCCTAACCCGAACCCGAACCCAAACCCTAACCCTAACCCTAACCGTAAACCTAACCCTAACCCGAGCGCTACCCCAAAACCTAACCCGAACCCTGACCCTAACCCGAACCCGAACCCGAAACCTAACCCTAACCCTAACCCGAACACTAACCCTAAACATAACCCTAACCCGAACCCTAAACCTAACCCTAACCCTAACCCTAAACCTAACCCGAATCCTAACTCTAACCCGAACCCTAACCCGAGCCCTAACCCGAACACTAAACCTAACCCGATCCCGAAACCTAACCCTAACCCGAACCCGAACCCGAACACTAAACCTAACCCTAACCCGAACCCTAAATCTAACCCTAACCCGAACCCTAACCCGAACCCTAACCCGAACCCTAATCATAACCCTAAACCGAACACTAAACCTAACCCTAACCCGAACCCTAACACTAACCCTAACCCGAACCCTAACCCGAACCCTAACACGAACGCTAACCCTAACCCTAACCCTAACCCGAAACCTAACCCTAACCCTAACCCGAACCCTAACCCGAACCCTAACCCTAACCCTAACCCGAACCCTAACCCTAACCCTAACCCGAACCCTAACCCGAACCCTAACCCTAAACCTAACCCTAACCGGAACCCTAACCATAACCTGAACACTAACCCGAACCCTAACCCGAACCCTAACCCTAACCCTAACCCTAACCCTAACCCGAACACTAACCCTAACCCGAACCCTAACCCTAACCCTAACCTTAACCCTAACCCGAACCCTAACCCGAACCCTAACCCGAACCCTAATCCTAACCCTAACCCGAACCCTAACCCTAAACCTAACCCGAAACCTAACCCTAACCCTAACCCGAACCCGAACCCTAACCCGAACCCTAACCCTAACCGTAATACGAACCCTTACCCTAACCCTAACCCTAACCCTAACCCGAACCCGAACACTAACCCTAACCCGAACCCTGACCTTAACGCAAACCCTAACCCGAACCCTAACCCTAACCCTAACCCTAACCCGAAACTTAACACGAACCCTAACCCTAACCCTAACTCGAACCCTATGCCTAACCCTAACCCTAACCCGAACACTAACCCTAACCCGAACCCTAACCCTAAACCTAACCCTAACCCGAACTCTAACCCTAACCCTAACCTAACCCTAATCCGAACCCTAACGCTAACCCTAACCCTAACCCTAACACTAACCCCGAACCCTAACCCGAACCCTAACCCTAACCCGAACCCGAACCCTAACCCAAACCCTAACCCTAACCCGAACCCGAACCCTAACCCTAACACGAACCCTAACCCTAACCCGAACCCGAACCCTAACCCTAACCCTAAACCTAACCTGCACCCTAACCCTAACCTGAACCCGAAACCTAACCCTAACCCTAACCCTAACCCTAACCCCAACCGCAACCCTAACCCTAACACTAACCCTAACCCTAACCCGAACACTAACCCTAACCCTAACCCTAACCCGAACCCGAACCCAAACCCTAACCCCTAACCCGAACGCTAACCCTAACCCGAACCCTAACCCTAACCCGAACCCTAACCCTAACCCGAATCCTAACCTAACCCTAATCCGAACCCTAACCCTAACCCTAACCCTAACACTAAAACTAACCCCTAACCCTAACCCTAGGCCTAACCCCAACCCTAACCCTCACACTAACCCTAAACCTAACCCAAACCCTAACCCTAACCCGAAACCTAAACCTAACCCGAACCCTAACCCTAAACCTAACCCGAACCCTAACCCGGACCCTAACCCCAACCCTAACCCGAACTCTAACCCTAACCCGAACCCTAACCCTAACCCTAACTCGAGCCCTAACCCTTACCCGAACCCTAACCCTAACCCTAACTCTAACCCTAAACCTAACCCTAACCCGAACCCTAACCATAACCCGAACACTAACCCGAACCCTAACCCTAACCCTAACCCTAACCCGAACCCTAACCCTAACCCGAACCCTAACACTAACCCTAGCCCTAACCCTAACCCGAACCCTAACCCGAACCCTAAACCTAACCCTAACCCTAACACTAACACTAAACCCTAACCCGAACCCGACCCCTAACCCCTAACCCTAACCCGATCCCGAAACCTAAACTTAACCCTAACCCTAACCCTAACCTTAACCCGAACCCGAACCCTAACCCTAACCCGAACCCTAACCCTAACCCTAATCCGAACACGAACCCTACCCCAAAACCTAACCCTAACCCTAACCCGAACCCGAACCCTAACCCTAAACCTAACCCGCACCCTAACCCTAACCCGAACCCGAAGCCGAACCCTAACCCTAACCCTAAACCTAACCCTAACCCGAACCCTCCTAACACGAACCCGAAACCTAACCCTAACCCTAACCCTAAACCCAAACCCAACCCTAACCCTAACACTAACCCTAAACCGAACCCGAATCCTAACCCTAACCCTAACCCTAACCCGAACCCGAACCCTAACCCTAACCCCTAACCCGAACGCTAACCCTAACCAGAACCCTAACCCTAACCCGAACCCTAACCCTAACCCGAACCCTTACCTAACCCTAATCCGAAACTTAACCTTAACCCTAACCCTAACACTAACCCCTAACCCTAAACCCAACCCTAACCCTCACACTAACCCTAATCCTAACCCGAACCCTAACCCTAACCCTAACCCTAACCCTAACCCGAACCCGAACCCTAACCCTAACCCCTAACCCGAACCCTAACCCGAACCCTAACCTGATCCCTAACCCGAACCCTAACCCTAACCCTAACCCGAAACCTAACCCTAAACCTAACCCTAACCCTAACCCGAACCCGAACCCTAACCCTAACCCTAACCCCTAACACTAACCCTAACCCTAACCCGAAACCTAACCAAAACCCTAACCCTAACCCTAACCCGAACCCGAAACCTAACCCGAAACTTACCCCTATTCCTAATCCGAACCCTAACCCTAATCCTAACCCTAACTCTAAACCGAACCCGAACCCTAACCCTAACCCTACCCCGAACCCGAACCCTAACCCTAACCCGAACCCTAACCCTAACCCGAACCAAAACCTAACACGAAACCTAACCCTAACCCTAAACTGAACCCGAAACCGAACCCTAACCCTAACCCTAAACCGAAGCCTAACCCTAACCCGAACCCTAACCCTAAACCTAACCCGAACCCTAACCCTAACCCTAACCCGAACCCTAACCCTAACCCGAACCCTAAACCTAACCCGAACCCGAACCCGAACCCTAACCCTAACCCTAACCCGATGCCTAACCCTAACCCGAACCCTAACCCTAACCCTAACCCGAATCCTAAACCTAAACCTAACCCGAACCCTAACCCGAACACTAACCCTAAACCTAACCCTAACCCGAACCCTAACCCTAACCCTATCCCGAACCCTTACCCTAACCCTAACCCGAACCATAACCCTAACCCTAACCCGAACCCTAACCCTAAAACTAACCCGAACCGTAACCCTAACCCGAAACCTAACCGTAACCCGAACCCTAACCCTAACCCTAACCCTAAACCGAACCCTAACCCTAACCCTAACCCAACCCCTAACCAGAACCCTAACACGTACCCTAACCCTAACCCTAACCCTAACCCTAACCCGACCCTAACCCTAACCCTAACCCTAAACCGAACCCTAACCTTAACCCGAACCCTAACCCTAACCCTAACCCGAACCCTAACCCTAACCCGAACCCGAACCCTAACCCTAACCCTAACCCGAAACCTAACCCTAACCCTAACCCGAACCCTAAACCTAACCCGAACCCTAACCCTAACCCTAACAAGAAACCTAAACCTAACCCGAACCCTAACCCTAAACCTAAGCCGAAACCTAACCCGGACCCTAACCCGAACCCCAACCCTAACCCTAACCCTAACCCGAAACCTAACCCTAACCATAACACGAACCCTAGCCCTAACCTGTACCCTAACCCTAACCCTAACTCTAACCCTAAACCTAACCCTAACCCGAACCCTAACCCTAACCCTAACCCTAACCCGAACACTAACCCTAACCCGAACCCTAACCCTAACCCTAACCCTACCCTAACCCGAACCCTAAACCGAACCCTAACCCGAACCCTAACCCTAACCCTAACCCGAACCCTAACCCTAAGCCTAACCCGAAAACTAACCCTAACCCTAACCCGAACCCGAACACTAACCCGAACCCTAACCCTAACCGTAATACGAACCCTAACCCTAACCCTAACCCTAACCCTAACCCGAACCCGAACACTAACCCTAACCCGATCCCTGACCCTAACGCTAACCCTAACCCGAACCCTAACCCTAACCCTAACCCTAACCCGAACCTTAACACGAACCCTAACCCTAACCCTAACTCGAACCCTATGCCTAACCCTAACCCTAACCCGAACACTAACCCTTACCCGAACCCTAAACCTAACCCTAACCCTAAACCTAACCCGAACTCTAACCCTAACCCTAACCTAACCCTAATCCGAACCCTAACCCTAACCCTAACATTAACCCTAACACTAACCCCTAACCCTAACCCGAAACCTACCCCTAACCCTAACCCGAACCCGAACCGTAACCCCTAACCCTAACCCGAACCCGAACCCTAAACCTAACCCTAACCCTAAACCTAACCCTAACCCTAACCCGAACCCGAACCCTAACCCTAACCCGAACCCTAACCCTAACCCGAACCCTAACCCTAACCCTAACCCGTACCCTAACCCTAACCCGAACCCTAACCCTAACCCCAACCCTAACCCTAACCCGAACCCTAACCCGAACCCTAACCCTAACCCTAACCAGAACCCTAACCCTAAACCTAACCCGAACCCTAACCCGGACCCTAACCCGAACCCCAACCCTAACCCTAACCCTAACCCGAACCCGAACCCTAACCCGAACCCGAACCCTAGCCCTAACCCGAACCCTAACCCTAACCCTAACTCTAACCCTAAACCTAACCCTAACCGGAAACCAAAGCATAACCCGAACACTAACCCGAACCCTAACCCGAACCCTAACCCTAACCCTAACCCTAACCCTAACCCTAACCCTAACCCGAACACTAACCCTAACCCGAACCCTAACCCTAACCCTAACC
>JAVLSZ010000040.1:667500-685000 GCA_032313775.1 Urocyon cinereoargenteus
ATGCCTAACCCTAACCCTAACCCTATCATAACCCGAACCCTAACCCGAACCCTAACCCTATCCCGAACCCGAACCCTAACCCTAACCCGCACCCTAACCCTAAGACGAACCCTAAACCTAACCTTAACCCGAACCCTAACCCTAACCTAACCCGAACCCTAACCGTAACCCGAACCCTAACCCTAACCCTAAACCTAACCCTAACCCGAACCCTAACCCTAACCCTAACCCGAACCCTAACCCGAACCCTAACCCTAACCCTAACCTGAACACTAACCCCTAACAATAACCTGAACCCGAACCCAAACCCGACCCTAACCCTAACCCTAACCGTAACCCTAACCCGAACCTAACCCTAACCCTAACCCTAACTCTAACCCTAAACATAACCCTAACCCGAACCATAACCCTAACCCGAACTCTAACCCGAGCGCTAACCCAAACCCTAACCCGAACCCTAACCCTAACCCGAACCCGAACCCAAACCCTAACCCTAACCCTAACCCTAAACCTAACCCTAACCCGAGCGCTACCCCAAAACCTAACCCGAACCCTGACCCTAACCCGAACCCGAACCCGAAACCTAACCCTAACCCTAACCCGAACACTAACCCTAAACATAACCCTAACCCGAACCCTACCTAACCCTAACCCTAACCCTAAACCTAACCCGAATCCTAACTCTAACCCGAACCCTAACCCGAGCCCTAACCCGAACACTAAACCTAACCCGATCCCGAAACCTAACCCTAACCCGAACCCGAACCCGAACACTAAACCTAACCCTAACCCGAACCCTAAATCTAACCCTAACCCGAACCCTAACCCGAACCCTAACCCGAACCCTAATCATAACCCTAAACCGAACACTAAACCTAACCCTAACCCGAACCCTAACACTAACCCTAACCCGAACCCTAACCCGAACCCTAACACGAACGCTAACCCTAACCCTAACCCTAACCCGAAACCTAACCCTAACCCTAACCCGAACCCTAACCCGAACCCTAACCCTAACCCTAACCCGAACCCTAACCCTAACCCTAACCCGAACCCTAACCCGAACCCTAACCCTAAACCTAACCCTAACCGGAACCCTAACCATAACCTGAACACTAACCCGAACCCTAACCCGAACCCTAACCCTAACCCTAACCCTAACCCTAACCCGAACACTAACCCTAACCCGAACCCTAACCCTAACCCTAACCTTAACCCTAACCCGAACCCTAACCCGAACCCTAACCCGAACCCTAATCCTAACCCTAACCCGAACCCTAACCCTAAACCTAACCCGAAACCTAACCCTAACCCTAACCCGAACCCGAACCCTAACCCGAACCCTAACCCTAACCGTAATACGAACCCTTACCCTAACCCTAACCCTAACCCTAACCCGAACCCGAACACTAACCCTAACCCGAACCCTGACCTTAACGCAAACCCTAACCCGAACCCTAACCCTAACCCTAACCCTAACCCGAAACTTAACACGAACCCTAACCCTAACCCTAACTCGAACCCTATGCCTAACCCTAACCCTAACCCGAACACTAACCCTAACCCGAACCCTAACCCTAAACCTAACCCTAACCCGAACTCTAACCCTAACCCTAACCTAACCCTAATCCGAACCCTAACGCTAACCCTAACCCTAACCCTAACACTAACCCCGAACCCTAACCCGAACCCTAACCCTAACCCGAACCCGAACCCTAACCCAAACCCTAACCCTAACCCGAACCCGAACCCTAACCCTAACACGAACCCTAACCCTAACCCGAACCCGAACCCTAACCCTAACCCTAAACCTAACCTGCACCCTAACCCTAACCTGAACCCGAAACCTAACCCTAACCCTAACCCTAACCCTAACCCCAACCCCAACCCTAACCCTAACACTAACCCTAACCCTAACCCGAACACTAACCCTAACCCTAACCCTAACCCGAACCCGAACCCTAACCCTAACCCCTAACCCGAACGCTAACCCTAACCCGAACCCTAACCCTAACCCGAACCCTAACCCTAACCCGAATCCTAACCTAACCCTAATCCGAACCCTAACCCTAACCCTAACCCTAACACTAAAACTAACCCCTAACCCTAACCCTAGGCCTAACCCCAACCCTAACCCTCACACTAACCCTAAACCTAACCCAAACCCTAACCCTAACCCGAAACCTAAACCTAACCCGAACCCTAACCCTAAACCTAACCCGAACCCTAACCCGGACCCTAACCCCAACCCTAACCCGAACTCTAACCCTAACCCGAACCCTAACCCTAACCCTAACTCGAGCCCTAACCCTTACCCGAACCCTAACCCTAACCCTAACTCTAACCCTAAACCTAACCCTAACCCGAACCCTAACCATAACCCGAACACTAACCCGAACCCTAACCCTAACCCTAACCCTAACCCGAACCCTAACCCTAACCCGAACCCTAACACTAACCCTAGCCCTAACCCTAACCCGAACCCTAACCCGAACCCTAAACCTAACCCTAACCCTAACACTAACACTAAACCCTAACCCGAACCCGACCCCTAACCCCTAACCCTAACCCGATCCCGAAACCTAAACTTAACCCTAACCCTAACCCTAACCCTAACCCGAACCCGAACCCTAACCCTAACCCGAACCCTAACCCTAACCCTAATCCGAACACGAACCCTACCCCAAAACCTAACCCTAACCCTAACCCGAACCCGAACCCTAACCCTAAACCTAACCCGCACCCTAACCCTAACCCGAACCCGAAGCCGAACCCTAACCCTAACCCTAAACCTAACCCTAACCCGAACCCTCCTAACACGAACCCGAAACCTAACCCTAACCCTAACCCTAAACCCAAACCCAACCCTAACCCTAACACTAACCCTAAACCGAACCCGAATCCTAACCCTAACCCTAACCCTAACCCGAACCCGAACCCTAACCCTAACCCCTAACCCGAACGCTAACCCTAACCAGAACCCTAACCCTAACCCGAACCCTAACCCTAACCCGAACCCTTACCTAACCCTAATCCGAAACTTAACCCTAACCCTAACCCTAACACTAACCCCTAACCCTAAACCCAACCCTAACCCTCACACTAACCCTAATCCTAACCCGAACCCTAACCCTAACCCTAACCCTAACCCTAACCCGAACCCGAACCCTAACCCTAACCTCTAACCCGAACCCTAACCCTAACCAGAAACCTAACCCTAACACGAACCCTAACCCTAACCCTAACCCTAACCCGAACCCGAAACCTAACCCTATCCCTAAACCTAACCCTAACCCGAACCCGAACCCTAACCCTATCCCGAACCCTAACCCTAACCCAAACTCTAACCCTAACCCTAACCCGAACCCGAACCCTAACCCTAACCCGAACCCCAACCGTAACCCGAACCCGAACCCTAATCCTAACCCTAACACGAACCCTAACCCTAACCCGAACCCTAACCCGAACCCTAAACCTAACCCTAACCCGAACCCTAACCCTAACCCTAACTCTAACCCTAATCCTAACCCTCACCCGAACCCTAACCCTAACCCGAACCCTAACCCTAACCCTCATCCGAACCCTAACCCTAAACCTAACCCTAACCCGAACCCGAAACCTAACCCTAACCCGAACCATAACCCTAACCCTAACCCTAACCCTAACGCGAACCTTAACACGAACCCTAACCCTAACCCTAACAAGAATCCTATGCCTAACCCTAACCCTAACCCTATCATAACCCGAACCCAAACCCTAACCCTAACCCTAACCCTATCCCGAACCCGAACCCTAACCCTAACCCGCACCCTAACCCTAACCCGAACCCTAAACCTACCTTAACCCGAACCCTAACCCTAACCTAACCCGAACCCTAACCGTAACCCGAACCCTAACCCTAACCCTAAACCTAACCCTAACCCGAACCCTAACCCTAACCCTAACCCGAACCCTAACCCGATCCCTAACCCTAACCCTAACCTGAACACTAACCCCTAACAATAACCTGAACCCGAACCCAAACCCGACCCTAACCCTAACCCTAACCCTAACCCTAACCCTAACCCTAACCCTAACCCGAACCTAACCCTAACCCTAACCCTAACTCTAACCCTAAACCTAACCCTAACCCGAACCATAACCCTAACCCGAACTCTAACCCGAGCGCTAACCCAAACCCTAACCCGAACCCTAACCCTAACCCGAACCCGAACCCAAACCCTAACCCTAACCCAAACCCTAACCCGAACCCTAACCCTAACCCGAATCCTAACCTAACCCTAATCCGAACCCTAACCCTAACCCTAACCCTAACCCTAAAACTAACACCTAACCCTAACCCTAGGCCTAACCCCAACCCTAACCCTCACACTAACCCTAACCTTAACCCTAACCCGAAACCTAAACCTAACCCGAACCCTAACCCTAAACCTAACCCGAACCCTAACCAGGACCCTAACCCCAACCCTACCCCGAACCCTAACCCTAACCCGAACCCTAACCCTAACCCTAACTCGAGCCCTAACCCTTACCCGAACCCTAACCCTAACCCAAACTCTAACCCTAAACCTAACCCTAACCCGAACACTAACCATAACCCGAACACTAACCCGAACCCTAACCGGAACCCTAACCCTAACCCGAACCCGAACCCTAACCCTAACCCGAACCCTAACACGAACCCTAGCCCTAACCCTAACCCGAACCCTAACCCGAACCCTAACCCTAACCCTAACCCTAACCCGAACCCTAACCCTAAACCTAACCCGAAACCTAACCCTAACCCTAACCCGAACCCGATCCCTAACCCGAACCCTAACCCTAACCCTAATACGAACCCTAACCCTAACACTAACCCTAACCCTAACCCGAACCCGAACCCTTACCCTAACCCGAACCCTGACCCTAACACTAAACCTAACCCGAACCCTAACCTTAACCCTAACCCTAACCCGAAACTTAACACGAACCCTAACCCTAACCCTAAGCCGAACCCTATGCCTAACCCTAACCCTAACCTGAACACTAACCCTAACCCTAAACCTAACCCTTACCCTAACAAGAACCCTAACCCTAACCCTAACCTAACCCTAATCCGAACCCTAACCTAACCCTAACCCTAACCCTAACACTAACCCCTAACCCGAACCCGACCCCTAACACCTAACCCTAACCCGATCCCGAAACCTAAACCTAACCCTAACCCTAACCCTAACCCTAACCCGAACCCGAACCCTAACCCTAACCCGAATCCTAACCCTAACCCTAACCCTAATCCGAACCCGAACCCTACCCCAAAACCTAACCCTAACCCTAACCCGAACCCTAAACCTAACACGAACCCTAACCCTAACCCGAACCCGAACCCTAACCCTAAACCTAACCCGCACCCTAACCCTAACCCGAACCCGAAGCCGAAACCTAACCCTAACCCTAAACCTAACCCTAACCCGAACCCTAACCCTAACACGAACCCAAAACCTAACCCTAACCCTAACCCTAACCCTAAACCCAACCCCAACCCTAACCCTAACACTAACCCTAAACCGAACCCGAACCCTAACCCTAACCCTAACCCTAATCCTAACCCAAACCCGAACCCTAACCCTAACCCCTAACCCGAACGCTAACCCTAACCAGAAGCCTAACCCTAACCCTAACCCTAACCCTAACCCGAACCCTAACCTAACCCTAATCCGAACCCTAACCCTAACCCTAACCCTAACCCTAACACTAACCCCTAACCCTAAACCCAACCCTAACCCTCACACTAACCCTAATCCTAACCCGAACCCTAACCCTAACCCTAACCCTAACCCTAACCCGAACCCGAACCCGAACCCTAACCCTAACCCCTAAACCGAACCCTAACCCTAACCAGAACCCTAACCCTAACACGAACCCTAACCCTAACCCTAACCCTAACCCGAACCCGAAACCTAACCCTATCACTAAACCTAACCCTAACCCGAACCCGAACCCTAACCCTATCCCGAACCCTAACCCTAACCCAAACTCTAACCCTAACCCTAACTCGAACCCGAACCCTAACCCTAACCCGAACCCCAACCGTAACCCGAACCCTAACCCTAACCCTAACCCTAACCCTAACACGAACTCGAACCCTAACCCGAACCCTAACCCGAACCCTAAACCTAACCCTAACCCGAACCCTAACCCTAACCCTAACTCTAACCCTAAACCTAACCCTCACCCGAACCCTAACCCTAAACCGAACCCTAACCCGAACCCTAACCCGAACCCTAAACCTAACCCTAAACCTAACCCTAACCCGAACACTAACCCTAACCCGAATCCTAACCCTAACCCTTACCCGAACCCTAACCCGAAACCTAACCCAAACCCTAGCCCTAACCCTAACCCGAACCCTAACCCTAACCCTAACTCTAACCCGAACCCTAACCCTAACCCTAACCCGAACCCTAACCCGAACCCTAAACCTAACCCTATCATAACCCGAACACTAACCCTAACCCTAAACCTAACCCGAATCCGAACCCTAACCCTAACCCGACCCCTAAACCTAACCCGAACACTAAACCTAACCCTAACCCTCACCCTCACCCTAACCTAACCCGAACCCTAACCATAACCCGAACCCTAACCCTAACCCTAAACCTAACCCTAACCCGAAACCTAACCCTAACCCTAACCCGAACCCTAACCCGAACCCTAACCCAAACCCTAACCTGAACACTAACACCTAACAATAACCTGAACCCGAACCCAAACCCGACCCTAACACTAACCCTAACCCGAACCCTAACCCTAACCCTAACCCTAACCCTAACCCTAACCCGAACCTAACCCTAACCCTAACCCTAACTCTAAACCTAAACCTAACCCTAACCCGAACCCTAACCCTAACCCGAACTCTAACCCGAGCGCTAACCCAAACCCTAACCCGAACCCTAACCCGAAACCGAACCCGAACCCAAACCCTAACCCTAACCCTAACCCTAACCCGAACCCTAACCCGAGCGCTACCCCAAAACCTAACCCGAACCCTAACCCTAACCCGAATCCGAACCGGAAACCTAACCCTAACCCTAACCCGAACACTTATCCTAACCATAACCCTAACCCGAACCCTAAACCTAACCCTAACCCTAACTCTAAACATAACCGGAATCCTAACTCTAACCCAAACCCTAACCCGAACCCTAACCCGAACACTAAACCTAACCCGATCCCGAACACTAACCCTAACCCGAACCCGAACCCGAACCCTAAACCTAATCCTAACCCGAACCCTAACACTAACCCTAACCCGAACCCTAACCCGAACCCTAACCCTAACCCTAACCCTAACCCGAAACCTAACCCTAACCCTAACCCGAACCCTAACCCGAACCCTAACCCTAACCCTAACCCGAACCCGGACACTAACCCTAACCCGAACCCTAACCCTAACCCTAAACCTAACCCTAACCCGAACACTAACCCTAACCCGAACCCTAACCCTAAACCTAACCCGAAAACTAACCCTAACCCTAACCCGAACCCGAACCCTAACGCGAACCTAAACCTAACCGTAATACGAACCCTAACCCTAACCCTAACCCTAACCCTAACCCGAACCTGAACACTAACCCTAACCCGAACCCTGACCTTAACGCTAACCCTAACCCGAACCCTAACCCTAACCCTAACCCTAACCCGAACCTTAACACGAACCCTAACCCTAACCCTAACTCGAACCCTATGCCTAACCCTAACCCTAACCCGAAACCAAACCTAACCCCTAACCCTAACACTAACCCTAACCCTAACCCTAACCCGAACCCTAACCCTAACCCTAACCCGAACCCTAACCCTAACCCTAACCCGAACCCTAACCCGAACCCTAACCCTAAACCTAACCCTAACCGGAACCCTAACCATAACCCGAACACTAACCCGAACCCTAACACGAACCCTAACCCTAACCCTAACCCGAACCCTAACCCTAACACGAACCCTAACCCTAACCCGAACCCGAACCCTAACCCTAAACCTAAACCTAACCTGCACCCTAACCCTAACCTGAACCCGAAACCTAACCCTAACCCTAACCCTAACCCCAACCCCAACCCCAACCCTAACCCTAACACTAACCCTAACCCTAACCCGAACACTAACCATAACCCGAACACTAACCCGAACCCTAACCGGAACCCTAACCCTAACCCGAACCCGAACCCTAACCCTAACCCGAACCCTAACACGAACCCTAGCCCTAACCCTAACCCGAACCCTAACCCGAACCCTAACCCTAACCCTAACCCGAACCCTAACCCTAAACCTAACCCGAAACCTAACCCTAACCCTAACCCGAACCCGATCCCTAACCCGAACCCTAACCCTAACCCTAATACGAACCCTAACCCTAACACTAACCCTAACCCTAACCCGAACCCGAACCCTTACCCTAACCCGAACCCTGACCCTAACACTAAACCTAACCCGAACCCTAACCTTAACCCTAACCCTAACCCGAAACTTAACACGAACCCTAACCCTAACCCTAAGCCGAACCCTATGCCTAACCCTAACCCTAACCTGAACACTAACCCTAACCCTAAACCTAACCCTTACCCTAACAAGAACCCTAACCCTAACCCTAACCTAACCCTAATCCGAACCCTAACCTAACCCTAACCCTAACCCTAACACTAACCCCTAACCCGAACCCGACCCCTAACACCTAACCCTAACCCGATCCCGAAACCTAAACCTAACCCTAACCCTAACCCTAACCCTAACCCGAACCCGAAC
Organism: Urocyon cinereoargenteus; assembly: GCA_032313775.1. Lineage (NCBI taxonomy): Eukaryota > Metazoa > Chordata > Mammalia > Carnivora > Canidae > Urocyon > Urocyon cinereoargenteus. The sequence goes on from JAVLSZ010000040.1 coordinate 676,279, forward strand.
CCTAACCCTAACCCGAACCCTAACACTAACCCTAACCCTAATCCGAACCCGAACCCTACCCCAAAACCTAACCCTAACCCTAACCCGAACCCTAAACCTAACACGAACCCTAACCCTAACCCGAACCCGAACCCTAACCCTAAACCTAACCCGCACCCTAACCCTAACCCGAACCCGAAGCCGAAACCTAACCCTAACCCTAAACCTAACCCTAACCCGAACCCTAACCCTAACACGAACCCGAAACCTAACCCTAACCCTAACCCTAACCCTAAACCCAACCCCAACCCTAACCCTAACACTAACCCTAAACCGAACCCGAACCCTAACCCTAACCCTAACCCTAATCCTAACCCAAACCCGAACCCTAACCCTAACCCCTAACCCGAACGCTAACCCTAACCAGAAGCCTAACCCTAACCCTAACCCTAACCCTAACCCGAACCCTAACCTAACCCTAATCCGAACCCTAACCCTAACCCTAACCCTAACCCTAACACTAACCCCTAACCCTAAACCCAACCCTAACCCTCACACTAACCCTAATCCTAACCCTAACCCTAACCCTAACCCTAACCCTAACCCGAACCCGAACCCGAACCCTAACCCTAACCCCTAAACCGAACCCTAAACCTAACCAGAACCCTAACCCTAACACGAACCCTAACCCTAACCCTAACCCTAACCCGAACCCGAAACCTAACCCTATCACTAAACCTAACCCTAACCTGAACCCGAACCCTAACCCTATCCCGAACCCTAACCCTAACCCAAACTCTAACCCTAACCCTAACCCGAACCCGAACCCTAACCCTAACCCGAACCCCAACCGTAACCCGAACCCTAACCCTAACCCTAACCCTAACCCTAACACGAACTCTAACCCTAACCCGAACTCTAACCCGAACCCTAAACCTAACCCTAACCCGAACCCTAACCCTAACCCTAACTCTAACCCTAAACCTAACCCTCACCCGAACCCTAACCCTAAACCGAACCCTAACCCGAACCCTAACCCGAACCCTAAACCTAACCCTAAACCTAACCCTAACCCGAACACTAACCCTAACCCGAATCCTAACCCTAACCCTTACCCGAACCCTAACCCGAAACCTAACCCAAACCCTAGCCCTAACCCTAACCCGAACCCTAACCCTAACCCTAACTCTAACCCGAACCCTAACCCTAACCCTAACCCGAACCCTAACCCGAACCCTAAACCTAACCCTATCATAACCCGAACCCTAACCCTAACCCTAAACCTAACCCGAATCCGAACCCTAACCCTAACCCGACCCCTAAACCTAACCCGAACACTAAACCTAACCCTAACCCTCACCCTCACCCTAACCTAACCCGAACCCTAACCATAACCCGAACCCTAACCCTAAACCTAACCCTAACCCTAACCCGAACCCTAACCCGAACCCTAACCCAAACCCTAACCTGAACACTAACACCTAACAATAACCTGAACCCGAACCCAAACCCGACCCTAACACTAACCCTAACCCGAACCCTAACCCTAACCCTAACCCTAACCCTAACCCTAACCCGAACCTAACCCTAACCCTAACCCTAACTCTAAACCTAAACCTAACCCTAACCCGAACCCTAACCCTAACCCGAACTCTAACCCGAGCGCTAACCCAAACCCTAACCCGAACCCTAACCCTAACCCGAACCCGAACCCAAACCCTAACCCTAACCCTAACCCTAACCCGAACCCTAACCCGAGCGCTACCCCAAAACCTAACCCGAACCCTAACCCTAACCCGAATCCGAACCGGAAACCTAACCCTAACCCTAACCCGAACACTTATCCTAACCATAACCCTAACCCGAACCCTAACTCTAAACATAACCGGAATCCTAACTCTAACCCAAACCCTAACCCGAACCCTAACCCGAACACTAAACCTAACCCGATCCCGAACACTAACCCTAACCCGAACCCGAACCCGAACCCTAAACCTAATCCTAACCCGAACCCTAACACTAACCCTAACCCGAACCCTAACCCGAACCCTAACCCGAACCCTAACCCTAACCCTAACCCTAACCCGAAACCTAACCCTAACCCTAACCCGAACCCTAACCCGAACCCTAACCCTAACCCTAACCCGAACCCGGACACTAACCCTAACCCGAACCCTAACCCTAACCCTAAACCTAACCCTAACCCGAACACTAACCCTAACCCGAACCCTAACCCTAAACCTAACCCGAAAACTAACCCTAACCCTAACCCGAACCCGAACCCTAACCCGAACCTAAACCTAACCGTAATACGAACCCTAACCCTAACCCTAACCCTAACCCTAACCCGAACCTGAACACTAACCCTAACCCGAACCCTGACCTTAACGCTAACCCTAACCCGAACCCTAACCCTAACCCTAACCCTAACCCGAACCTTAACACGAACCCTAACCCTAACCCTAACTCGAACCCTATGCCTAACCCTAACCCTAACCCGAAACCAAACCTAACCCCTAACCCTAACACTAACCCTAACCCTAACCCTAACCCGAACCCTAACACTAACCCTAACCCGAACCCTAAACCTAACCCTAACCCGAACCCTAACCCGAACCCTAACCCTAAACCTAACCCTAACCGGAACCCTAACCATAACCCGAACACTAACCCGAACCCTAACACGAACCCTAACCCTAACCCTAACCCGAACCCTAACCCTAACACGAACCCTAACCCTAACCCGAACCCGAACCCTAACCCTAAACCTAAACCTAACCTGCACCCTAACCCTAACCTGAACCCGAAACCTAACCCTAACCCTAACCCTAACCCCAACCCCAACCCCAACCCTAACCCTAACACTAACCCTAACCCTAACCCGAACCCTAACCCTAAACCTAACCCTAACCCGAACCTGAAACCTAACCCTAACCCCTAATCCGAACACTAAACCTAACCCGAACCCTAACCCTAACCCGAACCCTAACCCTAACCCGAATCCTAACCTAACCATAATCCGAACCCTAACCCTAACCCTAACCCAAAACTAACCCCTAACCCTAACCCTAGGCCTAACCCCAACCCTAACCCTCACACTAACCCTAACCCTAACCCAAACCCTAACCCTAACCCGAAACCTAAACCTAACCCGAACCCTAACCCTAAACCTAACCCGAACCCTAACCCGGACCCTAACCCTAACCCTAACCCGAACCCTAACCCTAACCCGAACCCTAACCCAAACCCTAACCCGAGCCCTAACCCTTACCCGAACCCTAACCCTAACCCTAACTCTAACCCTAAACCTAACCCTAACCCGAACCCGAACCATAACCCGAACACTAACCCGAACCCTAACCGGAACCCTAACCCTAAACCTAACCCTAACCCGAACCCTAACCCTAACCCGAACCCTAACCCTAACCCTAACCCTAACCCTAACCCGAACCCTAACCCGAACCCTAACACTAACACTAACCCTAACCCGAACCCTAACCCTAAACCTAACCCGAAACCTAACCCTAACCAAACCCGAACCCGATCCCTAACCCGAACCCTAACCCTAACCCTAATACGAACCCTAACCCTAACCCCTAACCCGAACGCTAACTCTAACCAGAACCCTAACCCTAAACCTAACCCGAAACCTAACCCTAACCAAACCCGAACCCTAACCCGAACCCTAACACTAACACTAACCCTAACCCGAACCCTAACCCTAACCCCTAACCCGAACGCTAACCCTAACCAGAACCCTAACCCTAACCCGAACCCTAACCCTAACCCGAACCCTAACCTAACCCTAATCCGAACCCTAACCCTAACCCTAAACCTAACCCTAACACTAACCCCTAACCCTAAACCCAAACCTAACCCTCAACTAACCCTAACCCTAACCCGAACCCTAACCCTAACCCTAACCCTACCCTAACCCGAACCCGAACCCTAACCCTAACCACTAACCCGAACCCTAACCCTAACCAGAACCCTAACCCTAACACGAACCCTAACCCTAACCCTAACCCTAAACCGAAACCGAACCCTAACCCTAACCCGAACCCTAACCCTAACCCTAATCCGAACCCGAACCCTACCCCAAAACCTAACCCTAACCCTAACCCGAACCCTAAACCTAACACGAACCCTAACGCTAACCCCAACCCGAACCCTAACCCTAAACCTAACCCGCACCCTAAACCTAAACCGAACCCGAAGCCGAACCCTATACCTAACCCTAAACCTAACCCTAACCCGAACCCTAACCCTAACACGAACCCGAAACCTATCCCTAACCCTAACCCTAACCCTAAAACCAACCCCAACCCTAACCCTAACACTAACCCTAAACCGAACCCGAACCCTAACCCTAACCCTAACCCTAACCCTAACCCGAACCCGAACCCTAACCCTAACCCCTAAACCGAACGCAAACCCTAACCAGAACCCTAACCCTAACCCGAACCCAAACCCTAACCCGAACCCTAACCTAACCCTAATCCGAACCCTAACCCCTAACCCGAACGCTAACCCTAACCAGAACCCTAACCCTAACCCTAACACTAACACTAACCCCTAACCCTAAACCCAACCCTAACCCTCACACTAACCCTAACCCTAACCCGAACCCTAACCCTAACCCTAACCCTAACCCTAACCCGAACCCGAACCCTAACCCTAACCACTAACACGAACCCTAACCCTAACCAGAACCCTAACCCTAACACGAACCCTAACCCTAACCCTAACCCTAACCCGAACCCGAACCCTTACCCTATCCTTAAACCTAACCCTAACCCGAACCCGAAATTTAACCCTAACCCGAACCCTAAACATAACCCAAATTCTAACCCTAACCCTAACCCGAACCCGAACCCTAACCCTAACCCGAACCCTAACCGTAACCCGAACCCTAACCCTAACCCTAACCCTAACCCTAACACGAACCCTAACCCTAACCCTAACTCTAAACCTAAACCTAACCCTAACCCGAACCCTAACCCTAACCTGAAGCCTAACCCGAACCCTAAACCGAACCCTAACCCTAACCCTAACCCTAACCCTAACCCGAACCCGAACCCTAACCCTAACCCTAACCCTAACCCGAACCCTAACCCTAACCCTAACCCTAACCCGAACCCGAACCCTAACCCTAACCCTAACCCTAACCCGAACCTAACCCTAACCCTAACTCTAACCATAAACCTAACCCTAACCCGAACCCTAACCCTAAACCGAACTCTAACCCGAGCGCTAACCCAAACCGTAACCCGAACCCTAACCCTAACCCGAACCCGAACCCAAACCCTAACCCTAACCCTAACCCTAACCCTAACCCTAACCCGAACCCTAACCCGAGCGCTACCCCAAAACCTAACCCGAACCCTAACCCTAACCCGAACCCGAACCCGAACCCTAACCCTAACCCTAACCCGAACCCGAACCAGAACCCTAAACCTAACACTAACCCGAACCCTAAACTTAATCCGAACCCGAAACCTAACCCTAACCCTAACCCTAAACCCAACCCCAACCCTAACCCTAACACTAACTCTAAACCTAACCCGAACCCTAACCCTAACCCTAACCCTAACCCTAACCCTAACCCTAACACGAACCCGAAACCTAACCCTAACCCCTAACCCGAACGCTAAACCTAAACCGAACCCTAAACCTAACCCGAACCCTCACCCTAACCCGAACCCTAACCTAACCCTAATCCGAACCCTAACCCTAACCGTAACCCTAACCCTAACCCTAACACTAACTCCTAACCCTAACACCAAACCTAACCCTCACACTAACCCTAACCCTAACCCGAACCCTAACCCTAACCCGAACCCCAACCGTAACCCGAACCCTAACCCTAACCCTAACCCTAACCCTAACACGAACTCTAACCCTAACCCGAACCCTAACCCGAACCCTAAACCTAACCCTAACCCGAACCCTAACCCTAACCCTAACTCTAACCCTAAACCTAACCCTCACCCGAACCCTAACCCTAAACCGAACCCTAACCCGAACCCTAACCCGAACCCTAAACCTAACCCTAAACCTAACCCTAACCCGAACACTAACCCTAACCCGAATCCTAACCCTAACCCTTACCCGAACCCTAACCCGAAACCTAACCCAAACCCTAGCCCTAACCCTAACCCGAACCCTAACCCTAACCCTAACTCTAACCCGAACCCTAACCCTAACCCTAACCCGAACCCTAACCCGAACCCTAAACCTAACCCTATCATAACCCGAACCCTAACCCTAACCCTAAACCTAACCCGAATCCGAACCCTAACCCTAACCCGACCCCTAAACCTAACCCGAACACTAAACCTAACCCTAACCCTCACCCTCACCCTAACCTAACCCGAACCCTAACCATAACCCGAACCCTAACCCTAACCCTAAACCTAACCCTAACCCGAAACCTAACCCTAACCCTAACCCGAACCCTAACCCGAACCCTAACCCAAACCCTAACCTGAACACTAACACCTAACAATAACCTGAACCCGAACCCAAACCCGACCCTAACACTAACCCTAACCCGAACCCTAACCCTAACCCTAACCCTAACCCTAACCCTAAACCGAACCTAACCCTAACCCTAACCCTAACTCTAAACCTAAACCTAACCCTAACCCGAACCCTAACCCTAACCCGAACTCTAACCCGAGCGCTAACCCAAACCCTAACCCGAACCCTAACCCGAACCCGAACCCAAACCCTAACCCTAACCCTAACCCTAACCCGAACCCTAACCCGAGCGCTACCCCAAAACCTAACCCGAACCCTAACCCTAACCCGAATCCGAACCGGAAACCTAACCCTAACCCTAACCCGAACACTTATCCTAACCATAACCCTAACCCGAACCCTAAACCTAACCCTAACCCTAACCCTAAACATAACCGGAATCCTAACTCTAACCCAAACCCTAACCCGAACCCTAACCCGAACACTAAACCTAAACCGATCCCGAACACTAACCCTAACCCGAACCCGAACCCGAACCCTAAACCTAATCCTAACCCGAACCCTAACACTAACCCTAACCCGAACCCTAACCCGAACCCTAACCCGAACCCTAACCCTAACCCTAACCCTAACCCGAAACCTAACCCTAACCCTAACCCGAACCCTAACCCGAACCCTAACCCTAACCCTAACCCGAACCCGGACACTAACCCTAACCCGAACCCTAACCCTAACCCTAAACCTAACCCTAACCCGAACACTAACCCTAACCCGAACCCTAACCCTAAACCTAACCCGAAAACTAACCCTAACCCTAACCCGAACCCGAACCCTAACCCGAACCTAAACCTAACCGTAATACGAACCCTAACCCTAACCCTAACCCTAACCCCAACCTGAACACTAACCCTAACCCGAACCCTGACCTTAACGCTAACCCTAACCCGAACCCTAACCCTAACCCTAACCCTAACCCGAACCTTAACACGAACCCTAACCCTAACCCTAACTCGAACCCTATGCCTAACCCTAAAGCTAACCCGAAACCAAACCTAACCCCTAACACTAACACTAACCCTAACCCTAACCCTAACCCGAACCCTAACCCTAACCCTAACACGAACCCTAACCCTAACCCGAACCCGAACCCTAACCCTAAACCTAAACCTAACCTGCACCCTAACCCTAACCTGAACCCGAAACCTAACCCTAACCCTAACCCTAACCCCAACCCCAACCCCAACCCTAACCCTAACACTAACCCTAACCCTAACCCGAACCCTAACCCTAACCCTAACCCTAACCCGAACCTGAAACCTAACCCTAACCCCTAATCCGAACACTAAACCTAACCCGAACCCTAACCCTAACCCGAACCCTAACCCTAACCCGAATCCTAACCTAACCATAATCCGAACCCTAACCCTAACCCGAACCTGAACACTAACCCTAACCCGAACCCTGACCTTAACGCTAACCCTAACCCGAACCCTAACCCTAACCCTAACCCTAACCCGAACCTTAACACGAACCCTAACCCTAACCCTAACTCGAACCCTATGCCTAACCCTAAAGCTAACCCGAAACCAAACCTAACCCCTAACCCTAACACTAACCCTAACCCTAACCCTAACCCGAACCCTAACCCTAACCCTAACCCGAACCCTAACCCTAACCCTAACCCGAACCCTAACCCGAACCCTAACCCTAAACCTAACCCTAACCGGAACCCTAACCATAACCCGAACACTAACCCGAACCCTAACACGAACCCTAACCCTAACCCTAACCCGAACCCTAACCCTAACACGAACCCTAACCCTAACCCGAACCCGAACCCTAACCCTAAACCTAAACCTAACCTGCACCCTAACCCTAACCTGAACCCGAAACCTAACCCTAACCCTAACCCTAACCCCAACCCCAACCCCAACCCTAACCCTAACACTAACCCTAACCCGAACCCGAACCCTAACCCTAACCCTAACCCTAACCCGAACCTGAAACCTAACCCTAACCCCTAATCCGAACACTAAACCTAACCCGAACCCTAACCCTAACCCGAACCCTAACCCTAACCCGAATCCTAACCTAACCATAATCCGAACCCTAACCCTAACCCTAACCCTAAAACTAACCCCTAACCCTAACCCTAGGCCTAACCCCAACCCTAACCCTCACACTAACCCTAACCCTAACCCAAACCCTAACCCTAACCCGAAACCTAAACCTAACCCGAACCCTAACCCTAAACCTAACC
>JAVLSZ010000040.1:692500-712500 GCA_032313775.1 Urocyon cinereoargenteus
AACCCGAACCCTAACCCTAACCCTATCCCTAACCCGAACCCTAACCCTAACCCTAACCCAAACCCTAACCCTAACCCGAACCCTAACCCTAACCATAATCCGAACCCGAATCCTAACCCTAACCATAACCGGAACACTAACCCTAACCCTAACCCGAAACCTAACCCTAATCCGAACCCTAACCCTAACCCGAACCCGAACCCTAAACCTAACCCGAACCCTAACCCTAACCCTAAACCGAACCCTAACCCGAACCCGAACCCTAACCCGAACCCGAACCCTAACCCGAACCCGAACCCTAAAACTAACCCTAACCCGAACCCTAACCCTAAACCGAACCCTAACCCTAACCCTAACCCGAATCCTAACCCTAACCCTAACCCGAACCCTAAACCGAACACTAACCCTAAACCTAACCCGAACCCTAACCCTAAACCTAACCCGAACCCTAACCCTAACCCTAACCCGAACCCTAACCCTAACGCTAACCCTAACCCGAACCCGAACCCTAACCCGAAACCTAACCCTAACCCTAATGCGAACCCTAACCCTAAACCTAACCCTAACTCTAACCCTAACCCGAACCCGAACCCTAACCCTAACCCGAAACCTGACCCTAACCCTAAACCTAACCCGAACCCTAACCCTAACCCTAACCCTAACCCGAACCTTAACACGAACATTAACCCTAACCCGAACCCTAACCCTAACCCTAACCCTAAACGTAACCCGAACACTAACCCTAACCCGAACCCTAACACTACCCCTAACCCTAACCCTAAACCATACCCTACCCTAACCCTAACCCTAACCTAACCCTAATCCGAACCCTAACCCTAACCCTAACCCTAACCCTAACACTAACCCCTAACCCTAACCCGAAACCTAACCCTAAACCTAACCTGAACCCAAACCCTAACCCTAACCCCTAACACGAACCCTAACCCTAACCCGAACCCTAACCCTAACCCGAACCCTAACCCTAACCCTAACCCTAACCCTAACCCGAACCCGAACCCTAACCCTAACCCTAACCCTAACCCTAAACCGAACCCTAACCCTAACCCTAACCCTAACCCTAACCCTAACCCGAAACCGAACCCTAACTCTAACCCGAACCCTATCCCTTACCCTAACCCGAACCATAACCCTCACCCTAACCCTATCCCGAACCCTAACCCGAACCCTAACCCGATCCCTAACCCGAACCCTAAACCTAACCCTAACCCTAACCCTAACCCTAACCCGAACCCTAACCCTAACCCTAACCCGAACCCTAACCCTAACCATAACCCTAACCCGAACCCTAAACCTAAACCCTAACCCTAACCCTAACCCTAACCCGAACCCGAACCCTAACCCTAACCCTAACACCTAACACTTACCCTAACCCTAACCCTAACCCGAACCCTAAACCCAACCCTAACCCTAACCCGAACCCTAGCCCTAAACCTAACCCGAACCCTAACCCTAACCCGAACCCTAACCCTTTCCCTAACCCGAACCCGAACCCTAACCCTAACCCTAAACCGACCCCTAACCCGAACCCTAACACATACCCAAACCCTAACCCTAACCCTAACCCTAACCCGAACCCTAACCCTAACCCTAACCCGAACCCTAACCCTACCCCGAACCCTAAACCGAACCCGAACCCTAACTCTAACCCGAACCCTAACCCGAACCCTAACCCTAACCCTACCCTGAACACTAACCCCTAACCCTAACCCGAACCCGAACCCTAACCCGAAACCTAACCCTAAACCTAACCCGAAACCTAAACCTAAACCTAACCCTAACCCTAACCCTAACCATAACCCGAAACCTAACCCTAACCCTAACTCTAACCCTAAACCTAACCCTCACCCGAACCCTAACCCTAACCCGAACCCTAACCCGAACCCTAACCCGAACCCTAAACCTAACCCTAAACCTAACCCTAAACCGAACACTAACCCTAACCCGAATCCTAACCCTAACCCTAACCCTAACCCTATCCCGAACCTGAACCCTAACCCTAACCCGCACCCTAACCCTAACCCGAACCCTAAACCTAACCTTAACCCGAACCCTAACCCTAACCTAACCCGAACCCTAACCGTAACCCGAACCCTAACCCTAACCCTAAACCTAACCCTAACCCGAACCCTAACCCTAACCCTAACCCGAACCCTAACCCGAACCCTAACCCTAACCCTAACCCTAACCTGAACACTAACCCCTAACAATAACCTGAACCCGAACCCAAACCCGACCCTAACCCTAAACCTAACCCGAACCCTAACCCTAACCCTAACCCTAACCCTAACCCGAACCTAACCCTAACCCTAACCCTAACTCTAACCCTAAACCTAACCCTAACCCGAATCATAACCCTAACCCGAACTCTAACCCGAGCGCTAACCCAAACCCTCACCCGAACCCTAACCCTAACCCGAACCCCAACCCTAACCCTAACCCTAACCCTAACCCGAACCCTAACCCGAGCGCTACCCCAAAACCTAACCCGAACCCTGACCCTAACCCGAACCCGAACCCGAAACCTAACCCTAACCCTAACCCGAACACTAACCCTAACCATAACCCTAACCCGAACCCTAAACCTAACCCTAACCCTAACCCTAAACCTAACCCGAATCCTAACTCTAACCCGAACCCTAACCCGAACCCTAACCCGAACACTAAACCTAACCCGATCCCGAACCCTAACCCTAACCCGAACCCGAACCCGAACCCTAAACCTAACCCTAACCCGAACCCTAACACTAACCCTAACCCGAACCCTAACCCGAACCCTAACCCGAACCCTAACCCTAACCCTAACCCTAACCCGAAACCTAACCCTAACACTAACCCGAACCCTAACCCGAACCCTAACCCTAACCCTAACCCGAACCCTAACCCTAACCCTAACCCGAACCCTAACCCGAAACCTAACCCTAAACCTAACCCTAACCGGAACTCTAACCATAACCTGAACACTAACCCGAACCCTAACCCGAACCCGAACCCTAACCCGAACCCTAACACTAAACCTAACCCGAACCCTAACCCTAACACTATTCCGAAACCAAACCGAACCCTAACCCAAACCCGAACCCGAACACTAACCCTAACCCTAACCCTAACCCGAACCCTAACCCTAACCCTAACCCTAACCCCAATCCTAAACCGAACCCTAACACGAACCCTAACCCGAACCCTAACCCTAACCCGAACCCTAACCCGAACCCTAACCCGATCCCTAACCCGAACCCTAAACCTAACCCTAACCGGAAACCTAACCCTAAACCTAACCCTAACCCTAACCCGAACCCGAACCCTAACCCTAACCCTAACCCCTAACCCTAACCCTAACCCTAACCCGAAACCTAACCAAAACCCTAACCCTAACCCTAACCCGAACCCGAAACCTAACCCGAAACTTACCCCTATTCCTAATCCGAACCCTAACCCTAATCCTAAACCTAACTCTAAACCGAACCCGAACCCTAACCCTAACCCGAACCCTAACCCTAACCCGAACCAAAACCTAACACGAAACCTAACCCTAACCCTAAACCGAACCCGAAACCGAACCCTAACCCTAACCCTAACCCGAACCCTAACCCTAACCCGAACCCTAACCCGAACCCTAACCCCATCCCAATCCCGAACCCTAACCCTAACCCTAACCCGAAACCTAACCCTAAACCTAACCCTAACCCTAACCCGAACCCTAACCCGATCCCTATCCCGAACCCTAACCCTAACCTTAAACCGAAACCTAAACCTAAACCTAACCCGAACACTAACACTAACCCTAACCTGAACACTAACCCCTAACCCTAACCCGAACCCGAACCCTAACCCGAACCCTAACCCTAAACCTAACCCGAACCCTAACCCTAACCCTAACCCTAACCCGATCCCGAACCCTAACCCCAAACCTAACCCTAACCCTAACCCTAACCCTAACCCTAAACCGAACCCGATCCCTAACCCTAACCCGAACCCGAACCCTAACCCGAACCCTAACCCTAACACTAATACGAACCCTAACCCTAACCCTAATCCTAACCCTAACCCGAACCCGAAACCTAAACCTAAACCGAACCCTGACCCTAACCCTAACCCTAACTCGAAACCTAACCCTAACCCTAACCCTAAGCCGAACCTTAACACGAACCCTAACCCGAAACCTAACCCGAACCCTAAACCTAACGCTAACCCTAACGCTAACCCGAACCCGAACCCTAACCCTAACCCGAACCCTAACCCGAACCCTAGCCCGAAACCTAACCCTTACCCTAAACAGAACCCTAAACCGAACCCTAACCCTAACCCGAACCCTAACCCTAACCCTAACCCGAACCCTAACCCGAACCCTAACCCTAACCCTAACCCTAAACCGAACCCTAAACCTAACCCTAACCCGAACCCGAACCCTAACCCGAACCCTAACCCTAACCCTAATCCGAACCCTAACCCTAACCCTAACCCTAACCGAACCCGAAACCTAACCCTAACCCGAACCCTAACCCTAACCCTAACCCTAACCCGAACCCTAACCCTAACCCTAACCCTAACCCGATCATTAACCTGAACCCTAACCCTAACCCGAACCCTAACCCTAACCCTAACACTAACCCTAACCCTAACCCTAACCCTAACACAAACCCTAACCAGAACCCTAACCCTAACCCTAACCGAACCCTAATCCGAACTCTAACCCTAACCCAAACCCTAACCCTAACCCTAAAACTAACCCCTAACCCTAACCCGAAAGATAACCTAACCCTAACCCGTACCCGAACCCTAACCCCTAACACTAACCCGAACCCGAACCCTAAACCTAACCCTAACACTAACCCTAACCCTAACCCTAAACCGAACCCAAACCCTAACACTAACTCGAACCCTAACCCTAAACCTAACCCGAACCCTAACCCTAACATGAACGCTAACCCTAACCCTAACCCTAACCCGAACACTAACCCTAACCCCTAACCCGAACCCTAACCCTAACCCGAAACCTAACCCTAACCCGAACCCTAACCCTAACCCTAACCCTAACCCTAACCCTAACCCTAACCCGAACCCTAACCTGAACCCTAACCCTAACCCTACCCCGAACCCGAACCCGAACACTAACCCTAAACCTAACCCTAACCCAAACCCTAAACCGAACACTAACCCTAACCCTAACCCGAACCCGAACACTAAACCTAAACCTACCCCTCACCCGAACACTAATACGAACCCTAACCCGAACCCTAACCCGAACCCTAACCCGAACCCTAACCCTAACACTATTCCGAAACCAAACCTGAACCCTAACCCAAACCCGAACCCGAACACTAACCCTAACCCTAACCCTAACCCGAACCCTAACCCTAACCCTAACCCTAACCCCAATCCTAACCCGAACCCTAACACGAACCCTAACCCGAACCCTAACCCTAACCCGAACCCTAACCCGAACCCTAACCCGATCCCTAACCCGAACCCTAAACCTAACCCTAACCGGAAACCTAACCCTAAACCTAACCCTAACCCTAACCCGAACCCGAACCCTAACCCTAACCCTAAACCCTAACCCTAACCCTAACCCTAACCCGAAACCTAACCAAAACCCTAACCCTAACCCTAACCCGAACCCGAAACCTAACCCGAAACTTACCCCTATTCCTAATCCGAACCCTAACCCTAATCCTAACCCTAACTCTAAACCGAACCCGAACCCTAACCCTAACCCGAACCCTAACCCTAACCCGAACCAAAACCTAACACGAAACCTAACCCTAACCCTAAACCGAACCCGAAACCGAACCCTAACCCTAACCCTAACCCGAAGCCTAACCCTAACCCGATCCCTAACCCTAAACCTAACCCGAACCCTAACCCTAACCCTAACCCGAACCCTAACCCTAACCCGAACCCTAAACCTAACCCGAACCCGAACCCGAACCCTAACCCTAACCCTAACCCGATGCCTAACCCTAACCCGAACCCTAACCCTAACCCTAACCCGAATCCTAAACCTAAACCTAACCCGAACCCTAACCCGAACACTAACCCTAAACCTAACCCTAACCCGAACCCTAACCCTAACCCTATCCCGAACCCTAACCCTAACCCTAACCCGAACCATAACCCTAACCCTAACCCGAACCCTAACCCTAAAACTAACCCGAACCGTAACCCTAACCCGAAACCTAACCGTAACCCGAACCCTAACCCTAACCCTAACCCTAAACCGAACCCTAACCCTAACCCTAACCCAACCCCTAACCAGAACCCTAACACGTACCCTAACCCTAACCCTAACCCTAACCCTAACCCGACCCTAACCCTAACCCTAACCCTAAACCGAACCCTAACCTTAACCCGAACCCTAACCCTAACCCTAACCCGAACCCTAACCCTAACCCGAACCCGAACCCTAACCCTAACCCTAACCCGAAACCTAACCCTAACCCTAACCCGAACCCTAAACCTAACCCGAACCCTAACCCTAACCCTAACAAGAAACCTAAACCTAACCCGAACCCTAACCCTAAACCTAAGCCGAAACCTAACCCGGACCCTAACCCGAACCCCAACCCTAACCCTAACCCTAACCCGAAACCGAACCCTAACCCGAACCCAAACCCTAACCCTAACACGAACCCTAACCCGAACCCTAACCCGAAACCTAACCCTAACCCGAACCCTAACCCTAAACCGAACCCTAACCCTAACCCTAACCCTAACCCTAACCCTAGCCCGAAACCGAACCCTAACTCTAACCCGAACCCTATCCCTTACCCTAACCCGAACCCTAACCCTAACCCTAACCCTATCCCGAACCCTAACCCGAACCCTAACCCGATCCCTAACCCGAACCCTAAAACTAACCCTAACCCTAACCCGAACCCTAACACGAACCCTAACCCTAACCCTAACCCGAACCCTAACCCTAACCATAACCCTAACCCGAACCCTAAACCTAACCCCTAACCCTAACCCTAACCCTAACCCGAACCCGAACCCTAACCCTAACCCTAACACCTAACCCTTACCCTAACCCTAACCCTAACCCGAACTCTAACCCTAACCCTAACCTAACCCTAATCCGAACCCTAACCCTAACCCTAACCCTAACCCTTACACTAACCCCTAACCCTAACCCGAAACCTAACCCTAACCCTAACCCGAACCCGAACCATAACCCCTAATGGTAACCCGAACCCGAACCCTAAACCTAACCCTAACCCTAACCCTAACCCTAACCCGAACCCGAACCCTAACCCTAACCCGAACCCTAACCCTATCTTGAACCCTAACCCTAACCCTAACCCGTACCCTAACCCTAACCCGAACCCTAACCCTAACCCCAACCCTAACCCTAACCCGAACCCTAACCCTAACCCTAACCCTAACCCTAATCAGAACCCTAACCCTAAACCTAACCCGAACCCTAACCCGGACCCTAACCCGAACCCCAACCCTGACCCTAACCCTAACCCGAACCCTAACCCTAACCCGAAACCGAACCCTAGCCCTAACCCGAACCCTAACCCTAACCCTAACTCTAACCCTAAACCTAACCCTAACCGGAAACCAAACCATAACCCGAACACTAACCCGAACCCTAACCCGAACCCTAACCCTAACCCTAACCCTAACCCTAACCCGAACACTAACCCTAACCCGAACCCTAACCCTAACCCTAACCCTAACCCGAACCCTAACCCAAACCCTAACCCTAACCCTAACCCGAAGCCTAAACCTAAACCTAACCCGAAACCTAACCCTAACCCTATCCCGAACCCGAAACCTAAACCGAACCCTAACCCTAACCCTAATACGAACCCTAAACCTAACCCTAACCCTAACCCTAACCCTAACCCGAACCCGAACCCTAACACTAACCCGAACACTGACCCTAACCCTAACCCTAAACCGAACCCTAACCCTAACCCTAACCCTAACCCGAACCTTAACACGAACCCTAACCCTAACCCTAACCCGAACCCTATGCCTAACCCTAACCCTAACCCGAACACTAACCCTAACCGGAAACCTTACCCTAACCCTAACCCGAACCTTAACCCTAACCCTAACCTAACCCTAATCCGAACCCTAACCCTAACCCTAACCCTAACCCTAACACTACCCCAAACCTAACGCTAACCCTAACCCTAACCCTAACCCGAACCCGAACACTAACCCCTAACCCGAACCCGAAACCTAAACCTAACCCTAACCCTAACCCTAACCCTAACCCGAACCCGAACCCTAACCCTAACCCGAAACCGAACCCGAAACCTAACCCGAACCTTACCCCTAACCCTAATCCGAAACCTAACCCTAACCCGAACCCTAACCCGAACCCTAACCCTAACCCTATCCCTAACCCGAACCCTAACCCTAACCCTAACCCAAACCCTAACCCTAACCCGAACCCTAACCCTAACCATAACCCGAACCCGAATCCTAACCCTAACCATAACCGGATCCCTAACCCTAACCCTAAACCGAAACCTAACACTAATCCGAACCCTAACCCTAACCCGAACCCGAACCCTAACCCTAACCCGAACCCTAACCCTAACCCTAAACCGAACCCTAAACCGAACCCGAAACCTAACCCGAACCCGAACCCTAACCCGAACCCGAACCCTAAAACTAACCCTAACCCGAACCCTAACCCTAAACCGAACCCTAACCCTAACCCTAACCCGAATCCTAATCCTAACCCTAACCCGAACCCTAAACCGAACACTAACCCTAAACCTAACCCGAACCCTAACCCTAACCCTAACCCTAACCCGAACCCTAACCCTAGCCCTAACCCGAACCCTAACCCTAACCCTAACCCTAACCCTAACCCGAACCCGAACCCTAACCCGAAACCTAACCCTAACCCTAATGCGAACCCTAACCCTAAACCTAACCCTAACTCTAACCCTAACCCGAACCCGAACCCTAACCCTAACCCGAAACCTGACCCTAACCCTAACCCTAACCCGAACCATAACCCTAACCCTAACCCTAACCCGAACCTTAACACGAACATTAAACCTAACCCGAACCCTAACCCTAACCCTAACCCTAAACGTAACCCGAACACTAACCCTAACCCGAACCCTAACCCTACCCCTAACCCTAACCCTAAACCATACCCTACCCTAACCCTAACCCTAACCTAACCCTAATTCGAACCCTAACCCTAACCCTAACCCTAACCCTAACACTAACCCCTAACCCTAACCCGAAACCTAACCCTAACCCTAACCTGAACCCAAACCCTAACCCTAACCCCTAACACGAACCCTAACCCTAACCCGAACCCTAACCCTAACCCGAACCCGAACCCTAACCCGAACCCTAACCCTAACCCTAAACCGAACCCTAACCCTAACCCTAACCCTAACCCTAACCCTAACCCGAAACCGAACCCTAACTCTAACCCGAACCCTATCCCTTACCCTAACCCGAACCATAACCCTAACCCTAACCCTATCTCGAACCCTAACCCGAACCCTAACCCGATCCCTAACCGAACCCTAAACCTAACCCTAACCCTAACCCTAACCCGAACCCTAACCCTAACCCTAACCCGAACCCTAACCATAACCCTAACCCGAACCCTAAACCTAACCCCTAACCCTAACCCTAACCCTAACCCAAACCCGAACCCTAACCCTAACCCTAACACCTAACACTTACCCTAACCCTAACCCTAACCCGAACCCTAAACCCAACCCTAACCCTAACCCGAACCCTAACCCTAAACCTAACCCGAACCCTAACCCTAACCCTAAACCGAACCCTAACCCTAACCCGAACCCTAACCCTTTCCCTAACCCGAACCCGAACCCTAACCCTAACCCTAACCCGACCCCTAACCCGAACCCTAACACATACCCAAACCCTAACCCTAACCCTAACCCGAACCCTAAACCTAACCCTAACCCGAACCCTAACCCTACCCCGAACCCTAAACCGAACCCGAACCCTAACTCTAACCCGAACCCTAACCCGAACCCTAACCCTAACCCTACCCTGAACACTAACCCCTAACCCTAACCCGAACCCGAACCCTAAACCGAAACCTAACCCTAAACCTAACCCGAAACCTAAACCTAAACCTAACCCTAACCCTAACCCTAACCATAACCAAAACCTAACCCTAACCCTAACTCTAACCCTAAACCTAACCCTCACCCGAACCCTAACCCTAACCCGAACCCTAACCCGAACCCTAACCCGAACCCTAAACCTAACCCTAAACCTAACCCTAACCCGAACACTAACCCTAACCCGAATCCTAACCCTAACCCTAACCCGAACCCTAACCCAACCCTAACCCGAACCCTAGCCCTAACCCTAACCCGAACCCTAACCCGAACCCTAACCCTAACTCTAACCCGAACCCTAACACTAACCCTAACCCGAACCCTAACCCGAACCCTAAACCTAAACCTAACCCTAACTCGAACCCTAGACCTAACCCTAACCCGAACCCGAACCCTAACCCGAACCCTAACCCTAACCCTCATCCGAAACCCTAACCCTAAACCTAACCCTAACCCGAACCCGAAACCTAACCCTAACCCGAACCCTAACCCTAACCCTAACCCTAACCCTAACGCGAACCTTAACACGAACCCTAACCCTAACCCTAACAAGAATCCTATGCCTAACCCTAACCCTAACCCTATCATAACCCGAAACCTAACCCTAACCCTAACCCTAACCCTATCCCGAACCCGAACCCTAACCCTAACCCGCACCCTAACCCTAACCCGAACCCTAAACCTAACCTTAACCCGAACCCTAACCCTAACCTAACCCGAACCCTAACCGTAACCCGAACCCTAACCCTAACCCTAAACCTAACCCTAACCCGAACCCTAACCCTAACCCTAACCCGAACCCTAACCCGAACCCTAAACCTAACCCTAACCCTAACCTGAACACTAACCCCTAACAATAACCTGAACCCGAACCCAAACCCGACCCTAACCCTAACCCTAACCCGAACCCTAACCCTAACCCTAACCCTAACCCTAACCCGAACCTAACCCTAACCCTAACCCTAACTCTAACCCTAAACCTAACCCTAACCGAATCATAAACCTAACCCGAACTCTAACCCGAGCGCTAACCCAAACCCTCACCCGAACCCTAACCCTAACCCGAACCCCAACCCTAACCCTAACCCTAACCCTAACCCGAACCCTAACCCGAGCGCTACCCCAAAACCTAACCCGAACCCTGACCCTAACCCGAACCCGAACCCGAAACCTAACCCTAACCCTAACCCGAACACTAACCCTAACCATAACCCTAACCCGAACCCTAAACCTAACCCTAACCCTAACCCTAAACATAACCCGAATCCTAACTGTAACCCGAACCCTAACCCGAACCCTAACCCGAACACTAAACCTAACCCGATCCCGAACCCTAACCCTAACCCGAACCCGAACCCGAACCCTAAACCTAACCCTAACCCGAACCCTAACACTAACCCTAACCCGAACCCTAACCCGAACCCTAACCCGAACCCTAACCCTAACCCTAACCCTAACGCGAAACCTAACCCTAACACTAACCCGAACCCTAACCCGAACCCTAACCCTAACCCTAACCCGAACCCTAACCCTAACCCTAACCCGAACCCTAACCCGAACCCTAACCCTAAACCTAACCCTAACCGGAACTCTAACCATAACCTGAACACTAACCCGAACCCTAACCCGAACCCTAACCCTAACCCTAACCCTAACCCGAACACTAAACCTAACCCGAACCCTAACCCTAATCCTAACCCGAACCCTAACCCTAACCCTTACCCGAACCCTAACCCTAAACCTAACCCGAAACCTAACCCTAACCCTAACCCGAACCCGAACCCTAACCCGAACCCTAACCCTAACCGTAATACGAACCCTAATCCTAACCCTAACCCTAACCCTAACCCGAACCCGAACACTAACCCTAAACCGAAACCCTGACCTTAACGCTAACCCTAACCCGAACCCTAACCCTAACCCTAACCCTAACCCGAACCGTAACACGAACCCTAACCCTAACCCTAACTCGAACCCTATGCCTAACCCTAACCCTAACGCGGACACTAACCCTAACCCGAACCCTAACCCTAACCATAACCCTAACCCGAACCCTAAACCTAACCCCTAACCCTAACCCTAACCCTAACCCGAACCCGAACCCTAACCCTAACCCTAACACCTAACACTTACCCTAACCCTAACCCTAACCCGAACCCTAAACCCAACCCTAACCCTAACCCGAACCCTAACCCTAAACCTAACCCGAACCCTAACCCTAACCCTAAACCGAACCCTAACCCTAACCCGAACCCTAACCCTTTCCCTAACCCGAACCCGAACGCTAACCCTAACCCTAACCCGACCCCTAACCCGAACCCTAACACATACCCAAACCCTAACCCTAACCCTAACCCTAACCCGAACCCTAACCCTAACCCTAAACCGAACCCTAACCCTACCCCGAACCCTAAACCGAACCCGAACCCTAACTCTAACCCGAACCCTAACCCGAACCCTAACCCTAACCCTACCCTGAACACTAACCCCTAACCCTAACCCGAACCCGAACCCTAACCCGAAACCTAACCCTAAACCTAACCCGAAACCTAAACCTAAACCTAACCCTAACCCTAACCCTAACCATAACCCGAAACCTAACCCTAACCCTAACTCTAACCCTAAACCTAACCCTCACCCGAAACCTAACCCTAACCCGAACCCTAACCCGAACCCTAACCCGAACCCTAAACCTAACCCTAAACCTAACCCTAACCCGAACACTAACCCTAACCCGAATCCTAACCCTAACCCTAACCCGAACCCTAACCCAACCCTCACCCGAACCCTAGCCCTAACCCTAACCCGAACCCTAACCCGAACCCTAACCCTAACTCTAACCCGAACCCTAACACTAACCCTAACCCGAACCCTAACCCGAACCCTAAACCTAACCCTAACCCTAACCCGAACCCTAGACCTAACCCTAACCCGAACCCGAACCCTAACCCGAACCCTAACCCTAACCCTCATCCGAACCCTAACCCTAAACCTAACCCTAACCCGAACCCGAAACCTAACCCTAACCCGAACCCTAACCCTAACCCTAACCCTAACCCTAACGCGAACCTTAACACGAAACCTAACCCTAACCCTAACAAGAATCCTATGCCTAACCCTAACCCTAACCCTATCATAACCCGAAACCTAACCCTAACCCTAACCCTAACCCTATCCCGAACCCGAACCCTAACCCTAACCCGCACCCTAACCCTAACCCGAACCCTAAACCTAACCTTAACCCGAACCCTAACCCTAACCTAACCCGAACCCTAACCGTAACCCGAACCCTAACCCTAACCCTAACACTAACCTGAACACTAACCCCTAACAATAACCTGAACCCGAACCCAAACCCGACCCTAACCCTAACCCTAACCCGAACCCTAACCCTAACCCTAACCCTAACCCGAACCTAACCCTAACCCTAAGCCTAACTCTAACCCTAAACCTAACCCTAACCCGAATCATAACCCTAACCCGAACTCTAACCCGAGCGCTAACCCAAACCCTCACCCGAACCCTAACCCTAACCCGAGCCCCAACCCTAACCCTAACCCTAACCCTAACCCGAACCCTAACCCGAGCGCTACCCCAAAACCTAACCCGAACCCTGACCCTAACCCGAACCCGAACCCGAAACCTAACCCTAACCCTAACCCGAACACTAACCCTAACCATAACCCTAACCCGAACCCTAAACCTAACCCTAACCCTAACCCTAAACCTAACCCGAATCCTAACTCTAACCCGAACCCTAACCCGAACCCTAACCCGAACACTAAACCTAACCCGATCCCGAACCCTAACCCTAACCCGAACCCGAACCCGAACCCTAAACCTAACCCTAACCCGAACCCTAACACTAACCCTAACCCGAACCCTAACCCGAACCCTAACCCGAACCCTAACCCTAACACTAACCCTAACGCGAAACCTAACCCTAACACTAACCCGAACCCTAACCCGAACCCTAACCCTAACCCTAACCCGAACCCTAACCCTAACCCTAACCCGAACCCTAACCCGAACCCTAACCCTAAACCTAACCCTAACCGGAACTCTAACCATAACCTGAACACTAACCCGAACCCTAACCCGAACCCTAACCCTAACCCTAACCCTAACCCTAACCCGAACACTAACCCTAACCCGAACCCTAACCCTAATCCTAACCCGAACCCTAACCCTAACCCTTACCCGAACCCTAACCCTAAACCTAACCCGAAACCTAACCCTAACCCTAACCCGAACCCGAACCCTAACCCGAACCCTAACCCTAACCGTAATACGAACCCTAATCCTAACCCTAACCCTAACCCTAACCCTAACCCGAACCCGAACACTAACCCTAAACCGAAACCTTGACCTTAACGCTAACCCTAACCCGAACCCTAACCCTAACCCTAACCCTAACCCGAACCGTAACACGAACCCTAACCCTAACCCTAACTCGAACCCTATGCCTAACCCTAACCCTAACGCGGAAAATAACCCTAACCCGAACCCTAACCCTAACCCTAACCCTAACCCTAACCCTAACACTAACCCCTAACCCTAACCCGAAACATAACCTAACCCTAACCCGAACCCGAACCCTAACCCCTAACCCTAACCCGACCCCGAACCCTAAACCTAACCCTAATCCTAACCCTAACCCTAACCATAACCCGAACCCGAACCCTAACGCTAACCCGAACCCTAACCCTAAACCTAACCCGAACCCTAACCCTAACATGAACCCTAACCCTAACCCTATCCCTAACCCAAACACTAACCCTAACCCCTAACCCGAACCCTAACCCTAACCCGAACCCTAACCCTAACCCGAACCCTAACCCTAACCCTAACCCTAACCCGAACCCTAACCCTAACCCTAACCCTTACCCGAACCCTAACCCGAACCTTACCCGAACCCTAACCCTAACCCTAACCCGAACCCTAACCCGAACCATACCCCTAAACCTAACCCTAACCCAAACCCTAAACCGAACACTAAACCTAACCCTAACCCGAACCCGAACACTAAACCTTACCCTAACCCTCACCCGAACCCGAACCCAAACCCTAACCCGAACCCTAACCCGAACCCTAACCCGAACACTAACCCTAACACTATTCCGAAACCTAACCCGAAACCTAACCCTAACCCGAACCCGAAAACTAACCCTAACCCTAACCCTAACCCGAACCCAAACCCTAACATTAACCCTAACCCCAATCCTAACCCGAACCCTAAACCGAACCCTAACCCGAACCCTAACCCTAACCCGAACCCTAACCCGAACCCTAACCCGATCCCTATCCCGAACCCTAACCCTAACCCTAACCCGAAACCTAACCCTAAACCTAACCCTAACCCTAACCTGAACCCTAACCCGATCCCTATCCCGAACCCGAACCCGAACCCTAACCCGAACCCTAACCCTAAACCTAACCCGAACCCTAACCCTAACCCTAACCCTAACCCGAGCCCGAACCCTAACCCCAAACCTAACCCTAAACCTAACCCTAACCCTAACCCTAAACCGAACCCGATCCCTAACCCTAACCCGAACCCGAACCCTAACACGAACCCTAACCCTAACACTAATACGAACCCTAACCCTAACCCTAATCCTAACCCTAATCGAACCCAAACCCTAACCCTAAACCGAACCCTGACCCTAACCCTAACCCTAACTCGAAACCTAGACCTAACCCTAACCCTAAGCCGAACCTTAACACGAACCCTAACCCGAAACCTAACCCGAACCCTAAACCTAACCCTAACCCTAACGCTAACCCGAACCCGAACCCTAACCCTAACCCGAACCCTAACCCGAACCCTAACCCGAACCCTAACCCTAACCCTAAATAGAACCCTAACCCGAACCCTAACCCTAACCCGAACCCTAACCCTAACCCTAACCCGAACCCTACCCCGAACCCTACCCTAACCCTAACCCTAACCCGAACCCTAAACCTAACCCTAACCCGAAACCGAACCCTAACACGAACCCTAACCCTAACCCTAATCCGAACCCTAACCCTAACCCTAACCCTAACCGAACCCGAAACCTAACCCTAACCCGAACCCTAACCCTAACCCTAACCCTAACCCGAACCCTAACCCTAACCCTAACCCTAACCCGATCATTAACCTGAACCCTAACCCTAACCCTAACCCGAACCCTAACCCTAACCCTAACCCTAACCCTAACCCTAACCCTAACACAAACCCTAACCAGAACCCTAACCCTAACCCTAACCGAACCCTAATCCGAACCCTAACCCTAACCCAAACCCTAACCCTAACCCTAAAACTAACCCCTAACCCTAACCCGAAAGATAACCTAACCCTAACCCGTACCCGAACCCTAACCCTAACCCTAACCCGAACCCTAACCCTAACCCTAACCCTAACCCTAACCCGAACCCTAACCTGAACCCTAACCCTAACCCTAACCCGAACCCGAACCCGAACCCTAACCCTAAACCTAACCCTAACCCAAACCCTAAACCGAACACTAAACCTAACCCTAACCCGAACCCGAACACTAACCCTAAACCTACCCCTCACCCGAACCCGAATCCGAACCCTAACCCGAACCCTAACCGGAACCCTAACCCGAACCCTAACCCTAACACTATTCCGAAACCAAACCCGAACCCTAACCCTAACCCGAACCCGAACATTAACCCTAACCCTAACCCTAACCCGAACCCTAACCCTAACCCTAACCCTAACCCTAACCCCAATCCTGACCCGAAACCTAACACGAACCCTAACCCGATCCCTAACCCTAACCCGAACCCTAACCCGAACCCTAACCCGATCCCTAACCCGAACCCTAACCCTAACCCTAACCCTAACCCGAACCCTAACCCGATCCCTAACCCGAACCCTAACCCTAACCCTAACCCTAACCCTAACCCTAACCCTGTCCCGAACCCGAACCCTAACTCTAACCCGCACCCTAACCCTAACCCGAACCCTAAACCTAACCTTAACCCGAACCCTAACCCTAACCTAACCCGAACCCTAAACGTAACCCAAACCCTAACCCTAACCCTAAACCTAACCCTAACCCGAACACTAACCCTAACCCTAACCCGAACCCTATCCCGAACCCTAACCCTAACCCTAACCTGAACACTAACCCCTAACAATAACTGAACCCGAACCCAAACCCGACCCTAACCCTAACCCTAACCCGAACCCTAACCCTAAACCTAACCCTAACCCTAACCCGAACCTAACCCTAACCCTAACCCTAACTCTAACCCTAAACCTAACCCTAACCCGAACCATAACCCTAACCCGAACTCTAACCCGAGTGCTAACCCAAACCCTAACCCGAACCCTAACCCTAACCCGAACCCGAACCCAAACCCTAACCCTAACCCTAACCCTAACCCAAACACTAACCCGAGCGCTACCCCAAAACCGAACCCGAACCCTGACCCTAACCCGAACACTAACCCTAACCATAACCCTAACCCGAACCCTAAACCTAACCCTAACCCTAACCCTAAACCTAACTCGAATCTTAACTCTAACCCGAACCCTAACCCGAACCCTAACCCGAACACTAAACCTAACCCGATCCCGAACCCTAACCCTAACCCGAAACCGAACCCTAAACCTAAACCTAACCCGAACCCTAACACTAACCCTAACCCGAACCCGAACACTAACCTTAACCCGAACCCTGACCTTAACGCTAACCCTAACCCGAACCCTAACCCTAACCCTAACCCTAACTCGAACCTTAACACGAACCCTAAACCTAACCCTAACTCGAACCCTATGCCTAACCCTAACCCTAACCCGGACACTAACCCTAACCCGAACCCTAACCCTAACCCTAACCCTAACCCTAACCCTAACACTAACCCCTAACCCTAACCCGAAACATAATCTAACCCTAACCCGAACCCGAACCCTAACCCCTAACCCTAACCCGAACCCGAACCCTAAACCTAACCCTAATCCTAACCCTAACCCTAACCATAACCCGAACCCGAACCCTAACCCTAACCCGAACCATAACCCTAAACCTAACCCGAACCCTAACCCTAACATGAACCCTAACCCTAACCCTAACCCAAACGCTAACCCTAACCCCTAACCCGAACCCTAACCCTAACCCGAACCCTAACCCTAACCCGATCCCTAACCCTAACCCTAACCCTAACCCGAACCCTAACCCTAACCCTAACCCTTACCCAACCCTAACCCGAAACCTAACCCGAACCCTAACCCTAACCCTAACCCGAACCCTAACCCGAACCATACCCCTAAACCTAACCCTAACCCAAACCCTAAACCGAACACTAAACCTAACCCTAACCCGAACCCGAACACTAAACCTTACCCTAACCCTCACCCGAACCCGAACCCGAACCCTAACCCGAACCCTAACCCGAACCCTAACCCGAACACTAACCCTAACACTACTCCGAAACCTAACCCGAACCCTAACCCTAACCCGAACCCGAAAACGAACCCTAACCGTAACCCTAACCCGAACCCAAACCCTAACCCTAACCCTAACCCCAATCCTAACCCGAACCCTAACCCGAACCCTAACCCGAACCCTAACCCTAACCCGAACCCTAACCCGAACCCTAACCCGATCCCAATCCCGAACCGTAACCCTAACCCTAACCCGAAACCTAACCCTAAACCTAACCCTAACCCTAACCCGAACCCTAACCCGATCCCTATCCCGAACCCTAACCCTAACCCTAAACCGAAACCTAAACCTAAACCTAACCCGAACACTAACACTAACCCTAACCTGAACACTAACACCTAACCCTAACCCGAACCCGAACCCTAACCCGAACCCTAACCCTAAACATAACCCGAACCCTAACCCTAACCCTAACCCTAACCCGAACCCGAACCCTAACCCCAAACCTAACCCTAACCCTAACCCTAACCCTAACCCTAAACCGAACCCGATCCCTAAACCTAACCCGAACCCGAACCCTAACCCGAACCCTAACCCTAACACTAATACGAACCCTAACCCTAACCCTAATCCTAACCCTAACCCGAACCCGAAACCTAAACCTAAACCGAACCCTGACCCTAACCCTAACCCTAACTCGAAACCTAACCCTAACCCTAACCCTAAGCCGAACCTTAACACGAACCCTAACCCGAAACCTAACCCGAACCCTAAACCTAACGCTAACCCTAACGCTAACCCGATCCCGAACCCTAACCCTAACCCGAACCCTAACCCGAACCCTAGCCCGAATCCTAACCCTTACCCTAAACAGAACCCTAACCCGAACCCTAACCCTAACCCGAACCCTAACCCTAACCCTAACCCGAACCCTAACCCGAACCCTAACCCTAACCCTAACCCTAAACCGAACCCTAAACCTAACCCTAACCCGAACCCGAACCGTAACCCGAACCCTAACCCTAACCCTAATCCGAACCCTAACCCTAACCCTAACCCTAACCGAACCCGAAACCTAACCCTAACCCGAACCCTAACCCTAACCCTAACCCTAACCTGAACCCTAACCCTAACCCTAACCCTAACCCGATCATTAACCTGAACCCTAACCCTAACCCTAACCCGAACCCTAACCCTAACCCTAACCCTAACCCTAACCCTAACCCTAACACTAACCCTAACCCTAACCCTAACCCTAACCCTAACCCGAACCCTAACCTGAACCCTAACCCTAACCCTACCCCGAACCCGAACCCGAACACTAACCCTAAACCTAACCCTAACCCAAACCCTAAACCGAACACTAACCCTAACCCTAACCCGAACCCGAACACTAAACCTAAACCTACCCCTCACCCGAACACTAATACGAACCCTAACCCGAACCCTAACCCGAACCCTAACCCGAACCCTAACCCTAACACTATTCGGA
>JAVLSZ010000040.1:717500-722500 GCA_032313775.1 Urocyon cinereoargenteus
CTAACCCTAACCCTAACCCTAACGCGAATCTTAACACGAACCCTAACCCTAACCCTAACAAGAATCCTATGCCTAACCCTAACCCTAACCCTATCATAACCCGAACCCTAACCCTAACCCTAACCCTATTCCGAACCCGAACCCTAACCCTAACCCGCACCCTAACCCTAAGACGAACCCTAAACCTAACCTTAACCCGAACCCTAACCCTAACCTAACCCGAACCCTAACCGTAACCCGAACCCTAACCCTAACCCTAAACCTAACCCTAACCCGAACCCTAACCCTAACCCTAACCCGAACCCTAACCCGAACCCTAACCCTAACCCTAACCTGAACACTAACCCCTAACAATAACCTGAACCCGAACCCAAACCCGACCCTAACCCTAACCCTAACCGTAACCCTAACCCGAACCTAACCCTAACCCTAACCCTAACTCTAACCCTAAACATAACCCTAACCCGAACCATAACCCTAACCCGAACTCTAACCCGAGCGCTAACCCAAACCCTAACCCGAACCCTAACCCTAACCCGAACCCGAACCCAAACCCTAACCCTAACCCTAACCGTAAACCTAACCCTAACCCGAGCGCTACCCCAAAACCTAACCCGAACCCTGACCCTAACCCGAACCCGAACCCGAAACCTAACCCTAACCCTAACCCGAACACTAACCCTAAACATAACCCTAACCCGAACCCTAAACCTAACCCTAACCCTAACCCTAAACCTAACCCGAATCCTAACTCTAACCCGAACCCTAACCCGAGCCCTAACCCGAACACTAAACCTAACCCGATCCCGAAACCTAACCCTAACCCGAACCCGAACCCGAACACTAAACCTAACCCTAACCCGAACCCTAAATCTAACCCTAACCCGAACCCTAACCCGAACCCTAACCCGAACCCTAATCATAACCCTAAACCGAACACTAAACCTAACCCTAACCCGAACCCTAACACTAACCCTAACCCGAACCCTAACCCGAACCCTAACACGAACGCTAACCCTAACCCTAACCCTAACCCGAAACCTAACCCTAACCCTAACCCGAACCCTAACCCGAACCCTAACCCTAACCCTAACCCGAACCCTAACCCTAACCCTAACCCGAACCCTAACCCGAACCCTAACCCTAAACCTAACCCTAACCGGAACCCTAACCATAACCTGAACACTAACCCGAACCCTAACCCGAACCCTAACCCTAACCCTAACCCTAACCCTAACCCGAACACTAACCCTAACCCGAACCCTAACCCTAACCCTAACCTTAACCCTAACCCGAACCCTAACCCGAACCCTAACCCGAACCCTAATCCTAACCCTAACCCGAAACCTAACCCTAAACCTAACCCGAAACCTAACCCTAACCCTAACCCGAACCCGAACCCTAACCCGAACCCTAACCCTAACCGTAATACGAACCCTTACCCTAACCCTAACCCTAACCCTAACCCGAACCCGAACACTAACCCTAACCCGAACCCTGACGTTAACGCAAACCCTAACCCGAACCCTAACCCTAACCCTAACCCTAACCCGAAACTTAACACGAACCCTAACCCTAACCCTAACTCGAACCCTATGCCTAACCCTAACCCTAACCCGAACACTAACCCTAACCCGAACCCTAACCCTAAACCTAACCCTAACCCGAACTCTAACCCTAACCCTAACCTAACCCTAATCCGAACCCTAACGCTAACCCTAACCCTAACCCTAACACTAACCCCGAACCCTAACCCGAACCCTAACCCTAACCCGAACCCGAACCCTAACCCAAACCCTAACCCTAACCCGAACCCGAACCCTAACCCTAACACGAACCCTAACCCTAACCCGAACCCGAACCCTAACCCTAACCCTAAACCTAACCTGCACCCTAACCCTAACCTGAACCCGAAACCTAACCCTAACCCTAACCCTAACCCTAACCCCAACCGCAACCCTAACCCTAACACTAACCCTAACCCTAACCCGAACACTAACCCTAACCCTAACCCTAACCCGAACCCGAACCCTAACCCTAACCCCTAACCCGAACGCTAACCCTAACCCGAACCCTAACCCTAACCCGAACCCTAACCCTAACCCGAATCCTAACCTAACCCTAATCCGAACCCTAACCCTAACCCTAACCCTAACACTAAAACTAACCCCTAACCCTAACCCTAGGCCTAACCCCAACCCTAACCCTCACACTAACCCTAAACCTAACCCAAACCCTAACCCTAACCCGAAACCTAAACCTAACCCGAACCCTAACCCTAAACCTAACCCGAACCCTAACCCGGACCCTAACCCCAACCCTAACCCGAACTCTAACCCTAACCCGAACCCTAACCCTAACCCTAACTCGAGCCCTAACCCTTACCCGAACCCTAACCCTAACCCTAACTCTAACCCTAAACCTAACCCTAACCCGAACCCTAACCATAACCCGAACACTAACCCGAACCCTAACCCTAACCCTAACCCTAACCCGAACCCTAACCCTAACCCGAACCCTAACACTAACCCTAGCCCTAACCCTAACCCGAACCCTAACCCGAACCCTAAACCTAACCCTAACCCTAACACTAACACTAAACCCTAACCCGAACCCGACCCCTAACCCCTAACCCTAACCCGATCCCGAAACCTAAACTTAACCCTAACCCTAACCCTAACCTTAACCCGAACCCGAACCCTAACCCTAACCCGAACCCTAACCCTAACCCTAATCCGAACACGAACCCTACCCCAAAACCTAACCCTAACCCTAACCCGAACCCGAACCCTAACCCTAAACCTAACCCGCACCCTAACCCTAACCCGAACCCGAAGCCGAACCCTAACCCTAACCCTAAACCTAACCCTAACCCGAACCCTCCTAACACGAACCCGAAACCTAACCCTAACCCTAACCCTAAACCCAAACCCAACCCTAACCCTAACACTAACCCTAAACCGAACCCGAATCCTAACCCTAACCCTAACCCTAACCCGAACCCGAACCCTAACCCTAACCCCTAACCCGAACGCTAACCCTAACCAGAACCCTAACCCTAACCCGAACCCTAACCCTAACCCGAACCCTTACCTAACCCTAATCCGAAACTTAACCTTAACCCTAACCCTAACACTAACCCCTAACCCTAAACCCAACCCTAACCCTCACACTAACCCTAATCCTAACCCGAACCCTAACCCTAACCCTAAACCTAACCCTAACCCGAACCCGAACCCTAACCCTAACCCCTAACCCGAACCCTAACCCGAACCCTAACCTGATCCCTAACCCGAACCCTAACCCTAACCCTAACCCGAAACCTAACCCTAAACCTAACCCTAACCCTAACCCGAACCCGAACCCTAACCCTAACCCTAACCCCTAACACTAACCCTAACCCTAACCCGAAACCTAACCAAAACCCTAACCCTAACCCTAACCCGAACCCGAAACCTAACCCGAAACTTACCCCTATTCCTAATCCGAACCCTAACCCTAATCCTAACCCTAACTCTAAACCGAACCCGAACCCTAACCCTAACCCTACCCCGAACCCGAACCCTAACCCTAACCCGAACCCTAACCCTAACCCGAACCAAAACCTAACACGAAACCTAACCCTAACCCTAAACTGAACCCGAAACCGAACCCTAACCCTAACCCTAAACCGAAGCCTAACCCTAACCCGAACCCTAACCCTAAACCTAACCCGAACCCTAACCCTAACCCTAACCCGAACCCTAACCCTAACCCGAACCCTAAACCTAACCCGAACCCGAACCCGAACCCTAACCCTAACCCTAACCCGATGCCTAACCCTAACCCGAACCCTAACCCTAACCCTAACCCGAATCCTAAACCTAAACCTAACCCGAACCCTAACCCGAACACTAACCCTAAACCTAACCCTAACCCGAACCCTAACCCTAACCCTATCCCGAACCCTTACCCTAACCCTAACCCGAACCATAACCCTAACCCTAACCCGAACCCTAACCCTAAAACTAACCCGAACCGTAACCCTAACCCGAAACCTAACCGTAACCCGAACCCTAACCCTAACCCTAACCCTAAACCGAACCCTAACCCTAACCCTAACCCAACCCCTAACCAGAACCCTAACACGTACCCTAACCCTAACCCTAACCCTAACCCTAACCCGACCCTAACCCTAACCCTAACCCTAAACCGAACCCTAACCTTAACCCGAACCCTAACCCTAACCCTAACCCGAACCCTAACCCTAACCCGAACCCGAACCCTAACCCTAACCCTAACCCGAAACCTAACCCTAACCCTAACCCGAACCCTAAACCTAACCCGAACCCTAACCCTAACCCTAACAAGAAACCTAAACCTAACCCGAACCCTAACCCTAAACCTAAGCCGAAACCTAACCCGGACCCTAACCCGAACCCCAACCCTAACCCTAACCCTAACCCGAAACCTAACCCTAACCATAACACGAACCCTAGCCCTAACCTGTACCCTAACCCTAACCCTAACTCTAACCCTAAACCTAACCCTAACCCGAACCCTAACCCTAACCCTAACCCTAACCCGAACACTAACCCTAACCCGAACCCTAACCCTAACCCTAACCCTACCCTAACCCGAACCCTAAACCGAACCCTAACCCGAACCCTAACCCTAACCCTAACCCGAACCCTAACCCTAAGCCTAACCCGAAAACTAACCCTAACCCTAACCCGAACCCGAACACTAACCCGAACCCTAACCCTAACCGTAATACGAACCCTAACCCTAACCCTAACCCTAACCCTAACCCGAACCCGAACACTAACCCTAACCCGATCCCTGACCCTAACGCTAACCCTAACCCGAACCCTAACCCTAACCCTAACCCTAACCCGAACCTTAACACGAACCCTAACCCTAACCCTAACTCGAACCCTATGCCTAACCCTAACCCTAACCCGAACACTAACCCTTACTCGAACCCTAAACCTAACCCTAACCCTAAACCTAACCCGAAC
>JAVLSZ010000040.1:727500-757500 GCA_032313775.1 Urocyon cinereoargenteus
CTAACCCGAACCCTAACCCGAACCCTAACCCTAACCCTAACCTGAACACTAACCCCTAACCCTAACCCGAACCCGAAACCTAACCCGAAACCTAACCCTAAACCTAACCCGAACCCTAACCCTAACCCTACCCCTAACCCTAACCCTAACCCGAACCCTAACCCTAACGCTAACTCTAACCCTAAACCTAACCCTCACCCGAACCCTAACCCTAACCCGAACCCTAACCCGAACCCTAACCCGAACCCTAAACCTAACCCTAAACCTAACCCTAACCCGAACACTAACCCTAACCCGAATCCTAACCCTAACCCTAACCCGAACCCTAACCCAACCCTAACCCGAACCCTAGCCCTAACCCTAACCCGAACCCTAACCCGAACCCTAACCCTAACTCTAACCCGAACCCTAACACTAACCCTAACCCGAACCCTAACCCGAACCCTAAACCTAACCCTAACTCTAACCCGAACCCTAGACCTAACCCTAACCCGAACCCGAACCCTAACCCGAACCTTAACCCTAACCCTCATCCGAACCCTAACCCTAAACCTAACCCTAACCCGAACCCGAAACCTAACCCTAACCCGAACCCTAACCCTAACCCTAACCCTAACGCGAATCTTAACACGAACCCTAACCCTAACCCTAACAAGAATCCTATGCCTAACCCTAACCCTAACCCTATCATAACCCGAACCCTAACCCGAACCCTAACCCTATCCCGAACCCGAACCCTAACCCTAACCCGCACCCTAACCCTAAGACGAACCCTAAACCTAACCTTAACCCGAACCCTAACCCTAACCTAACCCGAACCCTAACCGTAACCCGAACCCTAACCCTAACCCTAAACCTAACCCTAACCCGAACCCTAACCCTAACCCTAACCCGAACCCTAACCCGAACCCTAACCCTAACCCTAACCTGAACACTAACCCCTAACAATAACCTGAACCCGAACCCAAACCCGACCCTAACCCTAACCCTAACCGTAACCCTAACCCGAACCTAACCCTAACCCTAACCCTAACTCTAACCCTAAACATAACCCTAACCCGAACCATAACCCTAACCCGAACTCTAACCCGAGCGCTAACCCAAACCCTAACCCGAACCCTAACCCTAACCCGAACCCGAACCCAAACCCTAACCCTAACCCTAACCCTAAACCTAACCCTAACCCGAGCGCTACCCCAAAACCTAACCCGAACCCTGACCCTAACCCGAACCCGAACCCGAAACCTAACCCTAAACCTAACCCGAACACTAACCCTAAACATAACCCTAACCCGAACCCTACCTAACCCTAACCCTAACCCTAAACCTAACCCGAATCCTAACTCTAACCCGAACCCTAACCCGAGCCCTAACCCGAACACTAAACCTAACCCGATCCCGAAACCTAACCCTAACCCGAACCCGAACCCGAACACTAAACCTAACCCTAACCCGAACCCTAAATCTAACCCTAACCCGAACCCTAACCCGAACCCTAACCCGAACCCTAATCATAACCCTAAACCGAACACTAAACCTAACCCTAACCCGAACCCTAACACTAACCCTAACCCGAACCCTAACCCGAACCCTAACACGAACGCTAACCCTAACCCTAACCCTAACCCGAAACCTAACCCTAACCCTAACCCGAACCCTAACCCGAACCCTAACCCTAACCCTAACCCGAACCCTAACCCTAACCCTAACCCGAACCCTAACCCGAACCCTAACCCTAAACCTAACCCTAACCGGAACCCTAACCATAACCTGAACACTAACCCGAACCCTAACCCGAACCCTAACCCTAACCCTAACCCTAACCCTAACCCGAACACTAACCCTAACCCGAACCCTAACCCTAACCCTAACCTTAACCCTAACCCGAACCCTAACCCGAACCCTAACCCGAACCCTAATCCTAACCCTAACCCGAACCCTAACCCTAAACCTAACCCGAAACCTAACCCTAACCCTAACCCGAACCCGAACCCTAACCCGAACCCTAACCCTAACCGTAATACGAACCCTTACCCTAACCCTAACCCTAACCCTAACCCGAACCCGAACACTAACCCTAACCCGAACCCTGACCTTAACGCAAACCCTAACCCGAACCCTAACCCTAACCCTAACCCTAACCCGAAACTTAACACGAACCCTAACCCTAACCCTAACTCGAACCCTATGCCTAACCCTAACCCTAACCCGAACACTAACCCTAACCCGAACCCTAACCCTAAACCTAACCCTAACCCGAACTCTAACCCTAACCCTAACCTAACCCTAATCCGAACCCTAACGCTAACCCTAACCCTAACCCTAACACTAACCCCGAACCCTAACCCGAACCCTAACCCTAACCCGAACCCGAACCCTAACCCAAACCCTAACCCTAACCCGAACCCGAACCCTAACCCTAACACGAACCCTAACCCTAACCCGAACCCGAACCCTAACCCTAACCCTAAACCTAACCTGCACCCTAACCCTAACCTGAACCCGAAACCTAACCCTAACCCTAACCCTAACCCTAACCCCAACCGCAACCCTAACCCTAACACTAACCCTAACCCTAACCCGAACACTAACCCTAACCCTAACCCTAACCCGAACCCGAACCCTAACCCTAACCCCTAACCCGAACGCTAACCCTAACCCGAACCCTAACCCTAACCCGAACCCTAACCCTAACCCGAATCCTAACCTAACCCTAATCCGAACCCTAACCCTAACCCTAACCCTAACACTAAAACTAACCCCTAACCCTAACCCTAGGCCTAACCCCAACCCTAACCCTCACACTAACCCTAAACCTAACCCAAACCCTAACCCTAACCCGAAACCTAAACCTAACCCGAACCCTAACCCTAAACCTAACCCGAACCCTAACCCGGACCCTAACCCCAACCCTAACCCGAACTCTAACCCTAACCCGAACCCTAACCCTAACCCTAACTCGAGCCCTAACCCTTACCCGAACCCTAACCCTAACCCTAACTCTAACCCTAAACCTAACCCTAACCCGAACCCTAACCATAACCCGAACACTAACCCGAACCCTAACCCTAACCCTAACCCTAACCCGAACCCTAACCCTAACCCGAACCCTAACACTAACCCTAGCCCTAACCCTAACCCGAACCCTAACCCGAACCCTAAACCTAACCCTAACCCTAACACTAACACTAAACCCTAACCCGAACCCGACCCCTAACCCCTAACCCTAACCCGATCCCGAAACCTAAACTTAACCCTAACCCTAACCCTAACCCTAACCCGAACCCGAACCCTAACCCTAACCCGAACCCTAACCCTAACCCTAATCCGAACACGAACCCTACCCCAAAACCTAACCCTAACCCTAACCCGAACCCGAACCCTAACCCTAAACCTAACCCGCACCCTAACCCTAACCCGAACCCGAACCCGAAGCCGAACCCTAACCCTAACCCTAAACCTAACCCTAACCCGAACCCTCCTAACACGAACCCGAAACCTAACCCTAACCCTAACCCTAAACCCAAACCCAACCCTAACCCTAACACTAACCCTAAACCGAACCCGAATCCTAACCCTAACCCTAACCCTAACCCGAACCCGAACCCTAACCCTAACCCCTAACCCGAACGCTAACCCTAACCAGAACCCTAACCCTAACCCGAACCCTAACCCTAACCCGAACCCTTACCTAACCCTAATCCGAAACTTAACCCTAACCCTAACCCTAACACTAACCCCTAACCCTAAACCCAACCCTAACCCTCACACTAACCCTAATCCTAACCCGAACCCTAACCCTAACCCTAACCCTAACCCTAACCCGAACCCGAACCCTAACCCTAACCTCTAACCCGAACCCTAACCCTAACCAGAAACCTAACCCTAACACGAACCCTAACCCTAACCCTAACCCTAACCCGAACCCGAAACCTAACCCTATCCCTAAACCTAACCCTAACCCGAACCCGAACCCTAACCCTATCCCGAACCCTAACCCTAACCCAAACTCTAACCCTAACCCTAACCCGAACCCGAACCCTAACCCTAACCCGAACCCCAACCGTAACCCGAACCCTAACCCTAATCCTAACCCTAACACGAACCCTAACCCTAACCCGAACCCTAACCCGAACCCTAAACCTAACCCTAACCCGAACCCTAACCCTAACCCTAACTCTAACCCTAATCCTAACCCTCACCCGAACCCTAACCCTAACCCGAACCCTAACCCTAACCCTCATCCGAACCCTAACCCTAAACCTAACCCTAACCCGAACCCGAAACCTAACCCTAACCCGAACCATAACCCTAACCCTAACCCTAACCCTAACGCGAACCTTAACACGAACCCTAACCCTAACCCTAACAAGAATCCTATGCCTAACCCTAACCCTAACCCTATCATAACCCGAACCCAAACCCTAACCCTAACCCTAACCCTATCCCGAACCCGAACCCTAACCCTAACCCGCACCCTAACCCTAACCCGAACCCTAAACCTACCTTAACCCGAACCCTAACCCTAACCTAACCCGAACCCTAACCGTAACCCGAACCCTAACCCTAACCCTAAACCTAACCCTAACCCGAACCCTAACCCTAACCCTAACCCGAACCCTAACCCGATCCCTAACCCTAACCCTAACCTGAACACTAACCCCTAACAATAACCTGAACCCGAACCCAAACCCGACCCTAACCCTAACCCTAACCCTAACCCTAACCCTAACCCGAACCCGAACCTAACCCTAACCCTAACCCTAACTCTAACCCTAAACCTAACCCTAACCCGAACCATAACCCTAACCCGAACTCTAACCCGAGCGCTAACCCAAACCCTAACCCGAACCCTAACCCTAACCCGAACCCGAACCCAAACCCTAACCCTAACCCAAACCCTAACCCGAACCCTAACCCTAACCCGAATCCTAACCTAACCCTAATCCGAACCCTAACCCTAACCCTAACCCTAACCCTAAAACTAACACCTAACCCTAACCCTAGGCCTAACCCCAACCCTAACCCTCACACTAACCCTAACCTTAACCCTAACCCGAAACCTAAACCTAACCCGAACCCTAACCCTAAACCTAACCCGAACCCTAACCAGGACCCTAACCCCAACCCTAC
Source organism: Urocyon cinereoargenteus (assembly GCA_032313775.1). Lineage (NCBI taxonomy): Eukaryota > Metazoa > Chordata > Mammalia > Carnivora > Canidae > Urocyon > Urocyon cinereoargenteus. Next base: position 732,634 of record JAVLSZ010000040.1, read on the forward strand.
CCCGAACCCTAACCCTAACCCGAACCCTAACCCTAACCCTAACTCGAGCCCTAACCCTTACCCGAACCCTAACCCTAACCCAAACTCTAACCCTAAACCTAACCCTAACCCGAACACTAACCATAACCCGAACACTAACCCGAACCCTAACCGGAACCCTAACCCTAACCCGAACCCGAACCCTAACCCTAACCCGAACCCTAACACGAACCCTAGCCCTAACCCTAACCCGAACCCTAACCCGAACCCTAACCCTAACCCTAACCCTAACCCGAACCCTAACCCTAAACCTAACCCGAAACCTAACCCTAACCCTAACCCGAACCCGATCCCTAACCCGAACCCTAACCCTAACCCTAATACGAACCCTAACCCTAACACTAACCCTAACCCTAACCCGAACCCGAACCCTTACCCTAACCCGAACCCTGACCCTAACACTAAACCTAACCCGAACCCTAACCTTAACCCTAACCCTAACCCGAAACTTAACACGAACCCTAACCCTAACCCTAAGCCGAACCCTATGCCTAACCCTAACCCTAACCTGAACACTAACCCTAACCCTAAACCTAACCCTTACCCTAACAAGAACCCTAACCCTAACCCTAACCTAACCCTAATCCGAACCCTAACCTAACCCTAACCCTAACCCTAACACTAACCCCTAACCCGAACCCGACCCCTAACACCTAACCCTAACCCGATCCCGAAACCTAAACCTAACCCTAACCCTAACCCTAACCCTAACCCGAACCCGAACCCTAACCCTAACCCGAACCCTAACCCTAACCCTAACCCTAATCCGAACCCGAACCCTACCCCAAAACCTAACCCTAACCCTAACCCGAACCCTAAACCTAACACGAACCCTAACCCTAACCCGAACCCGAACCCTAACCCTAAACCTAACCCGCACCCTAACCCTAACCCGAACCCGAAGCCGAAACCTAACCCTAACCCTAAACCTAACCCTAACCCGAACCCTAACCCTAACACGAACCCGAAACCTAACCCTAACCCTAACCCTAACCCTAAACCCAACCCCAACCCTAACCCTAACACTAACCCTAAACCGAACCCGAACCCTAACCCTAACCCTAACCCTAATCCTAACCCAAACCCGAACCCTAACCCTAACCCCTAACCCGAACGCTAACCCTAACCAGAAGCCTAACCCTAACCCTAACCCTAACCCTAAACCGAACCCTAACCTAACCCTAATCCGAACCCTAACCCTAACCCTAACCCTAACCCTAACACTAACCCCTAACCCTAAACCCAACCCTAACCCTCACACTAACCCTAATCCTAACCCGAACCCTAACCCTAACCCTAACCCTAACCCTAACCCGAACCCGAACCCGAACCCTAACCCTAACCCCTAAACCGAACCCTAACCCTAACCAGAACCCTAACCCTAACACGAACCCTAACCCTAACCCTAACCCTAACCCGAACCCGAAACCTAACCCTATCACTAAACCTAACCCTAACCCGAACCCGAACCCTAACCCTATCCCGAACCCTAACCCTAACCCAAACTCTAAACCTAACCCTAACTCGAACCCGAACCCTAACCCTAACCCGAACCCCAACCGTAACCCGAACCCTAACCCTAACCCTAACCCTAACCCTAACCCGCACCCTAACCCTAACCCGAACCCGAAGCCGAACCCTAACCCTAACCCTAAACCTAACCCTAACCCGAACCCTCCTAACACGAACCCGAAACCTAACCCTAACCCTAACCCTAAACCCAAACCCAACCCTAACCCTAACACTAACCCTAAACCGAACCCGAATCCTAACCCTAACCCTAACCCTAACCCGAACCCGAACCCTAACCCTAACCCCTAACCCGAACGCTAACCCTAACCAGAACCCTAACCCTAACCCGAACCCTAACCCTAACCCGAACCCTTACCTAACCCTAATCCGAAACTTAACCCTAACCCTAACCCTAACACTAACCCCTAACCCTAAACCCAACCCTAACCCTCACACTAACCCTAATCCTAACCCGAACCCTAACCCTAACCCTAACCCTAACCCTAACCCGAACCCGAACCCTAACCCTAACCTCTAACCCGAACCCTAACCCTAACCAGAAACCTAACCCTAACACGAACCCTAACCCTAACCCTAACTCTAACCCGAACCCGAAACCTAACCCTATCCCTAAACCTAACCCTAACCCGAACCCGAACCCTAACCCTATCCCGAACCCTAACCCTAACCCAAACTCTAACCCTAACCCTAACCCGAACCCGAACCCTAACCCTAACCCGAACCCCAACCGTAACCCGAACCCTAACCCTAATCCTAACCCTAACACGAACCCTAACCCTAACCCGAACCCTAACCCGAACCCTAAACCTAACCCTAACCCGAACCCTAACCCTAACCCTAACTCTAACCCTAATCCTAACCCTCACCCGAACCCTAACCCTAACCCGAACCCTAACCCTAACCCTCATCCGAACCCTAACCCTAAACCTAACCCTAACCCGAACCCGAAACCTAACCCTAACCCGAACCATAACCCTAACCCTAACCCTAACCCTAACGCGAACCTTAACACGAACCCTAACCCTAACCCTAACAAGAATCCTATGCCTAACCCTAACCCTAACCCTATCATAACCCGAACCCAAACCCTAACCCTAACCCTAACCCTATCCCGAACCCGAACCCTAACCCTAACCCGCACCCTAACCCTAACCCGAACCCTAAACCTACCTTAACCCGAACCCTAACCCTAACCTAACCCGAACCCTAACCGTAACCCGAACCCTAACCCTAACCCTAAACCTAACCCTAACCCGAACCCTAACCCTAACCCTAACCCGAACCCTAACCCGATCCCTAACCCTAACCCTAACCTGAACACTAACCCCTAACAATAACCTGAACCCGAACCCAAACCCGACCCTAACCCTAACCCTAACCCTAACCCTAACCCTAACCCGAACCCGAACCTAACCCTAACCCTAACCCTAACTCTAACCCTAAACCTAACCCTAACCCGAACCATAACCCTAACCCGAACTCTAACCCGAGCGCTAACCCAAACCCTAACCCGAACCCTAACCCTAACCCGAACCCGAACCCAAACCCTAACCCTAACCCAAACCCTAACCCGAACCCTAACCCTAACCCGAATCCTAACCTAACCCTAATCCGAACCCTAACCCTAACCCTAACCCTAACCCTAAAACTAACACCTAACCCTAACCCTAGGCCTAACCCCAAACCTAACCCTCACACTAACCCTAACCTTAACCCTAACCCGAAACCTAAACCTAACCCGAACCCTAACCCTAAACCTAACCCGAACCCTAACCAGGACCCTAACCCCAACCCTACCCCGAACCCTAACCCTAACCCGAACCCTAACCCTAACCCTAACTCGAGCCCTAACCCTTACCCGAACCCTAACCCTAACCCAAACTCTAACCCTAAACCTAACCCTAACCCGAACACTAACCATAACCCGAACACTAACCCGAACCCTAACCGGAACCCTAACCCTAACCCGAACCCGAACCCTAACCCTAACCCGAACCCTAACACGAACCCTAGCCCTAACCCTAACCCGAACCCTAACCCGAACCCTAACCCTAACCCTAACCCTAACCCGAACCCTAACCCTAAACCTAACCCGAAACCTAACCCTAACCCTAACCCGAACCCGATCCCTAACCCGAACCCTAACCCTAACCCTAATACGAACCCTAACCCTAACACTAACCCTAACCCTAACCCGAACCCGAACCCTTACCCTAACCCGAACCCTGACCCTAACACTAAACCTAACCCGAACCCTAACCTTAACCCTAACCCTAACCCGAAACTTAACACGAACCCTAACCCTAACCCTAAGCCGAACCCTATGCCTAACCCTAACCCTAACCTGAACACTAACCCTAACCCTAAACCTAACCCTTACCCTAACAAGAACCCTAACCCTAACCCTAACCTAACCCTAATCCGAACCCTAACCTAACCCTAACCCTAACCCTAACACTAACCCCTAACCCGAACCCGACCCCTAACACCTAACCCTAACCCGATCCCGAAACCTAAACCTAACCCTAACCCTAACCCTAACCCTAACCCGAACCCGAACCCTAACCCTAACCCGAACCCTAACCCTAACCCTAACCCTAATCCGAACCCGAACCCTACCCCAAAACCTAACCCTAACCCTAACCCGAACCCTAAACCTAACACGAACCCTAACCCTAACCCGAACCCGAACCCTAACCCTAAACCTAACCCGCACCCTAACCCTAACCCGAACCCGAAGCCGAAACCTAACCCTAACCCTAAACCTAACCCTAACCCGAACCCTAACCCTAACACGAACCCGAAACCTAACCCTAACCCTAACCCTAACCCTAAACCCAACCCCAACCCTAACCCTAACACTAACCCTAAACCGAACCCGAACCCTAACCCTAACCCTAACCCTAATCCTAACCCAAACCCGAACCCTAACCCTAACCCCTAACCCGAACGCTAACCCTAACCAGAAGCCTAACCCTAACCCTAACCCTAACCCTAACCCGAACCCTAACCTAACCCTAATCCGAACCCTAACCCTAACCCTAACCCTAACCCTAACACTAACCCCTAACCCTAAACCCAACCCTAACCCTCACACTAACCCTAATCCTAACCCGAACCCTAACCCTAACCCTAACCCTAACCCTAACCCGAACCCGAACCCGAACCCTAACCCTAACCCCTAAACCGAACCCTAACCCTAACCAGAACCCTAACCCTAACACGAACCCTAACCCTAACCCTAACCCTAACCCGAACCCGAAACCTAACCCTATCACTAAACCTAACCCTAACCCGAACCCGAACCCTAACCCTATCCCGAACCCTAACCCTAACCCAAACTCTAAACCTAACCCTAACTCGAACCCGAACCCTAACCCTAACCCGAACCCCAACCGTAACCCGAACCCTAACCCTAACCCTAACCCTAACCCTAACACGAACTCGAACCCTAACCCGAACCCTAACCCGAACCCTAAACCTAACCCTAACCCGAACCCTAACCCTAACCCTAACTCTAACCCTAAACCTAACCCTCACCCGAACCCTAACCCTAAACCGAACCCTAACCCGAACCCTAACCCGAACCCTAAACCTAACCCTAAACCTAACCCTAACCCGAACACTAACCCTAACCCGAATCCTAACCCTAACCCTTACCCGAACCCTAACCCGAAACCTAACCCAAACCCTAGCCCTAACCCTAACCCGAACCCTAACCCTAACCCTAACTCTAACCCGAACCCTAACCCTAACCCTAACCCGAACCCTAACCCGAACCCTAAACCTAACCCTATCATAACCCGAACACTAACCCTAACCCTAAACCTAACCCGAATCCGAACCCTAACCCTAACCCGACCCCTAAACCTAACCCGAACACTAAACCTAACCCTAACCCTCACCCTCACCCTAACCTAACCCGAACCCTAACCATAACCCGAACCCTAACCCTAACCCTAAACCTAACCCTAACCCGAAACCTAACCCTAACCCTAACCCGAACCCTAACCCGAACCCTAACCCAAACCCTAACCTGAACACTAACACCTAACAATAACCTGAACCCGAACCCAAACCCGACCCTAACACTAACCCTAACCCGAACCCTAACCCTAACCCTAACCCTAACCCTAACCCTAACCCGAACCTAACCCTAACCCTAACCCTAACTCTAAACCTAAACCTAACCCTAACCCGAACCCTAACCCTAACCCGAACTCTAACCCGAGCGCTAACCCAAACCCTAACCCGAACCCTAACCCTAACCCGAACACTTATCCTAACCATAACCCTAACCCGAACCCTAAACCTAACCCTAACCCTAACTCTAAACATAACCGGAATCCGAACTCTAACCCAAACCCTAACCCGAACCCTAACCCGAACACTAAACCTAACCCGATCCCGAACACTAACCCTAACCCGAACCCGAACCCGAACCCTAAACCTAATCCTAACCCGAACCCTAACACTAACCCTAACCCGAACCCTAACCCGAACCCTAACCCTAACCCTAACCCTAACCCGAAACCTAACCCTAACCCTAACCCGAACCCTAACCCGAACCCTAACCCTAACCCTAACCCGAACCCGGACACTAAACCTAACCCGAACCCTAACCCTAACCCTAAACCTAACCCTAACCCGAACACTAACCCTAACCCGAACCCTAATCCTAAACCTAACCCGAAAACTAACCCTAACCCTAACCCGAACCCGAACCCTAACGCGAACCTAAACCTAACCGTAATACGAACCCTAACCCTAACCCTAACCCTAACCCTAACCCGAACCTGAACACTAACCCTAACCCGAACCCTGACCTTAACGCTAACCCTAACCCGAACCCTAACCCTAACCCTAACCCTAACCCGAACCTTAACACGAACCCTAACCCTAACCCTAACTCGAACCCTATGCCTAACCCTAACCCTAACCCGAAACCAAACCTAACCCCTAACCCTAACACTAACCCTAACCCTAACCCTAACCCGAACCCTAACCCTAACCCTAACCCGAACCCTAACCCTAACCCTAACCCGAACCCTAACCCGAACCCTAACCCTAAACCTAACCCTAACCGGAACCCTAACCATAACCCGAACACTAACCCGAACCCTAACACGAACCCTAACCCTAACCCTAACCCGAACCCTAACCCTAACACGAACCCTAACCCTAACCCGAACCCGAACCCTAACCCTAAACCTAAACCTAACCTGCACCCTAACCCTAACCTGAACCCGAAACCTAACCCTAACCCTAACCCTAACCCCAACCCCAACCCCAACCCTAACCCTAACACTAACCCTAACCCTAACCCGAACACTAACCATAACCCGAACACTAACCCGAACCCTAACCGGAACCCTAACCCTAACCCGAACCCGAACCCTAACCCTAACCCGAACCCTAACACGAACCCTAGCCCTAACCCTAACCCGAACCCTAACCCGAACCCTAACCCTAACCCTAACCCGAACCCTAACCCTAAACCTAACCCGAAACCTAACCCTAACCCTAACCCGAACCCGATCCCTAACCCGAACCCTAACCCTAACCCTAATACGAACCCTAACCCTAACACTAACCCTAACCCTAACCCGAACCCGAAACCTTACCCTAACCCGAACCCTGACCCTAACACTAAACCTAACCCGAACCCTAACCTTAACCCTAACCCTAACCCGAAACTTAACACGAACCCTAACCCTAACCCTAAGCCGAACCCTATGCCTAACCCTAACCCTAACCTGAACACTAACCCTAACCCTAAACCTAACCCTTACCCTAACAAGAACCCTAACCCTAACCCTAACCTAACCCTAATCCGAACCCTAACCTAACCCTAACCCTAACCCTAACACTAACCCCTAACCCGAACCCGACCCCTAACACCTAACCCTAACCCGATCCCGAAACCTAAACCTAACCCTAACCCTAACCCTAACCCTAACCCGAACCCGAACCCTAACCCTAACCCGAACCCTAACACTAACCCTAACCCTAATCCGAACCCGAACCCTACCCCAAAACCTAACCCTAACCCTAACCCGAACCCTAAACCTAACACGAACCCTAACCCTAACCCGAACCCGAACCCTAACCCTAAACCTAACCCGCACCCTAACCCTAACCCGAACCCGAAGCCGAAACCTAACCCTAACCCTAAACCTAACCCTAACCCGAACCCTAACCCTAACACGAACCCGAAACCTAACCCTAACCCTAACCCTAACCCTAAACCCAACCCCAACCCTAACCCTAACACTAACCCTAAACCGAACCCGAACCCTAACCCTAACCCTAACCCTAATCCTAACCCAAACCCGAACCCTAACCCTAACCCCTAACCCGAACGCTAACCCTAACCAGAAGCCTAACCCTAACCCTAACCCTAACCCTAACCCGAACCCTAACCTAACCCTAATCCGAACCCTAACCCTAACCCTAACCCTAACCCTAACACTAACCCCTAACCCTAAACCCAACCCTAACCCTCACACTAACCCTAATCCTAACCCTAACCCTAACCCTAACCCTAACCCTAACCCTAACCCGAACCCGAACCCGAACCCTAACCCTAACCCCTAAACCGAACCCTAAACCTAACCAGAACCCTAACCCTAACACGAACCCTAACCCTAACCCTAACCCTAACCCGAACCCGAAACCTAACCCTATCACTAAACCTAACCCTAACCTGAACCCGAACCCTAACCCTATCCCGAACCCTAACCCTAACCCAAACTCTAACCCTAACCCTAACCCGAACCCGAACCCTAACCCTAACCCGAACCCCAACCGTAACCCGAACCCTAACCCTAACCCTAACCCTAACCCTAACACGAACCCTAACCCTAACCCTAACTCTAACCCTAAACCTAACCCTCACCCGAACCCTAACCCTAAACCGAACCCTAACCCGAACCCTAACCCGAACCCTAAACCTAACCCTAAACCTAACCCTAACCCGAACACTAACCCTAACCCGAATCCTAACCCTAACCCTTACCCGAACCCTAACCCGAAACCTAACCCAAACCCTAGCCCTAACCCTAACCCGAACCCTAACCCTAACCCTAACTCTAACCCGAACCCTAACCCTAACCCTAACCCGAACCCTAACCCGAACCCTAAACCTAACCCTATCATAACCCGAACCCTAACCCTAACCCTAAACCTAACCCGAATCCGAACCCTAACCCTAACCCGACCCCTAAACCTAACCCGAACACTAAACCTAACCCTAACCCTCACCCTCACCCTAACCTAACCCGAACCCTAACCATAACCCGAACCCTAACCCTAAACCTAACCCTAACCCTAACCCGAACCCTAACCCGAACCCTAACCCAAACCCTAACCTGAACACTAACACCTAACAATAACCTGAACCCGAACCCAAACCCGACCCTAACACTAACCCTAACCCGAACCCTAACCCTAACCCTAACCCTAACCCTAACCCTAACCCGAACCTAACCCTAACCCTAACCCTAACTCTAAACCTAAACCTAACCCTAACCCGAACCCTAACCCTAACCCGAACTCTAACCCGAGCGCTAACCCAAACCCTAACCCGAACCCTAACCCTAACCCGAACCCGAACCCAAACCCTAACCCTAACCCTAACCCTAACCCGAACCCTAACCCGAGCGCTACCCCAAAACCTAACCCGAACCCTAACCCTAACCCGAATCCGAACCGGAAACCTAACCCTAACCCTAACCCGAACACTTATCCTAACCATAACCCTAACCCGAACCCTAACTCTAAACATAACCGGAATCCTAACTCTAACCCAAACCCTAACCCGAACCCTAACCCGAACACTAAACCTAACCCGATCCCGAACACTAACCCTAACCCGAACCCGAACCCGAACCCTAAACCTAATCCTAACCCGAACCCTAACACTAACCCTAACCCGAACCCTAACCCGAACCCTAACCCGAACCCTAACCCTAACCCTAACCCTAACCCGAAACCTAACCCTAACCCTAACCCGAACCCTAACCCGAACCCTAACCCTAACCCTAACCCGAACCCGGACACTAACCCTAACCCGAACCCTAACCCTAACCCTAAACCTAACCCTAACCCGAACACTAACCCTAACCCGAACCCTAACCCTAAACCTAACCCGAAAACTAACCCTAACCCTAACCCGAACCCGAACCCTAACCCGAACCTAAACCTAACCGTAATACGAACCCTAACCCTAACCCTAACCCTAACCCTAACCCGAACCTGAACACTAACCCTAACCCGAACCCTGACCTTAACGCTAACCCTAACCCGAACCCTAACCCTAACCCTAACCCTAACCCGAACCTTAACACGAACCCTAACCCTAACCCTAACTCGAACCCTATGCCTAACCCTAACCCTAACCCGAAACCAAACCTAACCCCTAACCCTAACACTAACCCTAACCCTAACCCTAACCCGAACCCTAACACTAACCCTAACCCGAACCCTAAACCTAACCCTAACCCGAACCCTAACCCGAACCCTAACCCTAAACCTAACCCTAACCGGAACCCTAACCATAACCCGAACACTAACCCGAACCCTAACACGAACCCTAACCCTAACCCTAACCCGAACCCTAACCCTAACACGAACCCTAACCCTAACCCAAACCCGAACCCTAACCCTAAACCTAAACCTAACCTGCACCCTAACCCTAACCTGAACCCGAAACCTAACCCTAACCCTAACCCTAACCCCAACCCCAACCCCAACCCTAACCCTAACACTAACCCTAACCCTAACCCGAACCCTAACCCTAAACCTAACCCTAACCCGAACCTGAAACCTAACCCTAACCCCTAATCCGAACACTAAACCTAACCCGAACCCTAACCCTAACCCGAACCCTAACCCTAACCCGAATCCTAACCTAACCATAATCCGAACCCTAACCCTAACCCTAACCCAAAACTAACCCCTAACCCTAACCCTAGGCCTAACCCCAACCCTAACCCTCACACTAACCCTAACCCTAACCCAAACCCTAACCCTAACCCGAAACCTAAACCTAACCCGAACCCTAACCCTAAACCTAACCCGAACCCTAACCCGGACCCTAACCCTAACCCTAACCCGAACCCTAACCCTAACCCGAACCCTAACCCAAACCCTAACCCGAGCCCTAACCCTTACCCGAACCCTAACCCTAACCCTAACTCTAACCCTAAACCTAACCCTAACCCGAACCCGAACCATAACCCGAACACTAACCCGAACCCTAACCGGAACCCTAACCCTAAACCTAACCCTAACCCGAACCCTAACCCTAACCCGAACCCTAACCCTAACCCTAACCCTAACCCTAACCCGAACCCTAACCCGAACCCTAACACTAACACTAACCCTAACCCGAACCCTAACCCTAAACCTAACCCGAAACCTAACCCTAACCAAACCCGAACCCGATCCCTAACCCGAACCCTAACCCTAACCCTAATACGAACCCTAACCCTAACCCCTAACCCGAACGCTAACTCTAACCAGAACCCTAACCCTAAACCTAACCCGAAACCTAACCCTAACCAAACCCGAACCCTAACCCGAACCCTAACACTAACACTAACCCTAACCCGAACCCTAACCCTAACCCCTAACCCGAACGCTAACCCTAACCAGAACCCTAACCCTAACCCGAACCCTAACCCTAACCCGAACCCTAACCTAACCCTAATCCGAACCCTAACCCTAACCCTAAACCTAACCCTAACACTAACCCCTAACCCTAAACCCAAACCTAACCCTCAACTAACCCTAACCCTAACCCGAACCCTAACCCTAACCCTAACCCTACCCTAACCCGAACCCGAACCCTAACCCTAACCACTAAACCGAACCCTAACCCTAACCAGAACCCTAACCCTAACACGAACCCTAACCCTAACCCTAACCCTAAACCGAAACCGAACCCTAACCCTAACCCGAACCCTAACCCTAACCCTAATCCGAACCCGAAACCTACCCCAAAACCTAACCCTAACCCTAACCCGAACCCTAAACCTAACACGAACCCTAACGCTAACCCCAACCCGAACCCTAACCCTAAACCTAACCCGCACCCTAAACCTAAACCGAACCCGAAGCCGAACCCTATACCTAACCCTAAACCTAACCCTAACCCGAACCCTAACCCTAACACGAACCCGAAACCTATCCCTAACCCTAACCCTAACCCTAAAACCAACCCCAACCCTAACCCTAACACTAACCCTAAACCGAACCCGAACCCTAACCCTAACCCTAACCCTAACCCTAACCCGAACCCGAACCCTAACCCTAACCCCTAAACCGAACGCAAACCCTAACCAGAACCCTAACCCTAACCCGAACCCAAACCCTAACCCGAACCCTAACCTAACCCTAATCCGAACCCTAACCCCTAACCCGAACGCTAACCCTAACCAGAACCCTAACCCTAACCCTAACACTAACACTAACCCCTAACCCTAAACCCAACCCTAACCCTCACACTAACCCTAACCCTAACCCGAACCCTAACCCTAACCCTAACCCTAACCCTAACCCGAACCCGAACCCTAACCCTAACCACTAACACGAACCCTAACCCTAACCAGAACCCTAACCCTAACACGAACCCTAACCCTAACCCTAACCCTAACCCGAACCCGAACCCTTACCCTATCCTTAAACCTAACCCTAACCCGAACCCGAAATTTAACCCTAACCCGAACCCTAAACATAACCCAAATTCTAACCCTAACCCTAACCCGAACCCGAACCCTAACCCTAACCCGAACCCTAACCGTAACCCGAACCCTAACCCTAACCCTAACCCTAACCCTAACACGAACCCTAACCCTAACCCTAACTCTAAACCTAAACCTAACCCTAACCCGAACCCTAACCCTAACCTGAAGCCTAACCCGAACCCTACACCGAACCCTAACCCTAACCCTAACCCTAACCCTAACCCGAACCCGAACCCTAACCCTAACCCTAACCCTAACCCGAACCCTAACCCTAACCCTAACCCTAACCCGAACCCGAACCCTAACCCTAACCCTAACCCTAACCCGAACCTAACCCTAACCCTAACTCTAACCATAAACCTAACCCTAACCCGAACCCTAACCCTAAACCGAACTCTAACCCGAGCGCTAACCCAAACCGTAACCCGAACCCTAACCCTAACCCGAACCCGAACCCAAACCCTAACCCTAACCCTAACCCTAACCCTAACCCGAACCCTAACCCGAGCGCTACCCCAAAACCTAACCCGAACCCTAACCCTAACCCGAACCCGAACCCGAACCCTAACCCTAACCCTAACCCGAACCCGAACCAGAACCCTAAACCTAACACTAACCCGAACCCTAAACTTAATCCGAACCCGAAACCTAACCCTAACCCTAACCCTAAACCCAACCCCAACCCTAACCCTAACACTAACTCTAAACCTAACCCGAACCCTAACCCTAACCCTAACCCTAACCCTAACCCTAACCCTAACACGAACCCGAAACCTAACCCTAACCCCTAACCCGAACGCTAAACCTAAACCGAACCCTAAACCTAACCCGAACCCTCACCCTAACCCGAACCCTAACCTAACCCTAATCCGAACCCTAACCCTAACCGTAACCCTAACCCTAACCCTAACACTAACTCCTAACCCTAACACCAAACCTAACCCTCACACTAACCCTAACCCTAACCCGAACCCTAACCCTAACCCGAACCCCAACCGTAACCCGAACCCTAACCCTAACCCTAACCCTAACCCTAACACGAACTCTAACCCTAACCCGAACCCTAACCCGAACCCTAAACCTAACCCTAACCCGAACCCTAACCCTAACCCTAACTCTAACCCTAAACCTAACCCTCACCCGAACCCTAACCCTAAACCGAACCCTAACCCGAACCCTAACCCGAACCCTAAACCTAACCCTAAACCTAACCCTAACCCGAACACTAACCCTAACCCGAATCCTAACCCTAACCCTTACCCGAACCCTAACCCGAAACCTAACCCAAACCCTAGCCCTAACCCTAACCCGAACCCTAACCCTAACCCTAACTCTAACCCGAACCCTAACCCTAACCCTAACCCGAACCCTAACCCGAACCCTAAACCTAACCCTATCATAACCCGAACCCTAACCCTAACCCTAAACCTAACCCGAATCCGAACCCTAACCCTAACCCGACCCCTAAACCTAACCCGAACACTAAACCTAACCCTAACCCTCACCCTCACCCTAACCTAACCCGAACCCTAACCATAACCCGAACCCTAACCCTAACCCTAAACCTAACCCTAACCCGAAACCTAACCCTAACCCTAACCCGAACCCTAACACCCGAACCCTAACCCAAACCCTAACCTGAACACTAACACCTAACAATAACCTGAACCCGAACCCAAACCCGACCCTAACACTAACCCTAACCCGAACCCTAACCCTAACCCTAACCCTAACCCTAACCCTAAACCGAACCTAACCCTAACCCTAACCCTAACTCTAAACCTAAACCTAACCCTAACCCGAACCCTAACCCTAACCCGAACTCTAACCCGAGCGCTAACCCAAACCCTAACCCGAACCCTAACCCGAACCCGAACCAAACCTAACCCTAACCCTAACCCTAACCCGAACCCTAACCCGAGCGCTACCCCAAAACCTAACCCGAACCCTAACCCTAACCCGAATCCGAACCGGAAACCTAACCCTAACCCTAACCCGAACACTTATCCTAACCATAACCCTAACCCGAACCCTAAACCTAACCCTAACCCTAACCCTAAACATAACCGGAATCCTAACTCTAACCCAAACCCTAACCCGAACCCTAACCCGAACACTAAACCTAAACCGATCCCGAACACTAACCCTAACCCGAACCCGAACCCGAACCCTAAACCTAATCCTAACCCGAACCCTAACACTAACCCTAACCCGAACCCTAACCCGAACCCTAACCCGAACCCTAACCCTAACCCTAACCCTAACCCGAAACCTAACCCTAACCCTAACCCGAACCCTAACCCGAACCCTAACCCTAACCCTAACCCGAACCCGGACACTAACCCTAACCCGAACCCTAACCCTAACCCTAAACCTAACCCTAACCCGAACACTAACCCTAACCCGAACCCTAACCCTAAACCTAACCCGAAAACTAACCCTAACCCTAACCCGAACCCGAACCCTAACCCGAACCTAAACCTAACCGTAATACGAACCCTAACCCTAACCCTAACCCTAACCCCAACCTGAACACTAACCCTAACCCGAACCCTGACCTTAACGCTAACCCTAACCCGAACCCTAACCCTAACCCTAACCCTAACCCGAACCTTAACACGAACCCTAACCCTAACCCTAACTCGAACCCTATGCCTAACCCTAAAGCTAACCCGAAACCAAACCTAACCCCTAACACTAACACTAACCCTAACCCTAACCCTAACCCGAACCCTAACCCTAACCCTAACACGAACCCTAACCCTAACCCGAACCCGAACCCTAACCCTAAACCTAAACCTAACCTGCACCCTAACCCTAACCTGAACCCGAAACCTAACCCTAACCCTAACCCTAACCCCAACCCCAACCCCAACCCTAACCCTAACACTAACCCTAACCCTAACCCGAACCCTAACCCTAACCCTAACCCTAACCCGAACCTGAAACCTAACCCTAACCCCTAATCCGAACACTAAACCTAACCCGAACCCTAACCCTAACCCGAACCCTAACCCTAACCCGAATCCTAACCTAACCATAATCCGAACCCTAACCCTAACCCGAACCTGAACACTAACCCTAACCCGAACCCTGACCTTAACGCTAACCCTAACCCGAACCCTAACCCTAACCCTAACCCTAACCCGAACCTTAACACGAACCCTAACCCTAACCCTAACTCGAACCCTATGCCTAACCCTAAAGCTAACCCGAAACCAAACCTAACCCCTAACCCTAACACTAACCCTAACCCTAACCCTAACCCGAACCCTAACCCTAACCCTAACCCGAACCCTAACCCTAACCCTAACCCGAACCCTAACCCGAACCCTAACCCTAAACCTAACCCTAACCAGAACCCTAACCATAACCCGAACACTAACCCGAACCCTAACACGAACCCTAACCCTAACCCTAACCCGAACCCTAACCCTAACACGAACCCTAACCCTAACCCGAACCCGAACCCTAACCCTAAACCTAAACCTAACCTGCACCCTAACCCTAACCTGAACCCGAAACCTAACCCTAACCCTAACCCTAACCCCAACCCCAACCCCAACCCTAACCCTAACACTAACCCTAACCCGAACCCGAACCCTAACCCTAACCCTAACCCTAACCCTAACCCGAACCTGAAACCTAACCCTAACCCCTAATCCGAACACTAAACCTAACCCGAACCCTAACCCTAACCCGAACCCTAACCCTAACCCGAATCCTAACCTAACCATAATCCGAACCCTAACCCTAACCCTAACCCTAAAACTAACCCCTAACCCTAACCCTAGGCCTAACCCCAACCCTAACCCTCACACTAACCCTAACCCTAACCCAAACCCTAACCCTAACCCGAAACCTAAACCTAACCCGAACCCTAACCCTAAACCTAACCCGAACCCTAACCCGGACCCTAACCCTAACCCTAACCCGAACCCTAACCCTAACCCGAACCCTAACCCTAACCCTAACCCTAACCCTAACCCGAACCCTAACCCGAACCCTAACACTAACACTAACCCTAACCCGAACCCTAACCCTAAACCTAACCCGAAACCTAACCCTAACCAAACCCGAACCCGATCCCTAACCCGAACCCTAACCCTAACCCTAATACGAACCCTAACCCTAACCCCTAACCCGAACGCTAACTCTAACCAGAACCCTAACCCTAAACCTAACCCGAAACCTAACCCTAACCAAACCCGAACCCTAACCCGAACCCTAACACTAACACTAACCCTAACCCGAACCCTAACCCTAACCCCTAACCCGAACGCTAACCCTAACCAGAACCCTAACCCTAACCCGAACCCTAACCCTAACCCGAACCCTAACCTAACCCTAATCCGAACCCTAACCCTAACCCTAAACCTAACCCTAACACTAACCCCTAACCCTAAACCCAAACCTAACCCTCAACTAACCCTAACCCTAACCCGAACCCTAACCCTAACCCTAACCCTACCCTAACCCGAACCCGAACCCTAACCCTAACCACTAACCCGAACCCTAACCCTAACCAGAACCCTAACCCTAACACGAACCCTAACACTAACCCTAACCCTAAACCGAAACCGAACCCTAACCCTAACCCGAACCCTAACCCTAACCCTAATCCGAACCCGAACCCTACCCCAAAACCTAACCCTAACCCTAACCCGAACCCTAAACCTAACACGAACCCTAACGCTAACCCCAACCCGAACCCTAACCCTAAACCTAACCCGCACCCTAAACCTAAACCGAACCCGAAGCCGAACCCTATACCTAACCCTAAACCTAACCCTAACCCGAACCCTAACCCTAACACGAACCCGAAACCTATCCCTAACCCTAACCCTAACCCTAAAACCAACCCCAACCCTAACCCTAACACTAACCCTAAACCGAACCCGAACCCTAACCCTAACCCTAACCCTAACCCTAACCCGAACCCGAACCCTAACCCTAACCCCTAAACCGAACGCAAACCCTAACCAGAACCCTAACCCTAACCCGAACCCAAACCCTAACCCGAACCCTAACCTAACCCTAATCCGAACCCTAACCCCTAACCCGAACGCTAACCCTAACCAGAACCCTAACCCTAACCATAACACTAACACTAACCCCTAACCCTAAACCCAACCCTAACCCTCACACTAACCCTAACCCTAACCCGAACCCTAACCCTAACCCTAACCCTAACCCTAACCCTAACCCTAACCCGAACCCGAACCCTAACCCTAACCACTAACACGAACCCTAACCCTAACCAGAACCCTAACCCTAACACGAACCCTAACCCTAACCCTAACCCTAACCCGAACCCGAACCCTTACCCTATCCTTAAACCTAACCCTAACCCGAACCCGAAATTTAACCCTAACCCGAACCCTAAACATAACCCAAATTCTAACCCTAACCCTAACCCGAACCCGAACCCTAACCCTAACCCGAACCCTAACCGTAACCCGAACCCTAACCCTAACCCTAACCCTAACCCTAACACGAACCCTAACCCTAACCCTAACTCTAAACCTAAACCTAACCCTAACCCGAACCCTAACCCTAACCTGAAGCCTAACCCGAACCCTAAACCGAACCCTAACCCTAACCCTAACCCTAACCCTAACCCGAACCCGAACCCTAACCCTAACCCTAACCCTAACCCGAACCCTAACCCTAACCCTAACCCGAACCCGAACCCGAACCCTAACCCTAACCCTAACCCTAACCCGAACCTAACGTAACCCTAACTCTAACCATAAACCTAACCCTAACCCGAACCCTAACCCTAAACCGAACTCTAACCCGAGCGCTAACCCAAACCGTAACCCGAACCCTAACCCTAACCCGAACCCGAACCCAAACCCTAACCCTAACCCTAACCCTAACCCTAACCCGAACCCTAACCCGAGCACTACCCCAAAACCTAACCCGAACCCTAACCCTAACCCGAACCCGAACCCGAACCCTAACCCTAACCCTAACCCGAACCCGAACCAGAACCCTAAACCTAACACTAACCCGAACCCTAAACTTAATCCGAACCCGAAACCTAACCCTAACCCTAACCCTAAACCCAACCCCAACCCTAACCCTAACACTAACTCTAAACCTAACCCGAACCCTAACCCTAACCCTAACCCTAACCCTAACCCTAACCCTAACACGAACCCGAAACCTAACCCTAACCCCTAACCCGAACGCTAAACCTAAACCGAACCCTAAACCTAACCCGAACCCTCACCCTAACCCGAACCCTAACCTAACCCTAATCCGAACCCTAACCCTAACCGTAACCCTAACCCTAACCCTAACACTAACTCCTAACCCTAACACCAAACCTAACCCTCACACTAACCCTAACCCTAACCCGAACCCTAACCCTAACCCGAACCCCAACCGTAACCCGAACCCTAACCCTAACCCTAACCCTAACCCTAACACGAACTCTAACCCTAACCCGAACCCTAACCCGAACCCTAAACCTAACCCTAACCCGAACCCTAACCCTAACCCTAACTCTAACCCTAAACCTAACCCTCACCCGAACCCTAACCCTAAACCGAACCCTAACCCGAACCCTAACCCGAACCCTAAACCTAACCCTAAACCTAACCCTAACCCGAACACTAACCCTAACCCGAATCCTAACCCTAACCCTTACCCGAACCCTAACCCGAAACCTAACCCAAACCCTAGCCCTAACCCTAACCCGAACCCTAACCCTAACCCTAACTCTAACCCGAACCCTAACCCTAACCCTAACCCGAACCCTAACCCGAACCCTAAACCTAACCCTATCATAACCCGAACCCTAACCCTAACCCTAAACCTAACCCGAATCCGAACCCTAACCCTAACCCGACCCCTAAACCTAACCCGAACACTAAACCTAACCCTAACCCTCACCCTCACCCTAACCTAACCCGAACCCTAACCATAACCCGAACCCTAACCCTAACCCTAAACCTAACCCTAACCCGAAACCTAACCCTAACCCTAACCCGAACCCTAACCCGAACCCTAACCCAAACCCTAACCTGAACACTAACACCTAACAATAACCTGAACCCGAACCCAAACCCGACCCTAACACTAACCCTAACCCGAACCCTAACCCTAACCCTAACCCTAACCCTAACCCTAAACCGAACCTAACCCTAACCCTAACCCTAACTCTAAACCTAAACCTAACCCTAACCCGAACCCTAACCCTAACCCGAACTCTAACCCGAGCGCTAACCCAAACCCTAACCCGAACCCTAACCCGAACCCGAACCCAAACCCTAACCCTAACCCTAACCCTAACCCGAACCCTAACCCGAGCGCTACCCCAAAACCTAACCCGAACCCTAACCCTAACCCGAATCCGAACCGGAAACCTAACCCTAACCCTAACCCGAACACTTATCCTAACCATAACCCTAACCCGAACCCTAAACCTAACCCTAACCCTAACCCTAAACATAACCGGAATCCTAACTCTAACCCAAACCCTAACCCGAACCCTAACCCGAACACTAAACCTAAACCGATCCCGAACACTAACCCTAACCCGAACCCGAACCCGAACCCTAAACCTAATCCTAACCCGAACCCTAACACTAACCCTAACCCGAACCCTAACCCGAACCCTAACCCGAACCCTAACCCTAACCCTAACCCTAACCCGAAACCTAACCCTAACCCTAACCCGAACCCTAACCCGAACCCTAACCCTAACCCTAACCCGAACCCGGACACTAACCCTAACCCGAACCCTAACCCTAACCCTAAACCTAACCCTAACCCGAACACTAACCCTAACCCGAACCCTAACCCTAAACCTAACCCGAAAACTAACCCTAACCCTAACCCGAACCCGAACCCTAACCCGAACCTAAACCTAACCGTAATACGAACCCTAACCCTAACCCTAACCCTAACCCCAACCTGAACACTAACCCTAACCCGAACCCTGACCTTAACGCTAACCCTAACCCGAACCCTAACCCTAACCCTAACCCTAACCCGAACCTTAACACGAACCCTAACCCTAACCCTAACTCGAACCCTATGCCTAACCCTAAAGCTAACCCGAAACCAAACCTAACCCCTAACACTAACACTAACCCTAACCCTAACCCTAACCCGAACCCTAACCCTAACCCTAACACGAACCCTAACCCTAACCCGAACCCGAACCCTAACCCTAAACCTAAACCTAACCTGCACCCTAACCCTAACCTGAACCCGAAACCTAACCCTAACCCTAACCCTAACCCCAACCCCAACCCCAACCCTAACCCTAACACTAACCCTAACCCTAACCCGAACCCTAACCCTAACCCTAACCCTAACCCGAACCTGAAACCTAACCCTAACCCCTAATCCGAACACTAAACCTAACCCGAACCCTAACCCTAACCCGAACCCTAACCCTAACCCGAATCCTAACCTAACCATAATCCGAACCCTAACCCTAACCCGAACCTGAACACTAACCCTAACCCGAACCCTGACCTTAACGCTAACCCTAACCCGAACCCTAACCCTAACCCTAACCCTAACCCGAACCTTAACACGAACCCTAACCCTAACCCTAACTCGAACCCTATGCCTAACCCTAAAGCTAACCCGAAACCAAACCTAACCCCTAACCCTAACACTAACCCTAACCCTAACCCTAACCCGAACCCTAACCCTAACCCTAACCCGAACCCTAACCCTAACCCTAACCCGAACCCTAACCCGAACCCTAACCCTAAACCTAACCCTAACCAGAACCCTAACCATAACCCGAACACTAACCCGAACCCTAACACGAACCCTAACCCTAACCCTAACCCGAACCCTAACCCTAACACGAACCCTAACCCTAACCCGAACCCGAACCCTAACCCTAAACCTAAACCTAACCTGCACCCTAACCCTAACCTGAACCCGAAACCTAACCCTAACCCTAACCCTAACCCCAACCCCAACCCCAACCCTAACCCTAACACTAACCCTAACCCGAACCCGAACCCTAACCCTAACCCTAACCCTAACCCTAACCCGAACCTGAAACCTAACCCTAACCCCTAATCCGAACACTAAACCTAACCCGAACCCTAACCCTAACCCGAACCCTAACCCTAACCCGAATCCTAACCTAACCATAATCCGAACCCTAACCCTAACCCTAACCCTAAAACTAACCCCTAACCCTAACCCTAGGCCTAACCCCAACCCTAACCCTCACACTAACCCTAACCCTAACCCAAACCCTAACCCTAACCCGAAACCTAAACCTAACCCGAACCCTAACCCTAAACCTAACCCGAACCCTAACCCGGACCCTAACCCTAACCCTAACCCGAACCCTAACCCTAACCCGAACCCTAACCCTAACCCTAACCCTAACCCTAACCCGAACCCTAACCCGAACCCTAACACTAACACTAACCCTAACCCGAACCCTAACCCTAAACCTAACCCGAAACCTAACCCTAACCAAACCCGAACCCGATCCCTAACCCGAACCCTAACCCTAACCCTAATACGAACCCTAACCCTAACCCCTAACCCGAACGCTAACTCTAACCAGAACCCTAACCCTAAACCTAACCCGAAACCTAACCCTAACCAAACCCGAACCCTAACCCGAACCCTAACACTAACACTAACCCTAACCCGAACCCTAACCCTAACCCCTAACCCGAACGCTAACCCTAACCAGAACCCTAACCCTAACCCGAACCCTAACCCTAACCCGAACCCTAACCTAACCCTAATCCGAACCCTAACCCTAACCCTAAACCTAACCCTAACACTAACCCCTAACCCTAAACCCAAACCTAACCCTCAACTAACCCTAACCCTAACCCGAACCCTAACCCTAACCCTAACCCTACCCTAACCCGAACCCGAACCCTAACCCTAACCACTAACCCGAACCCTAACCCTAACCAGAACCCTAACCCTAACACGAACCCTAACACTAACCCTAACCCTAAACCGAAACCGAACCCTAACCCTAACCCGAACCCTAACCCTAACCCTAATCCGAACCCGAACCCTACCCCAAAACCTAACCCTAACCCTAACCCGAACCCTAAACCTAACACGAACCCTAACGCTAACCCCAACCCGAACCCTAACCCTAAACCTAACCCGCACCCTAAACCTAAACCGAACCCGAAGCCGAACCCTATACCTAACCCTAAACCTAACCCTAACCCGAACCCTAACCCTAACACGAACCCGAAACCTATCCCTAACCCTAACCCTAACCCTAAAACCAACCCCAACCCTAACCCTAACACTAACCCTAAACCGAACCCGAACCCTAACCCTAACCCTAACCCTAACCCTAACCCGAACCCGAACCCTAACCCTAACCCCTAAACCGAACGCAAACCCTAACCAGAACCCTAACCCTAACCCGAACCCAAACCCTAACCCGAACCCTAACCTAACCCTAATCCGAACCCTAACCCCTAACCCGAACGCTAACCCTAACCAGAACCCTAACCCTAACCATAACACTAACACTAACCCCTAACCCTAAACCCAACCCTAACCCTCACACTAACCCTAACCCTAACCCGAACCCTAACCCTAACCCTAACCCTAACCCTAACCCTAACCCTAACCCGAACCCGAACCCTAACCCTAACCACTAACACGAACCCTAACCCTAACCAGAACCCTAACCCTAACACGAACCCTAACCCTAACCCTAACCCTAACCCGAACCCGAACCCTTACCCTATCCTTAAACCTAACCCTAACCCGAACCCGAAATTTAACCCTAACCCGAACCCTAAACATAACCCAAATTCTAACCCTAACCCTAACCCGAACCCGAACCCTAACCCTAACCCGAACCCTAACCGTAACCCGAACCCTAACCCTAACCCTAACCCTAACCCTAACACGAACCCTAACCCTAACCCTAACTCTAAACCTAAACCTAACCCTAACCCGAACCCTAACCCTAACCTGAAGCCTAACCCGAACCCTAAACCGAACCCTAACCCTAACCCTAACCCTAACCCTAACCCGAACCCGAACCCTAACCCTAACCCTAACCCTAACCCGAACCCTAACCCTAACCCTAACCCGAACCCGAACCCGAACCCTAACCCTAACCCTAACCCTAACCCGAACCTAACGTAACCCTAACTCTAACCATAAACCTAACCCTAACCCGAACCCTAACCCTAAACCGAACTCTAACCCGAGCGCTAACCCAAACCGTAACCCGAACCCTAACCCTAACCCGAACCCGAACCCAAACCCTAACCCTAACCCTAACCCTAACCCTAACCCGAACCCTAACCCGAGCACTACCCCAAAACCTAACCCGAACCCTAACCCTAACCCGAACCCGAACCCGAACCCTAACCCTAACCCTAACCCGAACCCGAACCAGAACCCTAAACCTAACACTAACCCGAACCCTAAACTTAATCCGAACCCGAAACCTAACCCTAACCCTAACCCTAAACCCAACCCCAACCCTAACCCTAACACTAACTCTAAACCTAACCCGAACCCTAACCCTAACCCTAACCCTAACCCTAACCCTAACCCTAACACGAACCCGAAACCTAACCCTAACCCCTAACCCGAACGCTAAACCTAAACCGAACCCTAAACCTAACCCGAACCCTCACCCTAACCCGAACCCTAACCTAACCCTAATCCGAACCCTAACCCTAACCGTAACCCTAACCCTAACCCTAACACTAACTCCTAACCCTAACACCAAACCTAACCCTCACACTAACCCTAACCCTAACCCGAACCCTAACCCTAAGCCTAACCCTAACCCTAACCCTAACACTAACCCTAACCCTAACCCCAAACCTAACCCTCACACTAACCCTAACCCTAACCCTAACCCGAACTCGAACACTAACCCTAACCCCTAACCCAAACCCTAACCCTAAGCAGAACCCTAACCCTAAACCGAACCCTAACCCTAACCCTAACCCTAACCCGAACCCGAACCCTAAACCTAACCCTAAACCTACCCCTAACCCGAACCCGAACCCTAACCCGAACCCTAACCCTAACCCTAACCCGAACTCTAAACCGAACCCTAACACTAACCCGAACCCTAACCCGAACCCTAACCCTAACCTGAGCACTAACCCCTAACAATAACCCAAACCCGAACCCTAACCCGTACCCTAACACTAACCCTAACCCGAAACCTAAACCTAACCCGAACCCTAACCCTAACCCTAACCCTAACCCGAACCCTAACCCTAACCCTAACCCGAACCCTAACCGTAACCCTAACCCGAACCCTAACCCTAACCCGAACCCTCACCCTAACCCTAATCCGAACCCTAACCCTAAACCTAACACTAACCCTAACCCTAACCGGAACCCGAACCCTAACCCTATCCCGAACCCTGACCCTAACCCTAACCCTAAGCCGAACCCTAACCCTAACCCTAACCCTAACCCGAAACTTAACACGAACCCTAACCCTAACCCGAACCCTAAACCTAACCCTAACCCGAACACTAACCCTAACCCGAACCCTAACCCTAACCCTAACCCTAACCCTAAACCG
>JAVLSZ010000040.1:760000-790000 GCA_032313775.1 Urocyon cinereoargenteus
ACCCTAACCCTAACCCGAACCCTAACCCTAACCCTAACACGAATCCTAACCCTAACCCTATCCCGAAGCCTAACCCGAACACTAACCCTAACCCTAACCCTAACCCAAACCCTAACCCTAACCCTAACCCGAACCCTAACCCTAACCCTAACCCGAACCCTAACCCTAACCCTAACCCTAACACGAACCCTAACCCTAAACCTAACACGAAACCTAACCCTAACCCTAACCCGAACCCTAACCCTAACCTGAAACCTAACCCTAACACTAACCCTACCCGACCCCTAACCCGAACCCTAACACGTACCCTAACCCTAACCCTAACACTAACCCGAACCCTAACCCTAACCCTAACCCTAACCCGAAACCGAACCCTAACCCTAACCCGAACCCTAACCCGAAACCTAACCCTAACCCTCACCTGAACACTAACCCCTAACCCTAACCTGAACCCGAACCCTAACCCGAACCCTAAACCTAAACCTAACCCGAACACTAACCCTAACCCTAACCCTAACCCTAACCCTAACAGTAACCCGAACCCGAACCCTAACACTAACCCGACCCCTAACCCGAACCCTAACACGTACCCTAACCCTAACCCTCACCCTAACCCTAACCCGAACCTTAACCCTAACCCTAACCCTAACCCGAACCCTAACCCTAACCCAAACCCTAAACCTAACCCTAACCCGAACCCTAACCCTAACACGAACCCGAACCCTGACCCAAACCCTAACCCGAACACTAACCCTAATCCTAACCCGAAACCTAACCCGAACCCTAACCCTAACCCTAACTTGAACACTAACCCCTAACCCTAACCCGAACCCGAACCCTAAACCGAACCCTAACCCTAACCCTAAACCGATCCCTAACCCTAACCCTAACCCTAACCCTAACCCTAACCCGAACCCGAACCCTAACCGTAACCCTAACTCTAACCCTAAACCTAACCCTCACCCGAACCCTAACCGTAACCCGAACCCTAACCCGAACCCTAAACCTAACCCTAACCCATCCCTAACCCGAACCCTAAACCTAACCCGAACCCTAACCCTAACCCTAACCCTAACCCTAACCCGAAGCCTAACCCGAACCCTTACCCGAACCCTAACCCTAACCCTAACCCGAACCCTAACCCGAACCCTAACCCTAACCCTAACCCGAACCCTAACCCTAACCCGAACCCTAACCCTAACCCTAACACGAATCCTAACCCTAACCCTATCCCGAAGCCTAACCCGAACACTAACCCTAACCCTAACCCTAACCCAAACCCTAACCCTAACCCTAACCCGAACCCTAACCCTAACCCTAACCCGAACCCTAACCCTAACCCTAACCCTAACACGAACCCTAACCCTAAACCTAACACGAAACCTAACCCTAACCCTAACCCGAACCCTAACCCTAACCTGAAACCTAACCCTAACACTAACCCTACCCGACCCCTAACCCGAACCCTAACACGTACCCTAACCCTAACCCTAACACTAACCCGAACCCTAACCCTAACCCTAACCCTAACCCGAAACCGAACCCTAACCCTAACCCGAACCCTAACCCGAAACCTAACCCTAACCCTCACCTGAACACTAACCCCTAACCCTAACCTGAACCCGAACCCTAACCCGAACCCTAAACCTAAACCTAACCCGAACACTAACCCTAACCCTAACCCTAACCCTAACCCTAACAGTAACCCGAACCCGAACCCTAACACTAACCCGACCCCTAACCCGAACCCTAACACGTACCCTAACCCTAACCCTCACCCTAACCCTAACCCGAACCTTAACCCTAACCCTAACCCTAACCCGAACCCTAACCCTAACCCAAACCCTAAACCTAACCCTAACCCGAACCCTAACCCTAACACGAACCCGAACCCTGACCCAAACCCTAACCCGAACACTAACCCTAATCCTAACCCGAAACCTAACCCGAACCCTAACCCTAACCCTAACTTGAACACTAACCCCTAACCCTAACCCGAACCCGAACCCTAAACCGAACCCTAACCCTAACCCTAAACCGATCCCTAACCCTAACCCTAACCCTAACCCTAACCCTAACCCGAACCCGAACCCTAACCGTAACCCTAACTCTAACCCTAAACCTAACCCTCACCCGAACCCTAACCGTAACCCGAACCCTAACCCGAACCCTAAACCTAACCCTAACCCATCCCTAACCCGAACCCTAAACCTAACCCGAACCCTAACCCTAACCCTAACCCTAACCCTAACCCGAAGCCTAACCCGAACCCTTACCCGAACCCTAACCCTAACCCTAACCCGAACCCTAACCCGAACCCTAACCCTAACCCTAACCCGAAACCTAACCCTAACCCTAACCCGAACCCTAACCCTAACCCTAACCCTAAGCATAACCCTAACCCGAAACCTAACCCTAACCCTAACCTGAACACTAACCCCTAACCCTAACCCGAACCCGAACCCTAAACCGAACCCTAACCCTAAATCTAACCCGAACCCTAACCCTAACCCTAACCCTAACCCGAACCCTAACCCTAACCATAACTCTAACCCTAAACCTAACCCTCACACGAACCCTAACCCTAACCCGAACACTAACCCGAACCCTAACCCGAACCCTAAACCTAACCCTAACCCTAACCCTAACCCTAAACCGAACCCTAACCCTAACCTAAACCTAATCCGAACCCTAACCCTAACCCTAAACCTAAACCTAAACCTAACCCTAAAACTAACCCCTAACCCTAACCCGAAACCTATCCCTAACCCTAACCCGAACCTGAACCCTAACCCGAACCCGAACCCTAACACGAACCCGAACCCTAACCTTAACCCTAACCTGACCCTAAACCTAACCCTAACCCGAACCCTAACCCTAACCCTAACCCGAACCCTAACCCGAATCCTAACCCTAACCCTAACCCGAACCCTAACCCGAACACTAACCCTAACCCTACCCCTAACCCAAACCCTAACCCTAACCCTAACCCGAACCCTAACCCTAACCCTAACCCGAACCCTAACCCTAACCCTAACCCTAACCCGAACCCTAACCCTAAACCTAACCCGAAACCTAACCCTAACCCTAACCCGAACCCTAACCCTAACCTGAAACCTAACCCTAACACTAACCCTACCCGACCCCTAACCCGAACCCTAACACGTACCCTAACCCTAACCCTAACACTAACCCTAACCCTAACCCTAACCCTAACCCTAACCCTAACCCGAAACCGAACCCTAACCCTAACCCGAACCCTAACCCGAAACCTAACCCTAACCCTCACCTGAACACTAACCCCTAACCCTAACCTGAACCCGAACCCTAACCCGAACCCTAAACCTAAACCTAACCCGAACACTAACCCTAACCCTAACCCTAACCCTAACCCGAAACCTAACCCTAACCCTAACTCTAACCCTAAACCTAACCCTCACCCGAACCCTAACCCTAACCCGAACCCTAACCCGAATCCTAACCCTAACCCTAACCCGAACCCTAACCCGAACACTAACCCTAACCCTAACCCTAACCCAAACCCTAACCCTAACCCTAACACTAAACCTAACCCTAAACCGAACCCTAAACCTAACCCTACCCTAACATTAATCCGAACCCTAACCCTAAACCGAACCCTAACCGAAACCCGAACCCGTATCCGAACCCTTACCCTAACCCGAACCCTAACCCTAACCCTAACCCGAACACTAACCCTAACCCTAACCCTAACCCTAACCCTAAACCGAACCCTATCCCTAACCCTAACCTAACCCTAATCCGAACCCTAACCCTAACACTAACACTAACCCTAACACTAACACCTAACCCTAACCCGAAACCTATCGCTAACCCTAACCCGAACCTGAACCCTAACCCGAACCCGAACCCTAACACGAACCCGAACCCTAACCCTAACCCTAACCTGACCCTAAACCTAACCCTAACCCGAACACTAACACTAACCCGAACCCTAACCCTAACCCTAACCCGAATCCTAACCCTAACCCTAACCCGAACCCTAACCCGAACACTAACCCTAACCCTAACCCTAAGCCAAACCCTAACCCTAACCCTAACCCGAACCCTAACCCTAACCCTAACCCGAAACCTAACCTTAACCCTAACCCTAACCCGAACCCTAACCCTAAACCTAACCCGAAACCTAACCCTAACCCTAACCCGAACTCTAACCCTAACCCGAACCCTAACCCTAACACTAACCCTACCCGACCCCTAACCCGAACCCTAACACGTACCCTAACCCTAACCCTAACACTAACCCGAACCCTAACCCTAACCCTAACCCTAACCCGAACCCTAACCCTAAACCGAACTCTAACCCGAGCGCTAACCCAAACCCTAACCCGAACCCTAACCCTAACCCGAACCCGAACCCAAACCCTAACCCTAACTCTAACCCTAACCCTAACCCGAACCCTAACCCGAGCGCTACCCCAAAACCTAACCCGAACCCTAACCCTAACCCGAACCCGAACCCGAACCCTAACCCTAACCCTAACCCGAACCCGAACCAGAACCCTAAACCTAACACTAACCCGAACCCTAACCTTAACCCGAACCCGAAACCTAACCCTAACCCTAACCCTAAACCCAACCCCAACCCTAACCCTAACACTAACCCTAAACCTAACCCGAACCCTAACCCTAACCCTAACCCTAACCCTAACCCTAACCCTAACCCTAACACGAACCCGAAACCTAACCCTAACCCCTAACCCGAACCCTAAACCTAAACCTAACCCGAACACTAACCCTAACCCTAACCCTAACCCTAACCCGAAACCTAACCCTAACCCTAACTCTAACCCCAAACCTAACTCTCACACTAACCCTAACCCTAACCCGAACCCTAACCCTAAGCCTAACCCTAACCCTAACCCTAACACTAACCCTAACCCTAACCCCAAACCTAACCCTCACACTAACCCTAACCCTAACCCGAAGCCAAACCCTAACCCGAACCCTAACCCTAACCCTAACCAGAACCCTAACCCTAACCCTAAACCGAACCCTAAACCTAACCCGAACCCTAACCGAAACCCGAACCCGAACCCGAACCCTAACCCTAACCCGAACCCTAACCCTAACCCTAACCCGAACTCTAACCCGAACCCGAACCCTAACACGAACCCGAACCCTAACCCTAAACCTAACCCGAACCCTAACCCTAACCCTAACCCGAACCCTAACCCTAAGTCGAACCCTAACCCTAACCCTAACCCGAACCCAAACCCTAACACTAATCCGACCCCTAACCCGAACACTAACTCGTCCCCTAAACCTAACCCTCACCCTAACCCTAACCCGAACCTTAACCCTAACCCTAACCCTAACCAGAACCCTAACCCTAACCCTAACCCTAACCCTAATCCTAACCCGAACCCTAACCCTAACACGAACCCGAACCCTGACCCAAACCCTAACCCGAACACTAACCCTAATCCTAACCCGAAACCTAACCCGAACCCTAACCCTAACCCTAACTTGAACACTAACCCCTAACCCTAACCCGAACCCGAACCCTAAACCGAAACCTAACCCTAACCCTAAACCGATCCCTAACCCTAACCCTAACCCTAACCCTAACCCTAACCCGAACCCGAACCCTAACCGTAACCCTAACCCTAACCCTAAACCTAACCCTCACCCGAACCCTAACCGTAACCCGAACCCTAACCCGAACCCTAACCCGAACCCTAAACCTAACCCTAACCCATCCCTAACCCGAACCCTAAACCTAACCCGAACCCTAACCCTAACCCTAACCCTAACCCGAACCCTAACCCGAACCCTAACCCGAACCCTAACCCTAACCCTAACCCGAACCCTAACCCGAACCCTAACCCTAACCCTAACCCGAAACCTAACCCTAACCCTAACCCGAACCCTAACTCGAACCCTAACCCTAAGCCTAACCCTAACCCGAACCCTAACCCTAACCCTAACCTGAACACTAACCCCTAACCCTAACCCGAACCCGAATCCTAAACCGAACCCTAACCCTAAACCTAACCCGAACCCTAACCCTAACCCTAACCCTAACCCTAACCCGAACCCTAAACCTAACCCTAACTCTAACCCTAAACCTAACCCTCACACGAACCCTAACCCTAACCCGAACACTAACCCGAACCCTAACCCGAACCCTAAACCTAACCCTAACCCTAACCCTAACCCGAACCCTAACCCTAACCCGAATCCTAACCCTAACCCTAACCCTAACCCTAACCCGAACACTAACCCTAACCCGAACCCTAACCCTAACCCTAACCCTAACCCTAACCCTAAACCGAACCCTAACCCTAACCCTGACCTAACCCTAATCCGAACCCTAACCCTAACCCTAACCCTAACCCTAAACCTAACCCTAAAACTAACCCCTAACCCTAACCCGAAACCTATCCCTAACCCTAACCCGAACCTGAACCCTAACCCGAAACCGAACCCTAACCCGAACCCGAACCCTAACCCTAACCCTAACCTGACCCTAAACCTAACCCTAACCCGAACCCTAACCCTAACCCGAACCCTAACCCTAAACCTAACACGAATCCTAACCCTAACCCTATCCCGAAGCCTAACCCGAACACTAACCCTAACCCTAACCCTAACCCAAACCCTAACCCTAACCCTAACCCGAACCCTAACCCTAACCCTAACCCGAACCCTAACCCTAACCCTAACCCTAACACGAACCCTAACCCTAAACCTAACACGAAACCTAACCCTAACCCTAACCCGAACCCTAACCCTAACCTGAAACCTAACCCTAACACTAACCCTACCCGACCCCTAACCCGAACCCTAACACGTACCCTAACCCTAACCCTAACACTAACCCGAACCCTAACCCTAACCCTAACCCTAACCCGAAACCGAACCCTAACCCTAACCCGAACCCTAACCCGAAACCTAACCCTAAACCTCACCTGAACACTAACCCCTAACCCTAACCTGAACCCGAACCCTAACCCGAACCCTAAACCTAAACCTAACCCGAACACTAACCCTAACCCTAACCCTAACCCTAACCCTAACAGTAACCCGAACCCGAACCCTAACACTAACCCGACCCCTAACCCGAACCCTAACACGTACCCTAACCCTAACCCTCACCCTAACCCTAACCCGAACCTTAAACCTAACCCTAACCCTAACCCGAACCCTAACCCTAACCCAAACCCTAACCCTAACCCTAACCCGAACCCTAACCCTAACACGAACCCGAACCCTGACCCAAAACCTAACCCGAACACTAACCCTAATCCTAACCCGAAACCTAACCCGAACCCTAACCCTAACCCTAACTTGAACACTAACCCCTAACCCTAACCCGAACCCGAACCCTAAACCGAACCCTAACCCTAACCCTAAACCGATCCCTAACCCTAACCCTAACCCTAACCCTAACCCTAACCCTAACCCGAACCCGAACCCTAACCGTAACCCTAACTCTAACCCTAAACCTAACCCTCACCCGAACCCTAACCGT
Organism: Urocyon cinereoargenteus; assembly: GCA_032313775.1. Taxonomy (NCBI): domain Eukaryota; kingdom Metazoa; phylum Chordata; class Mammalia; order Carnivora; family Canidae; genus Urocyon; species Urocyon cinereoargenteus. The sequence goes on from JAVLSZ010000040.1 coordinate 767,517, forward strand.
AACCCGAACCCTAACCCGAACCCTAAACCTAACCCTAACCCATCCGTAACCCGAACCCTAAACCTAACCCGAACCCTAACCCTAACCCTAACCCTAACCCTAACCCGAAGCCTAACCCGAACCCTTACCCGAACCCTAACCCTAACCCTAACCCGAACCCTAACCCGAACCCTAACCCTAACCCTAACCCGAAACCTAACCCTAACCATAACCCGAACCCTAAACCTAACCCTAACCCTAAGCCTAACCCTAACCCGAACCCTAACCCTAACCCTAACCTGAACACTAACCCCTAACCCTAACCCGAACCCGAACCCTAAACCGAACCCTAACCCTAAATCTAACCCGAACCCTAACCCTAACCCTAACCCTAACCCGAACCCTAACCCTAACCCTAACTCTAACCCTAAACCTAACCCTCACACGAACCCTAACCCTAACCCGAACACTAACCCGAACCCTAACCCGAACCCTAAACCTAACCCTAACCCTAACCCTAACCCTAAACCGAACCCTAACCCTAACCCTAACCTAAACCTAATCCGAACCCTAACCCTAACCCTAACCCTAAACCTAACCCTAACCCTAAAACTAACCCCTAACCCTAACCCGAAACCTATCCCTAACCCTAACCCGAACCTGAACCCTAACCCGAACCCGAACCCTAACACGAACCCGAACCCTAACCCTAACCCTAACCTGCCCCCAAACCTAACCCTAACCCGAACCCTAACCCTAACCCTAACCCTAACCCTAACCCGAATCCTAACCCTAACCCTAACCCGAACCCTAACCCGAACACTAACCCTAACCCTAACCCTAACCCAAACCCTAACCCTAACCCTAACCCGAACCCTAACCCTAACCCTAACCCGAACCCTAACCCTAACCCTAACCCTAACCCGAACCCTAAACCCAAACCTAACCCGAAACCTAACCCTAACCCTAACCCGAACCCTAACCCTAACCTGAAACCTAACCCTAACACTAACCCTACCCGACCCCAAACCCGAACCCTAACACGTACCCTAACCCTAACCCTAACACTAACCCGAACCCTAACCCTAACCCTAACCCTAACCCGAAACCGAACCCTAACACTAACCCCAACCCTAACCCGAAACCTAACCCTAACCCTCACCTGAACACTAACCCCTAACCCTAACCTGAACCCGAACCCTAACCCGAACCCTAAACGTAAACCTAACCCGAACACTAACCCTAACCCTAACCCTAACCCTAACCCTAACCCGAAACCTAACCCTAACCCTAACTCTAACCCTAAACCTAACCCTCACCCGAACCCTAACCCTAACCCGAACCCTAACCCGAATCCTAACCCTAACCCTAACCCGAACCCTAACCCGAACACTAACCCTAACCCTAACCCTAACCCAAACCCTAACCCTAACCCTAACCCTAAACCTAACCCTAAACCGAACCCTAAACCTAACCCTAACCTAACATTAATCCGAACCCTAACCCTAACCCGAACCCTAACCGAAACCCGAACCCGAATCCGAACCCTTACCCTAACCCGAACCCTAACCCTAACCCTAACCCGAACACTAACCCTAACCCGAACCCTAACCCTAACCCTAACCCTAACCCTAAACCGAACCCTATCCCTAACCCTAACCTAACCCTAATCCGAACCCTAACCCTAACACTAACCCTAACCCTAACACTAACCCCTAACCCTAACCCGAAACCTATCCCTAACCCTAACCCGAACCTGAACCCTAACCCGAACCCGAACCCTAACACGAACCCGACCCTAACCCTAACCCTAACCTGACCCTAAACCTAACCCTAACCCGAACACTAACACTAACCCGAACCCTAACCCTAACCCTAACCCGAATCCTAACCCTAACCCTAACCCGAACCCTAACCCGAACACTAACCCTAACCCTAACCCTAAGCCAAACCCTAACCCTAACCCTAACCCGAACCCTAACCCTAACCCTAACCCGAACCCTAACCCTAACCCTAACCCTAACCCGAACCCTAACCCTAAACCTAACCCGAAACCTAACCCTAACCCTAACCCGAACCCTAACCCTAACCCGAACCCTAACCCTAACACTAACCCGAACCCTAACCCTAACCCTAACCCGAACCCGAACCCTAACCCTAACACGAACCCTAACCCGAACCCTAACCAGAACCCTAAACCTAACCCGAACCCGAACCCTAACCCTAACCCTAACCCTAACCCGAACCCGAACCCTAACACTAACCCCTAAAACGAACCCTAACCCTAACCCGAACCCTAACCCTAACCCAAACCCTAACCCTAACCCTAACCCTAACCCGAAACCTAACCCTAACCCGAACCCTAACCCTAACCCTAACCCTAACCCAAACCTAACGGGAACCCTAACCCGAACCCTAACCCTAACCCTACACGGAACCCTAACCCGAACCCTACCCCTAACCCTAACCCTAACCCGAACCCGAACCCTAACCCTAACCCGAACCCTAACCCTAACCCTAATCCGAACTCTAACCCGAACCCGAACCCTAACACGAACCCGAACCCTAACCCTAAACCTAACCCGAACCCTAACCCTAACCCTAACACGAACCCTAACCCTAACCCGAACCCTAACCCTAACCTGAACCCTAACCCTAACCCTAACCCTAACCCGAACCCGAACACTAACACTAACCCGACCCCTAACCCGAACCCTAACACGTACCCTAACCCTAACCCTCACCCTAACCCTAACCCGAACCTAAACCCTAACCCTAACCCTAACCCGAACCCTAACCCTAACCCTAAACCTAACCCTAACCCGAACCCTAACCCTAACACGAACCCGAACCCTGACCCAAACCCTAACCCGAACACTAACCCTAATCCTAACCCGAAACCTAACCCGAACCCTAACCCTAACCCTAACTTGAACACTAACCCCTAACCCTAACCCGAACCCGAACCCTAAACCGAACCCTAACCCTAACCCTAAACCGATCCCTAAACCTAACACTAACCCTAACCCTAACCCTAACCCGAACCCGAACCCTAACCGTAACCCTAACTCTAACCCTAAACCTAACCCTCACCCGAACCCTAACCGTAACCCGAACCCTAAACCGAACCCTAACCCGAACCCTAAACCTAACCCTAACCCATCCCTAACCCGAACCCTAAACCTAACCCCAACCCTAACGCTAACCCTAACCCTAACCCTAACCCTAACCCGAAACCTAACCCGAACCCTAACCCGAACCCAAACCCTAACCCTAACCCGAACCCTAACCCGAACCCTAACCCTAACCCTAACCCGAAACCTAACCCTAACCCTAACCCGAACCCTAACCCGAACCCTAACCCTAAGCCTAACCCTAACCCGAACCCTAACCCTAACCCAAACCTGAACACTAACCCCTAACCCTAACCCGAACCCGAACCCTAAACCGAACCCTAACCCTAAACCTAACACGAACCCTAACCCTAACCCTAAACCTAACCCGAACCCTAACCCTAACCCTAACTCTAACCCTAAACCTAAACCTCACACGAACCCTAACCCTAACCCGAACAATAACCCGAACCCTAACCCGAACCCTAAACCTAACCCTAACCCTAACCCTAACCCGAACCCTAACCCTAACCCGAATCCTAACCCTAACCCTAACCCGAACCCTAACCCGAACACTAACCCTAACCCGAACCCTAACCCTAACCCTAACCCTAACCCTAACCCTAAACCGAACCCTAACCCTAACCCTAACCTAACCCTAATCCGAACCCTAACCCTAACCCTAACCCTAACCCTAACCCTAAAACTAACCCCTAACCCTAACCCGAAACCTATCCCTAACCCTAACCCGAACCTGAACCCTAACCCGAACCCGAACCCTAACCCGAACCCGAACCCTAACCCTAACCCTAACCTGACCCTAAACCTAACCCTAACCCGAACCCTAACCCTAACCCGAACCCTAACCCTAACCCTAACCCGAATCCTAACCCTAACCCTAACCCGAACCCTAACCCGAACACTAACCCTAACCCTAACCCTAACCCAAACCCTAACCCTAAACCTAACCTGAACCCTAACCCTAACCCTAACCCGAACCCTAACCCTAACCCTAACCCTAACCCGAACCCTAACCCTAAACCTAACCCGAAACCTAACCCTAACCCTAACCCGAACCCTAACCCTAACCTGAAACCAAACCCTAACACTAACCCTACCCGACCCCTAACCCGAACCCTAACACGTACCCTAACCCTAACCCTAACACTAAACCGAACCCTAACCCTAAACCTAACCCTAACCCGAAACCGAACCCTAACCCTAACCCGAACCCTAACCCGAAACCTAACCCTAACCCTCACCTGAACACTAACCCCTAACCCTAACCTGAACCCGAACCCTAACCCGAACCCTAAACCTAAACCTAACCAGAACTCTAACCCTAAACCTAACCCTAACCCTAACCCTAACCCGAAACCTAACCCTAACCCTAACTCTAACCCTAAACCTAACCCTCACCCGAACCCTAACCCTAACGCGAACCCTAACCCTACCCTGAACCCTAACCCGAACCCTAACCCGAACCCTAACCCTAAGCCTAACCCTAACCCGAACCCGAACCCTAACCCTAAACCTAACCCTAACCCTAACCCTAAACCGAACCCTAACCCTAACCCGAACCCTAACCCTTACCCTAACCCGAACCCTAACCCTAACCCTAACCCGAACCTTAACCTGAACCCTAACCCTAACCCTAACCCGAACCCTAACCCTAACCCTAACCGAACCCTAATCCGAACCCTAACCCTAACCCTAACCCTAACCCTAACCCTAACACTAACCCCTAACCCTAACCCGAAACCTAACCCTAAACCTAACCCGAACCCGAACCTAACCCCTAAACCTAACCCGAATCCGAACCCTAAACCTAACCCTAACCCTAACCCTAACCCGAACCCGAACCCTAACCCTAACCCGAACCCTAACCCTAACCCTAACCCGAACCCTAACCCTAACATGAACCCTATCCCTAACCCGAACCCGAACCCAAACCCTAACCCTAACCCCTAACACGAACCCTAACCCTAACCCGAACCCTAAACCTAACCCTAACCCGAACCCTAACCCTAACCCAAACCCGAACCCTAACCCTAACCCTAACCCTAACCCAAACCTAACCCGAAACCTAAACCGAACCCTAACCCTAACCCTAACCCGAACCCTAACCCGAACCCTACCCCTAACCCTATCCCTAAACCGAACCCGAACCCGAACCCTAACCCTAACCCTAACCCAAAGCCTAACCCTAACCCGAACCCTAACCCTAACCCTAACCAGAACCCTAACCCTAACCCTAAACCGAACCCTAACCCTAACCCGAACCCTAACCGAAACCCGAACCCTAACCCTAACCCTAACCCGAACCCTAACCCTAACCCTAACCCGAACCCTAACCGTAACCCGAACCCTAACCCTAACCCTAAACCTAACCCTAACCCGAAACCTAACCCTAACCCTAAACCGAACCCTAACCCGAACCCTACCCCTAACCCTAACCTGAACACTAACCCCTAACAATAACCCGAACCCGAACCCAAACCCGACCCTAACCCTAACCCTAACCCGAACCCTAACCCTAACCCTAACCCTAACCCTAACCCGAACCTAACCATAACCCTAACTCTAACCCTAAACCTAACCCTATCCCGAACCCTAACCTTAACCCGAACTCTAACCCGAGCGCTAACCCCAACCCTAACCCGAACCCGAACCCTAATCCGAACCCGAACCCGAACCCTAACCCTAACCCTAACCCTAACCCGAACCCTAACCCGAGCACTAACCCAAAACCTAACCCGAACCCTAAACCTAACCCGAACCCGAACCCGAACCCTAACCCTAACCCTAAGCCGAACACTAACCCTAACCATAACCCTAACCCGAACCCTAAACCTAACCCGAACCAGAACCCTAAACCGAACCCGAACCCGAACCCTAACCCTAACCGTAACCCGAAACCTAACCCGAACCCTAACCCTAACCCTAACCCGAAACCTAACCCTAACCCTTACCGGAACCCTAAACCTAACCCTAAACCGAACCCGAACCCTAAACCTAACCCTAACCGGAACCCTAACCCTAACCTTAACACTAACCCGAAACATAACCCTAACCCGAACCCTAACCCTAACCCTAACCCTAACCCTAACCCGAACCCGAACCCTAAACCGAACCCTAACCCGAACCCTAACCCTAACCCGAACCCTGACCCTAACCCTAACCCTAAACCGAACCCTAACCATAACCCTAACCCTAACCCGAACCTTAACACGAACCCTAACCCTAACCCGAACCCTAACCCTAACCCTAACCCAAACACTAACCCTAACCCGAACCCTAACCCTAACCCTAACCCTAAACCGAACCCTAACCCTAACCCTAACCTAACCCTAATCCGAACCCTAACCCTAACACTAACCCTAACCCTAACCCTAACACTAACCCCTAACCCTAACCCGAACCCTAACCCTAACCCTAACCCGAACCTGAACCCTAACCCGAACCCGAACCCTAACCCGAACCCGAACCCTAACCCTAACCGTTACATGACCCTAAACCTAACCCTAACCCGAAACCTAACCCTAACCCGAACCCTAACCCTAACCCTAACCCGAATCCTAAACCTAACCCTAACCCGAACCCTAACCCGAACACTAACCCTAACCCTAACCCTAACCCAAACCCTAACCCTAACCCTAACCCGAACCCTAAACCTAACCATAACCCGAACCCTAACCCTAACCCTAACCCTAACCCGAACCCTAACCCTAAACCTAACCCGAAACCTAACCCTAACACTAACCCGAACCCTAACCCTAACCCTAACCCTAACCCGAACCCTAACCCTAACCCGAACCCTAACCCGAACCCTAAACCTAACCCGAACCCGAACCCTAACCCTAACCCTAACCCTAACCCTAACCCTAAACCGAACCCGAACCCTAACACTAACCCCTAACCCGAACCCTAACCCTAAACAGAACCCTAAACCTAACCCGAACCCTAACCCTAACCCTAACCCTAACCCGAACCCTAACCCTAACCCGAACCCTAACCCTAACCCTAACCCTAAACTGAACCCTAACCCGAACCCTAACCCTAACCCTAACCCGAACTCTAACCCGAACCCGAACCCTAACACGAACCCGAACCCTAACCCTAAACCTAACCCGAACCCTAAACCTAACCCTAACCCGAACCCTAACCCTAACCCGAACCCTAACTCTAACCCTAACCCGAACCCGAAACCTAACACTAACCCGACCCCTAACCCGAACCCTAACACGTACCCTAACCCTAACCCTCACCCTAACCCTAACCTGAACCTTAACCCTAACCCTAACACTAACCCGAACCCTAACCCTAACCCTAACCCTAAACCTAACCCTAACCCGAACCCTAACCCTAACCCGAACCCGAACCCTGACCCAAACCCTAACCCGAACACTAACCCTAATCCTAACCCGAAACCTAACCCGAACCCTAACCCTAACCCTAACTTGAACACTAACCCCTAACCCTAACCCGAACCCGAACCCTACACCGAACCCTAAACCTAACCCTAAACCGATCCCTAATCCTAACCCTAAACCTAACCCTAACCCGAACCCGAACCCTAACCGTAACCCTAACTCTAACCCAAAACCTAACCCTCACCCGAACCCTAACCGTAACCCGACCCTAACCCGAACCCTAACCCGAACCCTAAACCTAACCCTAACCCATCCCTAACCCGAACCCTAAACCTAACCCGAACCCTAACCCTAACCCTAACCCTAACCCTAACCCTAACCCGAACCCTAACCCGAACCCTAACCCTAACCCTAACCCGAAACCTAACACTAACCCTAACCCGAACCCTAACCCGAAACCTAACCCTAAGCCTAACCCTAACCCGAACCCTAACCCTAACCCTAACCTGAACAGTAACCCCTAACCCTAACCCGAACCCGAACCCTAACCCGAACCCTAACCCTAAACCTAACCCGAACCCTAACCCTAACCCTAACCCTAACCCTAACCCGAACACTAACCCGAACCCTAACCCGAACCTTAAACCTAACCCTAACCCTAACCCTAACCCGAACCCTAACCCTAACCCGAATCCTAACCCTAACCCTAACCCGAACCCTAACCCGAACCCTAACCCGAACCGTAGCCCTAACCCTAACCCGAACCCTAACCTGAACCCTAACCCTAACTCTAACCCGAACCCTAACCCTAACCCTAACCCTAACCCGAACCCTAACCCGAACCCTAACCCTAACCCTAACCCTAACCCGAACCCTAAACCTAACCCTAACCCGAACCGGTACCCTAACCCTAACCCGAAACCGAACCCTAACCCTAACCCGAACCCTAACCTGAAACCAAACCCTAACCCTCACCTGAACACTAACCCCTAACCCTAACCTGAACCCGAACCCTAACCCGAACCCTAAACCTAAACCTAACCCGAACACTAACCCTAACCCTAACCCTAACCCTAACCCTAACCCGAAACCTAACCCTAACCCTAACTCTAACCCTAAACCTAACCCTCACCCGAACCCTAACCCTAACCCGAACCCTAACCCGAACCCTAATCCTAAACCTAACCCGAACCCGAACCCTAACCCTAACCCCTAACCCGAACCCTAAACCTAACCCGAACCCTAACCCTAACCCGAACCCTAACCCTAACCCTAACCCTAATCCGAACCCTAACCCTAACCCGAACCCTAACCCTAACCCTAAACCTAACCCTAAGCCAAACCTAACCCGAACCCTAACCCGAACCCTAACCCTCACCCTAACCCGAACCCTAACCCGAACCCTACCCCTAACCCTAACCCTAACCCGAACCCGAACCCGAACCCTGACCCTAACCCTACTGAAGCCTAACCCTAACCCGAACCCTAACGCTAACCCTAACCAGAACCCTAACCCTAACCCTAAAACGAACCATAGCCCTAACCCGAACCCTAACCGAAACCCGAACCCGAATCCGAACCCTAACCCTAACCCGAACCCTAACCCTAACCCTAACCCGAACTCTAACCCGAACCCGAACCCTGACACGAACCAGAACCCTAACCCTAAACCTAACCCGAACCCTAAACCTAACCCTAAACCGAACCCTAACCCTAACCCGAACCCTAACCCTAACCCTAACCCTAACCCGAACCCGAACCCTAACACTAACCTGACCCCTAACCCGAACCCTAACACGTACCCTAACCCTAACCCTAACCCTAAACCTAACCCGAACCTTAACTCTAACCCTAACCCTAAGCGAACCCTAACCCTAACCCTAACCCGAACCCTAACCCTAACCCGAACCCGAACCCTGACCCAAACCCTAACCCGAACACTAACCCTAACCCTAACCCGAAACCTAACCCGAAACCTAACCCTAACCCTAACTTGAACACTAACCCCTAACCCTATCCCGAACCCGAACCCTAACCCGAACCCTAACCCTAACCCTAAACCGATCCCTAACCCTAACCCTAACCCTAACCCTAACCCGAAACCGATCCCTAACCGTAACCCTAACTCTAACCCTAAACCTAACCCTCACCCGAACCCTAACCCTAACCCGAACCCTAACGCTAACCCTAACCAGAACCCTAACCCTAACCCTAAACCGAACCCTAACCCTAACCCGAACCCTAACACGAACCCTAACCCTAACCCTAACTCTAAACCTAAACCTAACCCTAACCCGAACCCTAACCCTAACCTGAACCCTAACCCGAACCCTAACCCGAACCCGAACCCTAACCCTAACCCTAATCCGAACCCGAACCCTAACCCTAAACCTAACCCTAACCCTAACCCTAAACCGAAACCTAACCCTAACCCGAACACTAACCCTAACCCTAACCCGAACACTAACCCTAACCCTAACCCTAACCCTAACCCGAACCTTAACCTGAACCCTAACCCTAACCCTAAACCGAACCCTAACCCTAACGCTAACCGAACCCTAATCCGAACCCTAACCCTAACCCTAACCCTAACCCTAACCCTAACACTAACCCCTAACCCTAACCCGAAACCTAACCCTAACCCTAACCCTAACCCTAACCCTAACCACAACCCCAAACCTAACCCTAACACTAACCCTAAACCTAACCCGAACCCTAACCCTAACCCTAACCCTAACCCGAACCCGAACCCTAACCCTAACCCCTAACCCGAACGCTAACCTTAACCGAACCCTAACCCTAACCCTAACCCTAACCCTAAGCCGAACCCTAACCCTAACCCTAACCTAACCCTAATCCGAACCCTAACCCTAACCCTAACCCTAACCCTAACACTAACCCCTAACCCGAACCCGACACCTAACCCCTAACCCTAACCCGATCCCGAAACCTAAACCTAACCCTAACACGAACCCTATCCCTAACCCGAACCCGTACCCTAACACTAACCCGAACCCTAACTCTAACCCTAACCCGAAACCGAACCCTACACCAAACCCTAACCCTAACCCTAACCCGAACCCTAAACCTAACACGAACCCTAACTCTAACCGAACCCGAACCCTAAACCTAACCCTAAACCTAACCCGCACCCTAAACCGAACCCGAACCCGAACCCTAAACCTAACCCTAAACGTAACCCTAACCCGAACCCTAACCCTAACCCGAACCCGAAACCTAACCCTACCCTAACCCTAACCCTAACCCTAACCCTAACCACAACCCCAAACCTAACCCTAACACTAACCCTAAACCTAACCCGAACCCTAACCCTAACCCTAACCCTAACCCGAACCCGAACCCTAACCCTAACCCCTAACCCGAACGCTAACCCTAACCCTAACCTAACCCTAATCCGAATCCTAACCCTAACCCTAACCCTAACCCTAACCCTAACCCTAACACTAACCCCAAACCCTAACCCCAAACCTAACCCTCACACATACCCTAACCCTAACCCGAACCCTAACCCTAACCCTAACCAAACCTAACCCGAACCCGAACACTAACCCTAACACCTAACCCGAACCCTAACCATAACCAGAACCCTAACCCTAACCCGAACCCTAACACTAACCCTAACCCTAACCCGAACCCGAACCCTAACCCTAACCCTAAACCTAACCCTAACCCGAACCCGAACCCTAACCCTAACCCGAACCCTAACCCGAACCCGAACCCTAACCCTAACCCGAACCCTAACCCTAACTCGAAATCTAACCCTAACCCTAACCCGAACCCTAACCCTAACCCTAACCCTAACCCATACCCGAACCCTAACCTTAACTCTATCCCGAACCCGAAACCTAACCCTAACCCGAACCCTAACCCTAACCCGAACCCTAACCCTAACCCGAAATCTAACCCTAACCCTAAACCGACCCCTAACCCGAACCCTAACACGTACCCTAACCCTAACCCTAACCCTAACCCTAACCCGAACCCTAACCCTAACCCTAACCCTAACCCTAACACTAACCCTAACCCGAACCCTAACCCGAACCCTAACCCGAACCCTAACCCTAAAACTAACACGAAACCTAACCCTAATCCTAACCCGAAACCTAACCCGAACCATAACCCTAACACTAACTTGAACACTAACCCCTAACCCTAACCCGAACCCGAACCCTAAACCGAACCCTAACCTGAACCCTAACCCTAAACCGAACCCTGACCCTAACCCTAACCCTAACCCGAACCCTAACCCTAACCCTATCCCTAACCCGAACCTTAACAAGAACCCTAACCCTAACCCGAACCCTAACCCTAACCCTAACCCGAACACTAACCCTAACCCGAACCCTAACCCTAAACCTAACCCTAACACTAAACCGAACCCTAACCCTAACCCTAACCTAACCCTAATCCGAACCCTAACCCTAACCCTAACCCTAACCCTAACACTAACCCCTAACACTAACCCGAACCCTAACCCTAACCCTAACCTGAACCTGAACCCTAACCCGAACCCGAACCCTAACCCGAACCTGAACCCTAACCCTAACCCTAACATGACCCTAAACCTAACCCTAACACGAACCCTAACCCTAACCCGAACCCTAACCCTAACCCTAACCCGAACCCTAAACCTAACCCTAACCCGAACCCTAACCCGAACACTAACCCTAACCCTAACCCTAACCCAAACCCTAACCCTAACCCTAACCCGAACCCTAACCCTAACCCTAACCCGAACCCTAACCCTAACCCTAACCCTAACCCTAACCCGAACCCTAACCCTAAACCTAACCCGAAACCTAACCCTAACACTAACCCGAACCCTAACCCTAACCCGAACCCTAACCCTAACACTAACCCTACCCGACCCCTAACCCGAACCCTAACACGTACCCTAACCCTAACCCTAACACTAACCCGAACCCTAACCCTAACCCTAACCCTAAAACGAACCCTAACCCTAACCCGAACCCTAACCCGAACCCTAACCCGAACCCTAAACCTAACCCGAACCCGAACCCTAACCCTAACCCTAACCCTAACCCGAACCCTAACACTAACCCCTAACCCGAACCCTAACCCTAACCCGAACCCTAACCCTAACCCGAACCCTAACCCTAACCCTAACCCTAACCCGAACCCTAACCCTAACCCGAAACCTAACCCTAACCCTAAACTGAACGCTAACCCGAACCCTAACCCGAACCCTAACCCTAGCCCTAAACTGAACGCTAACCCGAACCCTACCCCTAACCCTAACCCTAACCCGAAACCGAACCCGAACCCTAACCCTAACCCTAACCCGAAGCCAAACCCTAACCGGAACCCTAACCCTAACCCTAACCAGAACCCTAAACCTAACCCTAAACCGAACCCTAACCCTAACCCGAACCCTAACCAAAACCCGAACCCGAACCCGAACACTAACCCTAACCCGAACCCTAACCCTAACCCTAACCCGAACTCTAACCCGAACCCGAACCCTAACACGAACCCGAACCCTAACCCTAAACCTAACCCGAACCCTAAACCTAACCCTAACCCGAACCCTAACCCTAACCCGAACCCTAACCCTAACCCTAACCCTAACCTGAACCCGAACCCTAACACTAACCCGACCCCTAACCCGAACCCTAACACGTACCCTAACCCTAACCCTCACCCTAACCCTAACCCGAACCTTAACCCTAACCCTAACACTAACCCGAACCCTAACCCTAACCCTAACCCTAAACCTAACCCTAACCCGAACCCTAACCCTAACCCGAACCCGAACCCTGACCCAAACCCTAACCCGAACACTAACCCTAATCCTAACCCGAAACCTAACCCGAACCCTAACCCTAACCCTAACTTGAACACTAACCCCTAACCCTATCCCGAACCCGAACCCTACACCGAACCCTAACCCTAACCCTAAAACGATCCCTAACCCTAACCCTAACCCTAACCCTAACCCGAACCCGAACCCTAACCATAACCCTAACTCTAACCCAAAACCTAACCCTCACCGAACCCTAACCGTAACCCGAACCCTAACCCGAACCCTAACCCGAACCCTAAACCTAACCCTAACCCATCCCTAACCCGAACCCTAAACCTAACCCGAACCCTAACCTAACCCTAACCCTAACCCTAACCCTAACCCTAACCCGAACCCTAACCCGAACCCTAACCCTAACCCTAACCCGAAACCTAACCCTAACCCTAACCCGAAACCGAACCCTAACCCGAACCCTAACCCTAAGCCTAACCCTAACCCGAACCCTAACCCTAACCCTAACCTGAACACTAACCCCTAACCCTAACCCGAACCCGAACCCTAACCCGAACCCTAACCCTAAACCTAACCCGAACCCTAACCCTAACCCTAACCCTAACCCTAACCCTAACCCTAACCCGAACACTAACCGGAACCCTAACCCGAACCTTAAACCTAACCCTAACCCTAACCCTAACCCGAACCCTAACCCTAACCCGAATCCTAACCCTAACCCTAACCCGAACCCTAACCCGAACCCTAACCCGAACCGTAGCCCTAACCCTAACCCGAACCCTAACCTGAACCCTAACCCTAACTCTAACCCGAACCCTAACCCTAACCCTAACCCGAACCCTAACCCGAACCCTAACCCGAACCCTAACCCTAACCCGAACCCTAAACCTAACCCTAACCCGAACCCGTACCCTAACCCTAACCCTAACCCGAAACCGAACCCTAACCCTAACCCGACCCTAACCCGAAACCAAACCCTAACCCTCACCTGAACACTAACCCCTAACCCTAACCTGAACCCGAACCCTAACCCGAACCCTAAACCTAAACCTAACCCGAACACTAACCCTAACCCTAACCCTAACCCTAACCCGAAACCTAACCCTAACCCTAACTCTAACCCTAAACCTAACCCTCACCCGAAACCTAACCCTAACCCGAACCCTAACCCGAACCCTAATCCTAACCCTAACCCGAACCCGAACCCTAAACCTAACCCCTAACCCGAACCCTAAACCTAACCCGAACCCTAACACTAACCCGACCCCTAACCCGAACCCTAACACGTACCCTAACCCTAACCCTCACCCTAACCCTAACCCGAACCTTAACCCTAACCCTAACACTAACCCGAACCCTAACCCTAACCCTAACCCTAAACCTAACCCTAACCCGAACCCTAACCCTAACCCGAACCCGAACCCTGACCCAAACCCTAACCCGAACACTAACCCTAATCCTAACCCGAAACCTAACCCGAACCCTAACCCTAACCCTAACTTGAACACTAACCCCTAACCCTAACCCGAACCCGAACCCTACACCGAACCCTAACCCTAACCCTAAACCGATCCCTAACCCTAACCCTAACCCTAACCCTAACCCTAACCCGAACCCGAACCCTAACCATAACCCTAACTCTAACCCAAAACCTAACCCTCACCGAACCCTAACCGTAACCCGAACCCTAACCCGAACCCTAACCCGAACCCTAAACCTAACCCTAACCCATCCCTAACCCGAACCCTAAACCTAACCCGAACCCTAACCTAACCCTAACCCTAAACCTAACCCTAACCCTAACCCGAACCCTAACCCGAACCCTAACCCTAACCCTAACCCGAAACCTAACCCTAACCCTAACCCGAAACCGAACCCTAACCCGAACCCTAACCCTAAGCCTAACCCTAACCCGAACCCTAACCCTAACCCTAACCTGAACACTAACCCCTAACCCTAACCCGAACCCGAACCCTAACCCGAACCCTAACCCTAAACCTAACCCGAACCCTAACCCTAACCCTAACCCTAACCCTAACCCGAACACTAACCCGAACCCTAACCCGAACCTTAAACCTAACCCTAACCCTAACCCTAACCCGAACCCTAACCCTAACCCGAATCCTAACCCTAACCCTAACCCGAACCCTAACCCGAACCCTAACCCGAACCGTAGCCCTAACCCTAACCCGAACCCTAACCTGAACCCTAACCCTAACTCTAACCCGAACCCTAACCCTAACCCTAACCCGAACCCTAAACCGAACCCTAACCCGAACCCTAACCCTAACCCGAACCCTAAACCTAACCCTAACCCGAACCCGTACCCAACCCTAACCGTAACCCGAAACCGAACCCTAACCCTAACCCGACCCTAACCCGAAACCAAACCCTAACCCTCACCTGAACACTAACCCCTAACCCTAACCTGAACCCGAACCCTAACCCGAACCCTAAACCTAAACCTAACCCGAACACTAACCCTAACCCTAACCCTAACCCTAACCCGAAACCTAACCCTAACCCTAACTCTAACCCTAAACCTAACCCTCACCCGAAACCTAACCCTAACCCGAACCCTAACCCGAACCCTAATCCTAACCCTAACCCGAACCCGAACCCTAAACCTAACCCCTAACTCGAACCCTAAACCTAACCCGAACCCTAACCCTAACCCGAACCCTAACCCTAACCCTAACCCGAACCCTAACCCTAACCCGAACCCTAACCCTAACCCTAAACCTAACCCTAACCCAAACCTAACCCGAACCCTAACCCGAACCCTAACCCTAACCCTAACCCGAACCCTAACCCGAACCCTACCCCTAACCCTAACCCTAACCCGAACCCGAACCCGAACCCCGACCCTAACCCTACTGACGCCTAACCCTAACCCGAACCCTAACGCTAACCCTAACCAGAACCCTAACCCTACCCCTAAACCGAACCCTAACCCTAACCCGAACCCTAACCGAAACCCGAACCCGAATACGAACCCTAACCCTAACCCGAACCCTAACCCTAACCCTAACCCGAACTCTAACCCGAACCCGAACCCTGACACGAACCAGAACCCTAACCCTAAACCTAACGCGAACCCTAAACCTAACCCTAAACCGAACCCTAACCCTAACTCGAACCCTAACCCTAACCCTAACCCTAACCCGAACCCGAACCCTAACACTAACCCGACCCCTAACCCGAACCCTAACAAGTACCCTAACCCTAACCCTAACCCTAACCCGAACCTTAACCCTAACCCTAACCCTAAGCGAACCCTAACCCTAACCCTAACCCTAACCCGAACCCTAACCCTAACCCGAACCCGAACCATGACCCAAACCCTAACACGAACACTAACCCTAACCCTAACCCGAAACCTAACCCGAACCCTAACCCTAACCCTAACTTGAACACTAACACCTAACCCTAACCCGAACCCGAACCCTAACCCGAACCCTAAACCTAACCCTAAACCGATCCCTAACCCTAACCCTAACCCTAACCCTAACCCGAACCCGAACCCTAACTGTAACCCTAACTCTAACCCTAAACCTAACCCTCACCCGAACCTTAACCCTAACCCGAACCCTAACGCTAACCCTAACCAGAACCCTAACCCTAACCCTAAACCGAACCCTAACCCTAACGGGAACCCTAACACGAACACTAACCCTAACCCTAACTCTAAACCTAAACCTAACCCTAACCCGAACCCTAACCCTAACCTGAACCCTAACCCGAACCCTAACCCGAACCCGAACCTTAACCCTAACCCGAACCCGAACCCGAACCCTAACCCTAAACCTAACCCTAACCCTAACCCTAAACCGAAACCTAACCCTAACCCGAACCCTAACCCTAACCCTAACCCTAACCCTAACCCGAACCTTAACCTGAACCCTAACCCTAACCCTAACCCGAACCCTAACCCTAACGCTAACAGAACCCTAATCCGAACCCTAACCCTAACCCTAACCCTAACCCTAACACTAACCCCTAACCCTAACCCGAAACCTAACCCTAAACCTAACCCGAACCCGAACCCTAACCCCTAACCCTACCCCGAATCCGAACCCTAAACCTAACCCTAACCCTAACCCTAACCCGAACCCGAACCCTAACCCTAACCCGAACCCTAACCCTAAACCTAACCCGAACCCTAACCCTAACATGAACCCTAACCCTAACCCTAATCTGAACCCGAACCCTAACCCTAACCCCTAACACGAACCCTAACCCTAACCCGAACCCTAACACTAACCCGAACCCTAACCCTAACCCTAACCCTAACCCGAAACCTAACCCTAACCCTAACCCTAACACAAACCTAACCCGAACCCTAACCCGAACCCTAATCCTAACCCTAACCCGAACCCTAACCCGAACCCTACCCCTAACCCTTACCCTAACCCGAACCCGAACCCTAACCCTACCCTAACCCGAAGCCTAACCCTAACCCGAACCCTAACCCTAAACCTAACCAGAACCCTAACCCTAACCCTAAACCGAACCCTAACCCTAACCCGAACCCTAACCGAAACCCGAACCCGAACCCGAACCCTAACCCTAATGCGAACCCTAACGCTAACCCTAACCCTAATCCGAACACTAACCCTAAACCTAACCCTAACCCGAACCCGAAACCTAACCCTAACCCGAACCCTAACCCTAACCCTAACCCTAACCCGAACCCTAACCCTAACCCTAACCCGAAACGTATGCCTAACTCTAACCCTAACCCTATCATAACCCGAACCCGAACACTAACCCTAACCCTAACCCTAACCCTAACCCGAACCCAAACCCTAACCCTAACCCGAACCCTAACCCTAACCCGAAACCTAAACCTAACCCTAACCCGAACCCTAACCCTAACCCTAACCCGAACCCTAACCGTAACCCGAACCCTAACCCTAACCCTAAACCTAACCCTAACCCTAACCCTAACCCTAACCCTAACCCGAACCTAACCCTAAACCTAACTCTAACCCTAAACCTAACCCTATCCCGAACCCTAACCTTAACCCGAACTCTACCCCGAGCGCTAACCCGAACCCTAACCCGAACCCTAACCTAACCCAAAACCTAACCCGAACCCTAAACCTAACCCGAACCCGAACCCGAACCCTAACCCTAACCCTAACCCGAACACTAACCCTAACCATAACCCTAACCCGAACCGTAAACCTAACCCGAACCCGAACCCTAACCCTAACCCGAACCCAAACCCGAACCTTAACCCTAACCCTAACCCTAAACCTAACCCGAACCCTAACCCTAACCCTAACCCGAAACCTAACCCTAACCCTAACCGGAACCCTAACCCTAACCCTAACCCGAACCCGAACCCTAAACCTAACCCTAACCGGAACCCTAACCCTAACCTTAACCCTAACCCGAAACATAACCCTAACCCGAACCCTAACCCTAACCCGAACCCTAACCCGAACCCTTACCCGAACCCTAACCCTAAAACTAACCCGAAACCCTACCCTAACTCTAACCCGAACCCGAACCCTAACCCGAACCCTAACCCTAACCCTAATACGAAACCTCCCCTAACCCTGACTCGAACCCTGACCCTAAACCTAACCCTTAACCAAACCCTAACCCTAACCCTAACCCTAACCCGAGCCCTATGCCAAACACTAACCCTAACCCGAACACTAACCCTAACCCGAACCCTAACCCTAACCCTAAACCTAACCCTAACCCTAACCCGAACCCTAACCCTAACCCTAACCTAACCCTAATCCGAAACCTAACCCTAACCCTAACCCTAACCCTAACCCTAACACTAACCCCTAACCCGAACCCGACACCTAACCCCTAACCCTAACCCGATCCCGAACCCTAAACCTAACCCTAACACGAACCCTAACCCTAACCCAAACCCGAACCCTTACCCTAACCCGAACACTAACCCTAACCCTAACCCGAACCCGAACCCTAACCCAAACCCTAACCCTAACCCTAACCCGAACCGTAAACCTAACACGAACCCTAACTCTAACCCGAACCCGAACCCTAACCCTAACCCTAAACCTAACCCGCACCCTAACCCGAACCCGAACCCGAACCCTAAACCTAACCCTAAACGTAACCCTAACCCGAACCCTAACCCTAACCCGAACCCGAAACCTAACCCTAACCCTAACCCTAACCCTAACCCTAACCACAACCCCAAACCTAACCCTAACACTAACCCTAAACCTAACCCGAACCCTAACCCTAACCCTAACCCTAACCCGAACCCGAACCCTAACCCTAACCCCTAACCCGAACGCTAACCCTAAACCGAACACTAACCCTAAACCGAACCCTAACCCTAACCCTAACCTAACCCTAATCCGAATCCTAACCCTAACCCTAACCCTAACCCTAACCCTAACACTAACCCCAAACCCTAACCCCAAACCTAACCCTCACACATACCCTAACCCTAACCCGAACCCTAACCCTAACCCTAACCAACCCTAACCCGAACCCGAACACTAACCCTAACACCTAACCCGAACCCTAACCCTAACCAGAACCCTAACCCTAACCCGAACCCTAAACCTAACCCTAACCCTAACCCGAACCCGAACCCTAACCCTAACCCTAAACCTAACCCTAACCCGAACCCGAACCCTAACCCTAACCCGAACCCTAATGCTAACCCGAACTCTAACCCTAACCCTAACCCGAACCCTAAACCTAACCCTAACCCGAACCCTAACCGTAACCCGAACACTAACCCTAAACCTAACCCTAACCATAACCCGAACCCTAACCCTAACCCGAACCCTAACCCGAACCATAACCCTAACCCTAACCTGAACACTAACCCCTAACAATAACCCGAACACGAACCCTAACCGAACCCTAAGCCTAACCCTAACCCGAACCCTAACCCTAATCCTAACCCTAACCCGAACCCTAACCCGAACACTAACCCGAACCCTAACCCGTAACCTAACCCTAACCCTAACCCGAACCCTAACACTAACCTTAACCCTAACCCGAAACCTAACCCTAACCCTAACCCGAACCCTAACCCTAACCATAACCCTAACCCGAACCCTAAACCTAACCCCTAACCCTAACCCTAACCCTAACCCGAACCCGAACCCTAACCCTAACCCTAACCCCTAACCCTAACCCTAACCCTAACCCTAGCCCGAACCCTAACCCGAACCCGAACCCTAACCCTAACCCGAATCCTAACCCTAACTCGAACTCTAACCCTAACCCTAACCCGAACCCTAACCCTAACCCTAACCCTAACCCATACCCGAACCCTAACCCTAACTCTATCCCGAACCCGAAACCTAACCCTAACCCGAACCCTAACCCTAACCCGAACCCTAACCCTAACCCGAAATCTAACCCTAACCCTAAACCGACCCCTAAACCGAACCCTAACACGTACCCTAACCCTAACACTAACCCTAACCCTAACCCGAAACCTAACCCTAACCCTAACCCTAACCCGAATCCTAACCCTAACCCGAACACTAACCCTAACCCTAACCCGAACCCTAACCCTAAACCTAATCCGAACCCTAACCCTAACCCTAACCCTAACCCTAACACTAACCCCTAACCCGACCCCGACCCCTAACCCCTAACCCTAACCCGATCCCGAACCCTAACCCTAACCCTAACCCGAATCCTAACCCTAACCCGAACCCTAACCCGAACCCAAACCCTCACCCTAAACCGAACCCTAACCCTATCCCTAACCCTAACCCGAACCCGAACCGTAACTCTAACCCGAACCCTATCCCTTACCCTAACCCAAAACCTAACCCTAACCCTAAACCTAACCCGAACCCTAACCCGAAACCTAACCCGATCCCTAACCCGAACCCTAACCCTAACCCTAACCCGAACCCTAACACTAACCTTAACCCTAACCCAAACCCTAACCCTAACCCTAACCCGAACCCTAACCCTAACCATAACCCTAACCCGAACCCTAAACCTAACCCCTAACCCTAACCCTAACCCTAACCCGAACCCGAACCCTAAACCTAAACCTAACCCCTAACCCTAACCCTAACCCTAACCCTAACCCTAACCCGAACCCTAACCCTAACTCGAACTCTAACCCTAACCCTAACCCGAACCCTAACCCTAACCCTAACCCTAACCCATACCCGAACCCTAACCCTAAATCTATCCCGAACCCGAAACCTAACCCTAACCCGAACCCTAACCCTAACCCGAACCCTAACCCTAACCCGAAATCTAACCCTAACCCTAAACCGACCCCTAACCCGAACCCTAACACGTACCCTAACCCTAACCCTAACCCTAACCCGAACCCTAACCCTAACCCCAACCCTAACCCGAATCCTAACCCTAACCCGAACCCTAACCCTAACCCTAACCCAAACCCTAACCCTAAACCTAATCCGAACCCTAACCCTAACCCTAAACCTAAGACTAACCCCTAACCCGACCCCGACCACTAACCCCTAACCCTAACCCGATCCCGAACCCTAAACCTAACCCTACCCCGAACCCTAACCCTAACCCGAACCCGAACCCTAACCCTAACCCGAACCCTAACCCTAACACTAACCCGAACCCGAAACCTACCCCAAACCCTAACCCTAACCCTAACCCGAACCCTAAACCTAACACGAACCCTAACCCTAACCCGAACCCGAACCCTAACCCTAACCCTAAACCTAACCCGCACCCTAACCCTAACCCGAACCCGAACCCGAACCCTAACCCTAAACGTAACTCTAACCCGAACCCTAACCCTAACCCGAACCCGAAACCTAACCCTAACCCTAACCCTAACCCCAAACCCAAACCTAACCCTAACACTAACCCTAAACCTAACCCGAACCCTAACCCTAACCCTAACCCTATCCCTAACCCGAACCGGAACCCGAACCCTAAACCTAACCCCTAACCCGAACGCTAACCCTAAACCGAACCCTAACCCTAACCCGAACCCGAAACCTAACCCTAACCCTAACCCTTACCTTAACCTCAACCCCAAACCTAACCCTAACACTAACCCTAAACCTAACCCGAAACCTAACCCTAACCCTAACCCTAACCCTAACCCGAACCGGAACCCGAACCCTAAACCTAACCCCCAACCCGAACGCTAACCCTAACCCGAAACCTAACCCTAACCAGAACCCTAACCCTAACCCGAACCCTAACCCTAACCCTAACCCTAACCCGAACCCGAACCCTAACCCTAACCCT
>JAVLSZ010000040.1:792500-795000 GCA_032313775.1 Urocyon cinereoargenteus
GAATCCTAACCCTAACCCTAACCCTAACCCTAACCCTAACCCTAACACTAACCCCAAACCCTAACCCCAAACCTAACCCTCACACATACCCTAACCCTAACCCGAACCCTAACCCTAACCCTAACCAAACCTAACCCGAACCCGAACACTAACCCTAACACCTAACCCGAACCCTAACCATAACCAGAACCCTAACCCTAACCCGAACCCTAACACTAACCCTAACCCTAACCCGAACCCGAACCCTAACCCTAACCCTAAACCTAACCCTAACCCGAACCCGAACCCTAACCCTAACCCGAACCCTAACCCGAACCCGAACCCTAACCCTAACCCGAACCCTAACCCTAACTCGAAATCTAACCCTAACCCTAACCCGAACCCTAACCCTAACCCTAACCCTAACCCATACCCGAACCCTAACCTTAACTCTATCCCGAACCCGAAACCTAACCCTAACCCGAACCCTAACCCTAACCCGAACCCTAACCCTAACCCGAAATCTAACCCTAACCCTAAACCGACCCCTAACCCGAACCCTAACACGTACCCTAACCCTAACCCTAACCCTAACCCTAACCCGAACCCTAACCCTAACCCTAACCCTAACCCTAACACTAACCCTAACCCGAACCCTAACCCGAACCCTAACCCGAACCCTAACCCTAAAACTAACACGAAACCTAACCCTAATCCTAACCCGAAACCTAACCCGAACCATAACCCTAACACTAACTTGAACACTAACCCCTAACCCTAACCCGAACCCTAAACCGAACCCTAACCTGAACCCTAACCCTAAACCGAACCCTGACCCTAACCCTAACCCGAACCCTAACCCTAACCCTATCCCTAACCCGAACCTTAACAAGAACCCTAACCCTAACCCGAACCCTAACCCTAACCCTAACCCGAACACTAACCCTAACCCGAACCCTAACCCTAAACCTAACCCTAACACTAAACCGAACCCTAACCCTAACCCTAACCTAACCCTAATCCGAACCCTAACCCTAACCCTAACCCTAACCCTAACACTAACCCCTAACACTAACCCGAACCCTAACCCTAACCCTAACCCGAACCTGAACCCTAACCCGAACCCGAACCCTAACCCGAACCTGAACCCTAACCCTAACCCTAACATGACCCTAAACCTAACCCTAACACGAACCCTAACCCTAACCCGAACCCTAACCCTAACCCTAACCCGAACCCTAAACCTAACCCTAACCCGAACCCTAACCCGAACACTAACCCTAACCCTAACCCTAACCCAAACCCTAACCCTAACCCTAACCCGAACCCTAACCCTAACCCTAACCCGAACCCTAACCCTAACCCTAACCCTAACCCGAACCCTAACCCTAAACCTAACCCGAAACCTAACCCTAACACTAACCCGAACCCTAACCCTAACCCGAACCCTAACCCTAACACTAACCCTACCCGACCCCTAACCCGAACCCTAACACGTACCCTAACCCTAACCCTAACACTAACCCGAACCCTAACCCTAACCCTAACCCTAAACCGAACCCTAACCCTAACCCGAACCCTAACCCGAACCCTAACCCGAACCCTAAACCTAACCCGAACCCGAACCCTAACCCTAACCCTAACCCTAACCCTAACCCGAACCCGAACCCTAACACTAACCCCTAACCCGAACCCTAACCCTAACCCGAACCCTAACCCTAACCCGAACCCTAACCCTAACCCTAACCCTAACCCGAACCCTAACCCTAACCCGAACCCTAACCCTAACCCTAAACTGAACGCTAACCCGAACCCTAACCCAAACCCTAACCCTAGCCCTAAAGTGAACGCTAACCCGAACCCTACCCCTAACCCTAACCCTAACCCGAAACCGAACCCGAACCCTAACCCTAACCCTAACCCGAAGCCAAACCCTAACCGGAACCCTAACCCTAACCCTAACCAGAACCCTAAACCTAACCCTAAACCGAACCCTAACCCTAACCCGAACCCTAACCAAAACCCGAACCCGAACCCGAACACTAACCCTAACCCGAACCCTAACCCTAACCCTAACCCGAACTCTAACCCGAACCCGAACCCTAACACGAACCCGAACCCTAACCCTAAACCTAACCCGAACCCTAAACCTAACCCTAACCCGAACCCTAACCCTAACCCGAACCCTAACCCTAACCCTAACCCTAACCCGAACCCGAACCCTAACACTAACCCGACCCCTAACCCGAACCCTAACACGTACCCTAACCCTAACCCTCACCCTAACCCTAACCCGAACCTTAACCCTAACCCTAACACTAACCCGAACCCTAACCCTAACCCTAACCCTAAACCTAACCCTAACCCGAACCCTAACCCTAACCCGAACCCGAACCCTGACCCAAACCCTAACCCGAACACTAACCCTAATCCTAACCCGAAACCTAACCCGAACCCTAACCCTAACCCTAACTTGAACACTAACCCCTAACCCTATCCCGAACCCGAACCCTACACCGAA
>JAVLSZ010000040.1:800000-827500 GCA_032313775.1 Urocyon cinereoargenteus
AACCCTAACCCGAACACTAACCCTAACCATAACCCTAACCCGAACCGTAAACCTAACCCGAACCCGAACCCTAACCCTAACCCGAACCCAAACCCGAACCTTAACCCTAACCCTAACCCTAAACCTAACCCGAACCCTAACCATAACCCTAACCCGAAACCTAACCCTAACCCTAACCGGAACCCTAACCCTAACCCTAACCCGAACCCGAACCCTAAACCTAACCCTAACCGGAACCCTAACCCTAACCTTAACCCTAACCCGAAACATAACCCTAACCCGAACCCTAACCCTAACCCGAACCCTAACCCGAACCCTTACCCGAACCCTAACCCTAAAACTAACCCGAAACCCTACCCTAACTCTAACCCGAACCCGAACCCTAACCCGAACCCTAACCCTAACCCTAATACGAACCCTCCCCTAACCCTAACTCGAACCCTGACCCTAAACCTAACCCTTAACCAAACCCTAACCCTAACCCTAACCCTAACCCGAGCCCTATGCCAAACCCTAACCCTAACCCGAACACTAACTCTAACCCGAACCCTAACCCTAACCCTAAACCTAACCCTAACCCTAACCCGAACCCTAACCCTAACCCTAACCTAACCCTAATCCGAAACCTAACCCTAACCCTAACCCTAACCCTAACCCTAACCCTAACACTAACCCCTAACCCGAACCCGACACCTAACCCCTAACCCTAACCCGATCCCGAACCCTAAACCTAACCCTAACACGAACCCTAACCCTAACCCAAACCCGAACCCTTACCCTAACCCGAACACTAACCCTAACCCTAACCCGAACCCGAACCCTAACCCAAACCCTAACCCTAACCCTAACCCGAACCGTAAACCTAACACGAACCCTAACTCTAACCCGAACCCGAACCCTAACCCTAACCCTAAACCTAACCCGCACCCTAACCCGAACCCGAACCCGAACCCTAAACCTAACCCTAAACGTAACCCTAACCCGAACCCTAACCCTAACCCGAACCCGAAACCTAACCCTAACCCTAACCCTAACCCTAACCCTAACCACAACCCCAAACCTAACACTAACACTAACCCTAAACCTAACCCGAACCCTAACCCTAACCCTAACCCTAACCCGAACCCGAACCCTAACCCTAACCCCTAACCCGAACGCTAACCCTAAACCGAACACTAACCCTAACCCGAACCCTAACCCTAACCCTAACCTAACCCTAATCCGAATCCTAACCCTAACCCTAACCCTAACCCTAACCCTAACACTAACCCCAAACCCTAACCCCAAACCTAACCCTCACACATACCCTAACCCTAACCCGAACCCTAAACCTAACCCTAACCCTAACCCTAACCCGAACCCGAACCCTAACCCTAACCCGAACCCTAACCCTAAACCTAACCCGAACCCTAACCCTAACATGAACCCTAACCCTAACCCTAATCTGAACCCGAACCCTAACCCTAACCCCTAACACGAACCCTAACCCTAACCCGAACCCTAACACTAACCCGAACCCTAACCCTAACCCTAACCCTAACCCGAAACCTAACCCTAACCCTAACCCTAACACAAACCTAACCCGAACCCTAACCCGAACCCTAATCCTAACCCTAACCCGAACCCTAACCCGAACCCTACCCCTAACCCTTACCCTAACCCGAACCCGAACCCTAACCCTACCCTAACCCGAAGCCTAACCCTAACCCGAACCCTAACCCTAAACCTAACCAGAACCCTAACCCTAACCCTAAACCGAACCCTAACCCTAACCCGAACCCTAACCGAAACCCGAACCCGAACCCGAACCCTAACCCTAATGCGAACCCTAACGCTAACCCTAACCCTAATCCGAACACTAACCCTAAACCTAACCCTAACCCGAACCCGAAACCTAACCCTAACCCGAACCCTAACCCTAACCCTAACCCTAACCCGAACCCTAACCCTAACCCTAACCCGAAACGTATGCCTAACTCTAACCCTAACCCTATCATAACCCGAACCCGAACACTAACCCTAACCCTAACCCTAACCCTAACCCGAACCCAAACCCTAACCCTAACCCGAACCCTAACCCTAACCCGAAACCTAAACCTAACCCTAACCCGAACCCTAACCCTAACCCTAACCCGAACCCTAACCGTAACCCGAACCCTAACCCTAACCCTAAACCTAACCCTAACCCTAACCCTAACCCTAACACTAACCCGAACCTAACCCTAAACCTAACTCTAACCCTAAACCTAACCCTATCCCGAACCCTAACCTTAACCCGAACTCTACCCCGAGCGCTAACCCGAACCCTAACCCGAACCCTAACCTAACCCAAAACCTAACCCGAACCCTAAACCTAACCCGAACCCGAACCCGAACCCTAACCCTAACCCTAACCCGAACACTAACCCTAACCATAACCCTAACCCGAACCGTAAACCTAACCCGAACCCGAACCCTAACCCTAACCCGAACCCAAACCCGAACCTTAACCCTAACCCTAACCCTAAACCTAACCCGAACCCTAACCATAACCCTAACCCGAAACCTAACCCTAACCCTAACCGGAACCCTAACCCTAACCCTAACCCGAACCCGAACCCTAAACCTAACCCTAACCGGAACCCTAACCCTAACCTTAACCCTAACCCGAAACATAACCCTAACCCGAACCCTAACCCTAACCCGAACCCTAACCCGAACCCTTACCCGAACCCTAACCCTAAAACTAACCCGAAACCCTACCCTAACTCTAACCCGAACCCGAACCCTAACCCGAACCCTAACCCTAACCCTAATACGAACCCTCCCCTAACCCTAACTCGAACCCTGACCCTAAACCTAACCCTTAACCAAACCCTAACCCTAACCCTAACCCTAACCCGAGCCCTATGCCAAACCCTAACCCTAACCCGAACACTAACTCTAACCCGAACCCTAACCCTAACCCTAAACCTAACCCTAACCCTAACCCGAACCCTAACCCTAACCCTAACCTAACCCTAATCCGAAACCTAACCCTAACCCTAACCCTAACCCTAACCCTAACCCTAACACTAACCCCTAACCCGAACCCGACACCTAACCCCTAACCCTAACCCGATCCCGAACCCTAAACCTAACCCTAACACGAACCCTAACCCTAACCCAAACCCGAACCCTTACCCTAACCCGAACACTAACCCTAACCCTAACCCGAACCCGAACCCTAACCCAAACCCTAACCCTAACCCTAACCCGAACCGTAAACCTAACACGAACCCTAACTCTAACCCGAACCCGAACCCTAACCCTAACCCTAAACCTAACCCGCACCCTAACCCGAACCCGAACCCGAACCCTAAACCTAACCCTAAACGTAACCCTAACCCGAACCCTAACCCTAACCCGAACCCGAAAACTAACCCTAACCCTAACCCTAACCCTAACCCTAACCACAACCCCAAACCTAACACTAACACTAACCCTAAACCTAACCCGAACCCTAACCCTAACCCTAACCCTAACCCGAACCCGAACCCTAACCCTAACCCCTAACCCGAACGCTAACCCTAAACCGAACACTAACCCTAACCCGAACCCTAACCCTAACCCTAACCTAACCCTAATCCGAATCCTAACCCTAACCCTAACCCTAACCCTAACCCTAACACTAACCCCAAACCCTAACCCCAAACCTAACCCTCACACATACCCTAACCCTAACCCGAACCCTAACCCTAACCCTAACCAACCCTAACCCGAACCCGAACACTAACCCTAACACCTAACCCGAACCCTAACCCTAACCAGAACCCTAACCCTAACCCGAACCCTAAACCTAACCCTAACCCTAACCCGAACCCGAACCCTAACCCTAACCCTAAACCTAACCCTAACCCGAACCCGAACCCTAACCCTAACCCGAACCCTAATGCTAACCCGAACTCTAACCCTAACCCTAACCCGAACCCTAAACCTAACCCTAACCCGAACCCTAACCGTAACCCGAACACTAACCCTAACCCTAACCCTAACCATAACCCGAACCCTAACCCTAACCCGAACCCTAACCCGAACCATAACCCTAACCCTAACCTGAACAATAACCCCTAACAATAACCCGAACACGAACCCTAACCGAACCCTAAGCCTAACCCTAACCCGAACCCTAACCCTAATCCTAACCCTAACCCGAACCCTAACCCGAACACTAACCCGAACCCTAACCCGTAACCTAACCCTAACCCTAACCCGAACCCTAACACTAACCTTAACCCTAACCCGAAACCTAACCCTAACCCTAACCCGAACCCTAACCCTAACCATAACCCTAACCCGAACCCTAAACCTAACCCCTAACCCTAACCCTAACCCTAACCCGAACCCGAACCCTAACCCTAAACCTAACCCCTAACCCTAACCCTAACCCTAACCCTAGCCCGAACCCTAACCCGAACCCGAACCCTAACCCTAACCCGAATCCTAACCCTAACTCGAACTCTAACCCTAACCCTAACCCGAACCCTACCCTAACCCTAACCCTAACCCATACCCGAACCCTAACCCTAACTCTATCACGAACCCGAAACCTAACCCTAACCCGAACCCTAACCCTAACCCGAACCCTAACCCTAACCCGAAATCTAACCCTAACCCTAAACCGACCCCTAAACCGAACCCTAACACGTACCCTAACCCTAACCCTAACCCTAACCCTAACCCGAAACCTAACCCTAACCCTAACCCTAACCCGAATCCTAACCCTAACCCGAACACTAACCCTAACCCTAACCCGAACCCTAACCCTAAACCTAATCCGAACCCTAACCCTAACCCTAACCCTAACCCTAACCCTAACACTAACCCCTAACCCGACCCCGACCCCTAACCCCTAACCCTAACCCGATCCCGAACCCTAACCCTAACCCTAACCCGAATCCTAACCCTAACCCGAACCCTAACCCGAACCCAAACCCTCAC
The DNA here is from genome assembly GCA_032313775.1 of Urocyon cinereoargenteus. Lineage (NCBI taxonomy): Eukaryota > Metazoa > Chordata > Mammalia > Carnivora > Canidae > Urocyon > Urocyon cinereoargenteus. Next base: position 804,960 of record JAVLSZ010000040.1, read on the forward strand.
CCTAAACCGAACCCTAACCCTATCCCTAACCCTAACCCGAACCCGAACCGTAACTCTAACCCGAACCCTATCCCTTACCCTAACCCAAAACCTAACCCTAACCCTAAACCTAACCCGAACCCTAACCCGAAACCTAACCCGATCCCTAACCCGAACCCTAACCCTAACCCTAACCCGAACCCTAACACTAACCTTAACCCTAACCCAAACCCTAACCCTAACCCTAACCCGAACCCTAACCCTAACCATAACCCTAACCCGAACCCTAAACCTAACCCGTAACCCTAACCCTAACCCTAACCCGAACCCGAACCCTAAACCTAAACCTAACCCCTAACCCTAACCCTAACCCTAACCCGAACCCTAACCCGAACCCGAACCCTAACCCTAACCCGAACCCTAACCCTAACTCGAACTCTAACCCTAACCCTAACCCGAACCCTAACCCTAACCCTAACCCTAACCCATACCCGAACCCTAACCCTAAATCTATCCCGAACCCGAAACCTAACCCTAACCCGAACCCTAACCCTAACCCGAACCCTAACCCTAACCCGAAATCTAACCCTAACCCTAAACCGACCCCTAACCCGAACCCTAACACGTACCCTAACCCTAACCCTAACCCTAACCCGAACCCTAACCCTAACCCCAACCCTAACCCGAATCCTAACCCTAACCCGAACCCTAACCCTAACCCTAACCCAAACCCTAACCCTAAACCTAATCCGAACCCTAACCCTAACCCTAAACCTAACACTAACCCCTAACCCGACCCCGACCCCTAACCCCTAACCCTAACCCGATCCCGAACCCTAAACCTAACCCTACCCCGAACCCTAACCCTAACCCGAACCCGAACCCTAACCCTAACCCGAACCCGAACCCTAACCCTAACCCTAAACCTAACCCGCACCCTAACCCTAACCCGAACCCGAACCCGAACCCTAACCCTAACCCTAAACGTAACCCTAACCCGAACCCTAACCCTAACCCGAACCCGAAACCTAACCCTAACCCTAACCCTAACCCCAAACCCAAACCTAACCCTAACACTAACCCTAAACCTAACCCGAACCCTAACCCTAACCCTAACCCTATCCCTAACCCGAACCGGAACCCGAACCCTAAACCTAACCCCTAACCCGAACGCTAACCCTAAACCGAACCCTAACCCTAACCCGAACCCGAAACCTAACCCTAACCCTAACCCTTACCTTAACCTCAACCCCAAACCTAACCCTAACACTAACCCTAAACCTAACCCGAAACCTAACCCTAACCCTAACCCTAACCCTAACCCGAACCGGAACCCGAACCCTAAACCTAACCCCCAACCCGAACGCTAACCCTAACCCGAAACCTAACCCTAACCAGAACCCTAACCCTAACCCGAACCCTAACCCTAACCCTAACCCTAACCCGAACCCGAACCCTAACCCTAACCCTAACCCTAAACCTAACCCAAACCCGAACCCGAACCCTAACCCTAACCCGAACCCTAACCCTAACCCGAACACTAACCCTAACCCTAACCCGAACCCTATCCCTAACCCTAACCCGAACCCTAACCGTAACCCGAACACTAACCCTAACCCTAACCCTAACCCTAACCCTAACCCCTAACCTTAACCCTAACCCTAACCCTAACCCGAACCCTAACCCGAACCCGAACCCTAACCCTAACCCGAACCCTAACCCTAACTCGAACTCTAACCCTAACTCTAACCCAACCCGAACCCTAACCCTAACCCTAACCCTAGCCCTAACCCTAACCCTAACCAATACCCGAACCCTAACCCTAACTCTATCCCGAACCCGAAACCTAACCCTATCCCGAACCCTAACCCTAACCCTACCTCCTAACCCTAACACTAACCCTAAACCGAAACTTAACCCTAACCCGAACCCTAACCCTAACCCGAACACTAACCCTAACCCGAAACTTAACCCTAACCCTAACCCTAACCCTAACCCGAACCCTAACCCTAAACCTAACCCTAACCCTAACCCGAACCCTAACCCGAACCAACCCTAAACCTAACCCAAACCCTAACCCTAACCCTAACCCTAACCCTAACCCGAACCCTAACCCTAACCCTAACCCTAACCCGAACCCTAACCCTAACCCTAACCCTAACCCGAACCCTAAACCTAAACCTAACCCGAACCCTAACCCTAACCCGAACCCTAACCCTAACCCGAACCCGAACCCGAACCCTAACCCTAACCCGAACCCTAACCCTACCCTAAACCGAACCCTAACCCGAACCCGAACCCGAACCCTAACCCTAACCCGAACCCTAACCCTAACCCTAACCCGAACCCGAAACCTAGCCCAAACCCTAACCCTAACCCGAACCCGAACCCTAACCCTAACACTAACCCTAACCCTAACCCGAACCGGAACCCGAACCCTAAACCTAACCCCTAACCCGAACGCTAACCCTAAACCGAACCCTAACCCTAACCCGAACCCTAACCCTAACCCGAACCCTAACCTAACCCCAATCCGAACCCTAACCCTAACTCTAAACCTAACCCTAACACTAACCCCTAACCCTAACACCAAACCTAACCCTCACACTAACCCTAACCCTAACCCGAACCCTAACCCTAACCCTAACCTGAACACTAACCCCTAACAATAACCCGAACCCGAACCCTAACCCGAACCCTAACCCTAAACCTAACCCGAGCACTAACCCTAACCCTAACCCTAACCCTAACCCGAAACCTAACCCGAACCCTAACCCGAACCCTAACCCGAGCGTTAACCCTAACCCGAACCCTAAACCTAACCCCTAACCCTAACCCTAACCCGAACCCGAACCCGAACGCTAACCCTAACACTAACCCCTAACCCTAATCCTAACCCTAACCCTAACCCGAACCCTAACCCGAACCCGAACCCTAACCCTAACCCGAACCCTAACCCTAACCAAAACTCTAACCCTAACCCTAACCCGAACCCTAACCCTAAACCATACCCGAATCCGAACCCTAACTCTATCCCGAACCCGAACCCTAACCCTATCCCGAACCCTAACCCTAACCCGAAACCTAACCCTAACCCGAAACCTAACCCTAACCCTAAACCGACCCCTAACCCGAACCCTAACACGTACCCTAACCCTAACCCTAACCCTAACCCGAACCCTAACCCTAACCCTAACCCTAACCCGAATCCTAACCCTAACCCGAAATCTAACCCTAACCCTAACCCGAACCCTAACCCTAAACCTAACCCGAACCCTAACCCTAACCTTAACCCGAACCCTAACCCTAACCTGAACCCTAACCCTAACCCTAACCCGAACCCTAACACTATCCCTAACCCAACCCCTAACCCGAACCCTAAAATGTACCCTAACCCTAACCCTAAACCTAACCCTAATATGAACCATAACCCTAACCCTAACCCTAACCCGAACCCTAACCCTAACCCGAACCCTAACCCTAACCCGAACCCTAACCCTAACCCGAACCCGAACCCGAACCCTAACCCTAACCCGAACCCTAACCCTAAACCTAACCCGAACCCGAACCCTAACCCGAACCCTAACCCTAACCCGAACCCGAACCCGAACCCTAACCCTAACCCGAACCCTAACCCTACCCTAAACCGAACCCTAACCCGAACCCGAACCCGAACCCTAACCCTAACCCGAACCCTAACCCTAACCCGAACCCTAACCCTAACCCGAACCCTAACCCTAACCCTAACCCGAAACCTAACACTATCCCTAACCCAACCCCTAACCGGAACCCTAAAATGTACCCTAACCCTAACCCTAACCCTAACCCTAACCCGAACCATAACCCTAACCCTAACCCGAACCCGAACCCTAACCCTAACCCGAACCCTAACCCTAACCCGAACCCTAACCCTAAACCGAACCCGAACCCGAACCCTAACCCTAACCCTAACCCGAACACTAACCCTAACCATAACCCTAACCCGAACCCTAACCCTAACCCTAACCCTAACCCGAACCCTAACCCTAACCCGAACCCTAACCCTAACCCGAACCCTAACCCGAACCCTAACCCTAACCCTAACCCGAAACCTAACCCTAACCCTAACCCGAACCCTAAACCGAACCCTAACCCTAAGCTTAACCCTAACCCGAACCCTAACCCTAACCCTAACCTGAACACTAACACCTAACCCTAACCCGAACCCGAACCCTAACCCGAACCCTAACCCTAAACCTAACCCGACCCCTAACCCGAACCCTAACCCTAACCATAACCCTAACCCGAACCCTAAACCTAACCCCTAACCCTAACCCTAACCCTAACCCGAACCCGAACCCTAACCCTAACCCTAACCCCTAACCCTAACCCGAACCCTAACCGTAACCCGAACCCTAACCCGAACCCTAACCCGAACCCTAAACCTAACCCTAACCCATCCCTAACCCGAACCCTAAACCTAACCCGAACCCTAACCCTAACCCTAACCCTAACCCTAACCTTAACCCGAACCCTAACCCGAACCCTAACCCTAACCCTAACCCGAAACCTAACCCTAACCCTAACCCGAACCCTAAACCGAACCCTAACCCTAAGCTTAACCCTAACCCGAACCCTAACCCTAACCCTAACCTGAACACTAACCCCTAACCCTAACCCGAACCCGAACCCTAACCCGAACCCTAACCCTAAACCTAACCCGAACCCTAACCCTAACCCTAACCCTAACCCTAACCCGAACACTAACCCGAACCCTAACCCGAACCTTAAACTAACCCTAACCCTAACCCTAACCCGAACCCTAACACTAACCCGAATCCTAACCCTAACCCTAACCCGAACCCTAACCCGAACCCTAACCCGAACCGTAGCCCTAACCCTAACCCGAACCCTAACCTGAACCCTAACCCTAACTCTAACCCGAACCCTAACCTTAACCCTAACCCGAACCCTAACCCGAACCCTAACCCGAACCCTAACCCGAAACCGAACCCTAACCCTAACCCGAACCCTAACCTGAAACCAAACCCTAACCCTCACCTGAACACTAACCCGTAACCCTAACCTGAACCCGAACCCTAACCCGAACCCTAAACCTAAACCTAACCCGAACACTAACCCTAACCCTAACCCTAACCCTAACCCGAAACCTAACCCTAACCCTAACTCTAACCCTAAACCTAACCCTCACCCGAAACCTAACCCTAACCCGAACCCTAACCCGAAACCTAATCCTAACCCTAACCCGAACCCGAACCCTAAACCTAACCCCTAACCCGAACCCTAAACCTAACCCGAACCCTAACACTAACCCGACCCCTAACCCGAACCCTAACACGTACCCTAACCCTAACCCTCACCCTAACCCTAACCCGAACCTTAACCCTAACCCTAACACTAACCCGAACCCTAACCCTAACCCTAACCCTAAACCTAACCCTAACCCGAACCCTAACCCTAACCCGAACCCGAACCCTGACCCAAACCCTAACCCGAACACTAACCCTAATCCTAACCCGAAACCTAACCCGAACCCTAACCCTAACCCTAACTTGAACACTAACCCCTAACCCTAACCCGAACCCGAACCCTACACCGAACCCTAACCCTAACCCTAAACCGATCCCTAACCCTAACCCTAACCCTAACCCTAACCCTAACCCGAACCCGAACCCTAACCATAACCCTAACTCTAACCCAAAACCTAACCCTCACCGAACCCTAACCGTAACCCGAACCCTAACCCGAACCCTAACCCGAACCCTAAACCTAACCCTAACCCATCCCTAACCCGAACCCTAAACCTAACCCGAACCCTAACCTAACCCTAACCCTAACCCTAACCCTAACCCTAACCCGAACCCTAACCCGAACCCTAACCCTAACCCTAACCCGAAACCTAACCCTAACCCTAACCCGAAACCGAACCCTAACCCGAACCCTAACCCTAAGCCTAACCCTAACCCGAACCCTAACCCTAACCCTAACCTGAACACTAACCCCTAACCCTAACCCGAACCCGAACCCTAACCCGAACCCTAACCCTAAACCTAACCCGAACCCTAACCCTAACCCTAACCCTAACCCTAACCCGAACACTAACCCGAACCCTAACCCGAACCTTAAACCTAACCCTAACCCTAACCCTAACCCGAACCCTAACCCTAACCCGAATCCTAACCCTAACCCTAACCCGAACCCTAACCCGAACCCTAACCCGAACCGTAGCCCTAACCCTAACCCGAACCCTAACCTGAACCCTAACCCTAACTCTAACCCGAACCCTAACCCTAACCCTAACCCGAACCCTAACCCGAACCCTAACCCGAACCCTAACCCTAACCCGAACCCTAAACCTAACCCTAACCCGAACCCGTACCCTAACCCTAACCCTAACCCGAAACCGAACCCTAACCCTAACCCGACCCTAACCCGAAACCAAACCCTAACCCTCACCTGAACACTAACCCCTAACCCTAACCTGAACCCGAACCCTAACCCGAACCCTAAACCTAAACCTAACCCGAACACTAACCCTAACCCTAACCCTAACCCTAACCCGAAACCTAACCCTAACCCTAACTCTAACCCTAAACCTAACCCTCACCCGAAACCTAACCCTAACCCGAACCCTAACCCGAACCCTAATCCTAACCCTAACCCGAACCCGAACCCTAAACCTAACCCCTAACCCGAACCCTAAACCTAACCCGAACCCTAACCCTAACCCGAACCCTAACCCTAACCCGAACCCGAACCCTAACCCTAACCCGAACCCTAACCCTAACCCTAAACCTAACCCTAACCCAAACCTAACCCGAACCCTAACCCGAACCCTAACCCTAACCCTAACCCGAACCCTAACCCGAACCCTACCCCTAACCCTAACCCTAACCCGAACCCGAACCCGAACCCCGACCCTAACCCTACTGAAGCCTAACCCTAACCCGAACCCTAACGCTAACCCTAACCAGAACCCTAACCCTACCCCTAATCCGAACCCTAACCCTAACCCGAACCCTAACCGAAACCCGAACCCGAATACGAACCCTAACCCTAACCCGAACCCTAACCCTAACCCTAACCCGAACTCTAACCCGAACCCGAACCCTGACACGAACCAGAACCCTAACCCTAAACCTAACCTGAACCCTAAACCTAACCCTAAACCGAACCCTAACCCTAACTCGAACCCTAACCCTAACCCTAACCCTAACCCGAACCCGAACCCTAACACTAACCCGACCCCTAACCCGAACCCTAACAAGTACCCTAACCCTAACCCTAACCCTAACCCGAACCTTAACCCTAACCCTAACCCTAAGCGAACCCTAACCCTAACCCTAACCCTAACCCGAACCCTAACCCTAACCCGAACCCGAACCCTGACCCAAACCCTAACACGAACACTAACCCTAACCCTAACCCGAAACCTAACCCGAACCCTAACCCTAACCCTAACTTGAACACTAACCCCTAACCCTAACCCGAACCCGAACCCTAACCCGAACCCTAACCCTAACCCTAAACCGATCCCTAACCCTAACCCTAACCCTAACCCTAACCCGAACCCGAACCCTAACTGTAACCCTAACTCTAACCCTAAACCTAACCCTCACCCGAACCTTAACCCTAACCCGAACCCTAACGCTAACCCTAACCAGAACCCTAACCCTAACCCTAAACCGAACCCTAACCCTAACCCGAACCCTAACACGAACACTAACCCTAACCCTAACTCTAAACCTAAACCTAACCCTAACCTGAACCCTAACCCGAACCCTAACCCGAACCCGAACCTTAACCCTAACCCTAACCCGAACCCGAACCCTAACCCTAAACCTAACCCTAACCCTAACCCTAAACCGAAACCTAACCCTAACCCGAACCCTAACCCTAACCCTAACCCTAACCCTAACCCGAACCTTAACCTGAACCCTAACCCTAACCCTAACCCGAACCCTAACCCTAACGCTAACAGAACCCTAATCCGAACCCTAACCCTAACCCTAACCCTAACCCTAACACTAACCCCTAACCCTAACCCGAAACCTAACCCTAAACCTAACCCGAACCCGAACCCTAACCCCTAACCCTACCCCGAATCCGAACCCTAAACCTAACCCTAACCCTAACCCTAACCCGAACCCGAACCCTAACCCTAACCCGAACCCTAACCCTAAACCTAACCCGAACCCTAACCCTAACATGAACCCTAACCCTAACCCTAATCTGAACCCGAACCCTAACCCTAACCCCTAACACGAACCCTAACCCTAACCCGAACCCTAACACTAACCCGAACCCTAACCCTAACCCTAACCCTAACCCGAAACCTAACCCTAACCCTAACCCTAACACAAACCTAACCCGAACCCTAACCCGAACCCTAATCCTAACCCTAACCCGAACCCTAACCCGAACCCTACCCCTAACCCTTACCCTAACCCGAACCCGAACCCTAACCCTACCCTAACCCGAAGCCTAACCCTAACCCGAACCCTAACCCTAAACCTAACCAGAACCCTAACCCTAACCCTAAACCGAACCCTAACCCTAACCCGAACCCTAACCGAAACCCGAACCCGAACCCGAACCCTAACCCTAATGCGAACCCTAACGCTAACCCTAACCCTAATCCGAACACTAACCCTAAACCTAACCCTAACCCGAACCCGAAACCTAACCCTAACCCGAACCCTAACCCTAACCCTAACCCTAACCCGAACCCTAACCCTAACCCTAACCCGAAACGTATGCCTAACTCTAACCCTAACCCTATCATAACCCGAACCCGAACACTAACCCTAACCCTAACCCTAACCCTAACCCGAACCCAAACCCTAACCCTAACCCGAACCCTAACCCTAACCCGAAACCTAAACCTAACCCTAACCCGAACCCTAACCCTAACCCTAACCCGAACCCTAACCGTAACCCGAACCCTAACCCTAACCCTAAACCTAACCCTAACCCTAACCCTAACCCTAACCCTAACCCTAACCCGAACCTAACCCTAAACCTAACTCTAACCCTAAACCTAACCCTATCCCGAACCCTAACCTTAACCCGAACTCTACCCCGAGCGCTAACCCGAACCCTAACCCGAACCCTAACCTAACCCAAAACCTAACCCGAACCCTAAACCTAACCCGAACCCGAACCCGAACCTAACCCTAACCCTAACCCGAACACTAACCCTAACCATAACCCTAACCCGAACCGTAAACCTAACCCGAACCCGAACCCTAACCCTAACCCGAACCCAAACCCGAACCTTAACCCTAACCCTAACCCTAAACCTAACCCGAACCCTAACCCTAACCCTAACCCGAAACCTAACCCTAACCCTAACCGGAACCCTAACCCTAACCCTAACCCTAACCCGAACCCGAACCCTAAACCTAACCCTAACCGGAACCCTAACCCTAACCTTAACCCTAACCCGAAAAATAACCCTAACCCGAACCCTAACCCTAACCCGAACCCTAACCCGAACCCTTACCCGAACCCTAACCCTAAAACTAACCCGAAACCCTACCCTAACTCTAACCCGAACCCGAACCCTAACCCGAACCCTAACCCTAACCCTAATACGAACCCCCCCCTAACCCTAACTCGAACCCTGACCCTAAACCTAACCCTTAACCAAACCCTAACCCTAACCCTAACCCTAACCCGAGCCCTATGCCAAACCCTAACCCTAACCCGAACACTAACCCTAACCCGAACCCTAACCCTAACCCTAAACCTAACCCTAACCCTAACCCGAACCCTAACCCTAACCCTAACCTAACCCTAATCCGAAACCTAACCCTAACCCTAACCCTAACCCTAACCCTAACCCTAACACTAACCCCTAACACGAACCCGACACCTAACCCCTAACCCTAACCCGATCCCGAACCCTAAACCTAACCCTAACACGAACCCTAACCCTAACCCAAACCCGAACCCTTACCCTAACCCGAACACTAACCCTAACCCTAACCCGAACCCGAACCCTAACCCAAACCCTAACCCTAACCCTAACCCGAACCGTAAACCTAACACGAACCCTAACTCTAACCCGAACCCGAACCCTAACCCTAACCCTAAACCTAACCCGCACCCTAACCCGAACCCGAACCCGAACCCTAAACCTAACCCTAAACGTAACCCTAACCCGAACCCTAACCCTAACCCGAACCCGAAACCTAACCCTAACCCTAACCCTAACCCTAACCCTAACCCTAACCACAACCCCAAACCTAACCCTAACACTAACCCTAAACCTAACCCGAACCCTAACCCTAACCCTAACCCTAACCCGAACCCGAACCCTAACCCTAACCCCTAACCCGAACGCTAACCCTAAACCGAACACTAACCCTAACCCGAACCCTAACCCTAACCCTAACCTAACCCTAATCCGAATCCTAACCCTAACCCTAACCCTAACCCTAACCCTAACACTAACCCCAAACCCTAACCCCAAACCTAACCCTCACACATACCCTAACCCTAACCCGAACCCTAACCCTAACCCTAACCAACCCTAACCCGAACCCGAACACTAACCCTAACACCTAAACCGAACCCTAACCCTAACCAGAACCCTAACCCTAACCCGAACCCTAAACCTAACCCTAACCCTAACCCGAACCCGAACCCTAACCCTAACCCGAACCCTAATGCTAACCCGAACTCTAACCCTAACCCTAACCCGAACCCTAAACCTAACCCTAACCCGAACCCTAACCGTAACCCGAACACTAACCCTAACCCTAACCCTAACCATAACCCGAACCCTAACCCTAACCCGAACCCTAACCCGAACCATAACCCTAACCCTAACCTGAACACTAACCCCTAACAATAACCCGAACACGAACCCTAACCGAACCCTAAGCCTAACCCTAACCCGAACCCTAACCCTAATCCTAACCCTAACCCGAACCCTAACCCGAACACTAACCCGAACCCTAACCCGTAACCTAACCCTAACCCAAACCCGAACCCTAACACTAACCTTAACCCTAACCCGAAACCTAACCCTAACCCTAACCCGAACCCTAACCCTAACCATAACCCTAACCCGAACCCTAAACCTAACCCCTAACCCTAACCCTAACCCTAACCCGAACCCGAACCCTAACCCTAACCCTAACCCCTAACCCTAACCCTAACCCTAACCCTAGCCCGAACCCTAACCCGAACCCGAACCCTAACCCTAACCCGAATCCTAACCCTAACTCGAACTCTAACCCTAACCCTAACCCGAACCCCAACCCTAACCCTAACCCTAACCCATACCCGAACCCTAACCCTAACTCTATCCCGAACCCGAAACCTAACCCTAACCCGAACCCTAACCCTAACCCGAACCCTAACCCTAACCCGAAATCTAACCCTAACCCTAAACCGACCCCTAAACCGAACCCTAACACGTACCCTAACCCTAACCCTAACCCTAACCCTAACCCGAAACCTAACCCTAACCCTAACCCTAACCCGAATCCTAACCCTAACCCGAACACTAACCCTAACCCTAACCCGAACCCTAACCCTAAACCTAATCCGAACCCTAACCCTAACCCTAACCCTAACCCTAACACTAACCCCTAACCCGACCCCGACCCCTAACCCCTAACCCTAACCCGATCCCGAACCCTAACCCTAACCCTAACCCGAATCCTAACCCTAACCCGAACCCTAACCCGAACCCAAACCCTCACCCTAAACCGAACCCTAACCCTATCCCTAACCCTAACCCGAACCCGAACCGTAACTCTAACCCGAACCCTATCCCTTGCCCTAACCCAAAACCTAACCCTAACCCTAAACCTAACCCGAACCCTAACCCGAAACCTAACCCGATCCCTAACCCGAACCCTAACCCTAACCCTAACCCGAACCCTAACACTAACCTTAACACTAACCCAAACCCTAACCCTAACCCTAACCCGAACCCTAACCCTAACCATAACCCTAACCCGAACCCTAAACCTAACCCCTAACCCTAACCCTAACCCTAACCCGAACCCGAACCCTAAACCTAAACCTAACCCCTAACCCTAACCCTAACCCTAACCCGAACCCTAACCCGAACCCGAACCCTAACCCTAACCCGAACCCTAACCCTAACTCGAACTCTAACCCTAACCCTAACCCGAACCCTAACCCTAACCCTAACCCTAACCCATACCCGAACCCTAACCCTAAATCTATCCCGAACCCGAAACCTAACCCTAACCCGAACCCTAACCCTAACCCGAACCCTAACCCTAACCCGAAATCTAACCCTAACCCTAAACCGACCCCTAACCCGAACCCTAACACGTACCCTAACCCTAACCCTAACCCTAACCCGAACCCTAACCCTAACCCCAACCCTAACCCGAATCCTAACCCTAACCCGAACCCTAACCCTAACCCTAACCCAAAACCTAACCCTAAACCTAATCCGAACCCTAACCCTAACCCTAAACCTAACACTAACCCCTAACCCGACCCCGACCCCTAACCCCTAACCCTAACCCGATCCCGAACCCTAAACCTAACCCTACCCCGAACCCTAACCCTAACCCGAACCCGAACCCTAACCCTAACCCGAACCCTAACCCTAACACTAACCCGAACCCGAAACCTACCCCAAACCCTAACCCTAACCCTAACCCGAACCCTAAACCTAACACGAACCCTAACCCTAACCCGAACCCGAACCCTAACCCTAACCCTAAACCTAACCCGCACCCTAACCCTAACCCGAACCCGAACCCGAACCCTAACCCTAACCCTAAACGTAACCCTAACCCGAACCCTAACCCTAACCCGAACCCGAAACCTAACCCTAACCCTAACCCTAACCCCAAACCCAAACCTAACCCTAACACTAACCCTAAACCTAACCCGAACCCTAACCCTAACCCTAACCCTATCCCTAACCCGAACCGGAACCCGAACCCTAAACCTAACCCCTAACCCGAACGCTAACCCTAAACCGAACCCTAACCCTAACCCGAACCCGAAACCTAACCCTAACCCTAACCCTTACCTTAACCTCAACCCCAAACCTAACCCTAACACTAACCCTAAACCTAACCCGAAACCTAACACTAACCCTAACCCTAACCCTAACCCGAACCGGAACCCGAACCCTAAACCTAACCCCCAACCCGAACGCTAACCCTAACCCGAAACCTAACCCTAACCAGAACCCTAACCCTAACCCGAACCCTAACCCTAACCCGAACCCGAACCCTAACCCTAACCCTAACCCTAAACCTAACCCTAACCCGAACCCGAACCCTAACCCTAACCCGAACCCTAACCCTAACCCGAACTCTAACCCTAACCCTAACCCGAACCCTATCCCTAACCCTAACCCGAACCCTAACCGTAACCCGAACACTAACCCTAACCCTAACCCTAACCCTAACCCTAACCCCTAACCTTAACCCTAACCCTAACCCTAACCCGAACCCTAACCCGAACCCGAACCCTAACCCTAACCCGAACCCTAACCCTAACTCGAACTCTAACCCTAACCCAACCCGAACCCTAACCCTAACCCTAACCCTAGCCCTAACCCTAACCCTAACCCATACCCGAACCCTAACCCTAACTCTATCCCGAACCCGAAACCTAACCCTATCCCGAACCCTAACCCTAACCCTACCTACTAACCCTAACACTAACCCTAAACCGAAACTTAACCCTAACCCGAACCCTAACCCTAACCCGAACACTAACCCTAACCCGAAACTTAACCCTAACCCTAACCCTAACCCTAACCCGAACCCTAACCCTAAACCTAACCCTAACCCTAACCCGAACCCTAACCCGAACCCTAACCCTAAACCTAACCCAAACCCTAACCCTAACCCTAACCCTAACCCTAACCCGAACCCTAACCCTAACCCTAACCCTAACCCGAACCCTAACCCTAACCCTAACCCGAACCCTAAACCTAAACCTAACCCGAACCCTAACCCTAACCCGAACCCTAAACCTAACCCGAACCCGAACCCGAACCCTAACCCTAACCCGAACCCTAACCCTACCCTAAACCGAACCCTAACCCGAACCCGAACCCGAACCCTAACCCTAACCCGAACCCTAACCCTAACCCTAACCCGAACCCGAAACCTAGCCCAAACCCTAACCCTAACCCGAACCCGAACCCTAACCCTAACACTAACCCTAACCCTAACCCGAACCGGAACCCGAACCCTAAACCTAACCCCTAACCCGAACGCTAACCCTAAACCGAACCCTAACCCTAACCCGAACCCTAACCCTAACCCGAACCCTAACCTAACCCCAATCCGAACCCTAACCCTAACTCTAAACCTAACCCTAACACTAACCCCTAACCCTAACACCAAACCTAACCCTCACACTAACCCTAACCCTAACCCGAACCCTAACCCTAACACTAACCTGAACACTAACCCCTAACAATAACCCGAACCCGAACCCTAACCCGAACCCTAACCCTAAACCTAACCCGAGCACTAACCCTAACCCTAACCCTAACCCTAACCCGAAACCTAACCCGAACCCTAACCCGAACCCTAACCCGAGCATTAACCCTAACCCGAACCCTAAACCTAACCCCTAACCCTAACCCTAACCCGAACCCGAACCCGAACGCTAACCCTAACCCTAACCCCTAACCCTAACCCTACCCCTAACCCTAACCCGAACCCTAACCCGAACCCGAACCCTAACCCTAACCCGAACCCTAACCCTAACCAAAACTCTAACCCTAACCCTAACCCGAACCCTAACCCTAAACCATACCCGAATCCGAACCCTAACTCTATCCCGAACCCGAACCCTAACCCTATCCCGAACCCTAACCCTAACCCGAAACCTAACCCTAACCCGAAACCTAACCCTAACCCTAAACCGACCCCTAACCCGAACCCTAACACGTACCCTAACCCTAACCCTAACCCTAACCCGAACCCTAACCCTAACCCTAACCCTAACCCGAATCCTAACCCTAACCCGAAATCTAACCCTAACCCTAACCCGAACCCTAACCCTAAACCTAACCCGAACCCTAACCCTAACCTTAACCCTAACCCTAACCCTAACCCGAACCCTAACACTATCCCTAACCCAACCCCTAACCCGAACCCTAAAATGTACCCTAACCCTAACCCTAAACCTAACCCTAATATGAACCATAACCCTAACCCTAACCCTAACCCGAACCCTAACCCTAACCCGAACCCTAACCCTAACCCGAACCCTAACCCTAACCCGAACCCGAACCCGAACCCTAACCCTAACCCGAACCCTAACCCTAAACCTAACCCGAACCCGAACCCTAACCCGAACCCTAACCCTAACCCGAACCCGAACCCGAACCCTAACCCTAACCCGAACCCTAACCCTACCCTAAACCGAACCCTAACCCGAACCCGAACCCTAACCCTAACCCGAACCCTAACCCTAACCCGAACCCTAACCCTAACCCTAACCCTAACCCTAACCCTAACCCGAAACCTAACACTATCCCTAACCCAACCCCTAACCGGAACCCTAAAATATACCCTAACCCTAACCCTAACCCTAACCCTAACCCGAACCATAACCCTAACCCTAGCCCGAACCCGAACCCTAACCCTAACCCGAACCCTAACCCTAACCCGAACCCTAACCCTAACCCGAACCCGAACCCGAACCCTAACCCTAACCCTAACCCGAACACTAACCCTAACCATAACCCTAACCCGAACCCTAACCCTAACCCTAACCCTAACCCGAACCCTAACCCTAACCCGAACCCTAACCCTAACCCGAACCCTAACCCGAACCCTAACCCTAACCCTAACCCGAAACCTAACCCTAACCCTAACCCGAACCCTAAACCGAACCCTAACCCTAAGCTTAACCCTAACCCGAACCCTAACCCTAACCCTAACCTGAACACTAACACCTAACCCTAACCCGAACCCGAACCCTAACCCGAACCCTAACCCTAAACCTAACCCGAACCCTAACCCGAACCCTAACCCTAACCATAACCCTAACCCGAACCCTAAACCTAACCCCTAACCCTAACCCTAACCCTAACCCGAACCCGAACCCTAACACTAACCCTAACCCCTAACCCTAACCCGAACCCTAACCGTAACCCGAACCCTAACCCGAACCCTAACCCGAACCCTAAACCTAACCCTAACCCATCCCTAACCCGAACCCTAAACCTAACCCGAACCCTAACCCTAACCCTAACCCTAACCCTAACCTTAACCCGAACCCTAACCCGAACCCTAACCCTAACCCTAACCCGAAACCTAACCCTAATCCTAACCCGAACCCTAAACCGAACCCTAACCCTAAGCTTAACCCTAACCCGAACCCTAACCCTAACCCTAACCTGAACACTAACCCCTAACCCTAACCCGAACCCGAACCCTAACCCGAACCCTAACCCTAAACCTAACCCGAACCCTAACCCTAACCCTAACCCTAACCCTAACCCGAACACTAACCCGAACCCTAACCCGAACCTTAAACTAACCCTAACCCTAACCCTAACCCGAACCCTAACACTAACCCGAATCCTAACCCTAACCCTAACCCGAACCCTAACCCGAACCCTAACCCGAACCGTAGCCCTAACCCTAACCCGAACCCTAACCTGAACCCTAACCCTAACTCTAACCCGAACCCTAACCCTAACCCTAACCCGAACCCTAACCCGAACCCTAACCCGAACCCTAACCCGAAACCGAACCCTAACCCTAACCCGAACCCTAACCTGAAACCAAACCCTAACCCTCACCTGAACACTAACCCCTAACCCTAACCTGAACCCGAACCCTAACCCGAACCCTAAAACTAAACCTAACCCGAACACTAACCCTAACCCTAACCCTAACCCTAACCCTAACCCGAAACCTAACCCTAACCCTAACTCTAACCCTAAACCTAACCCTCACCCGAACCCTAACCCTAACCCGAACCCTAACCCGAACCCTAATCCTAACCCTAACCCGAACCCGAACCCTAACCCTAACCCCTAACCCGAACCCTAAACCTAACCCGAACCCTAACCCTAACCCGAACCCTAACCCTAAACCTAACCCGAACCCTAAACCTAACCTTAAACCGAACCCTAACCCTAACCCGAACCCTAACCCTAACCCTAACCCTATCCCGAACCCGAACCCTAACACTAACCCGACCCCTAACCCGAACCCTAACACGTACCCTAACCCTAACCCTAACCCTAACCCTAACCCGAAACTTAACCCTAACCCTAACCCTAAGCGAACCCTAAACCTAACCCTAACCCTAACCCGAACCCTAACCCTAACCCGAACCCGAACCCTGACCCAAACCCTAACCCGAACACTAACCCTAACCCTAACCCGAACCCGAACCCTAACCCTAAACCTAACCCTAACCCTAACCCTAAACCGAAACCTAACCCTAACCCGAACCCTAACCCTAACCCTAACCCGAACCCTAACCCTAACCCTAACCCTAACCCGAACCTTAACCTGAAACCTAACCCTAACCCTAACCCGAACCCTAACCCTAACGCTAACCGAAACCTAATCCGAACCCTAACCCTAACCCTAACCCTAACACTAACCCCTAACCCTAACCCGAAACCTAACCCTAAACCTAACCCGAACCCGAACCCTAACCCCTAACCCTACCCTGAATCCGAACCCTAAACCTAACCCTAACCCTGACCCTAACCCGAACCCGAACCCTAACCCTAACACGAACCCTAACCCTAACCCTAACCCGAACCCTAACCCTAACATGAACCCTAACCCTAACCCTAATCCGAACCCGAACCCTAACCCTAACCCCTAACACGAACCCTAACCCTAACCCGAACCCTAACCCGAACCCTAACCCTAACCCAAAACCTAACCCGAACCCTAAACCTAACCCGAACCCGAACCCGAACCCTAACCCTAACCCTAACCCGAACTCTAACCCTAACCATAACCCTAACCCGAACCTTAAACCTAACCCGAACCCGAACCCTAACCCTAACCCGAACCCAAACCCGAACCCTAACCCTAACCCTAACCCGAAACCTAACCCGAACCCTAACCCTAACCCTAACCCGAAACCTAACCCTAACCCTAACCGGAACCCTAACCCTAACCCTAAACCGAACCCGAACCCTAACACGTACCCTAACCCTAACCCTAACCCTAACCCTAACCCGGACCCTAACCCTAACCCTAACCCTAACCCGAACCCAAACCCTAACCCGAACCCTAACCCTAACCCTAACCCTAACCCTAACCCTAACCCGAACCCGAACCCTAACCCTAAGCCTTACCCGAACCCTAACCCTAACCCGAACCCTAACCCTAACCCGAACCCGAACCCTAACGCTAAGCCTAACCCAAACCCTAACCCTAACCCTAACCCGAACCCTAACCCGAACCCTGACCCTAACCCTAACCCGAACCCGAACCCTAACCCGAAACCTAACCCTAACCCTAACACTAACCCTAACCCTAACCCGAACCCTAACCCTAACCCGAACCCGAACCCTAACCCTAAGCCTAACCCGAACCCTAACCCTAACCCGAACCCGAAACCTAACCCTAACCCTAACCCTAAACCTAACCCGAACCCTAACCCTAACCCGAAACCTAACCCTAACCCTAACCCTAACCCTAACCCGAACCCTAACCCTAACCCTAACCCGAACCCTATCCCTAATCCTAACCCTAACCCGAACCTTAACCTGAACCCTAACCCTAACCCGAAACATAACCCTAACCCTAACCCTAACCCTAACCCTAACCCGAACCCTGACCCGAACCCTAACCCTAACCCTAACCCGAACACTAAACCTAACCCTAATCCGAAACCTAACCCGACCCTAACCCTAACCCTAACCCTAACCCGAACACTAATCCTAACCCTAACCCGAACCCGAACCCTAACCCGAACCCTAACCCTAACCCTTATCCGAACCCTAACCCTAACCCTAACCCTAACCCTAACCCGAACTCTATCCCTAACCCTAACCCTAACCCTAAACCGAACCCTAACCCTAAACCTAACCCGAACCCTAACCCTAAGCCTAACATGAACTCTAACCCTATCCCGAACCCTAACCCGAACCCTAACCCTAAACCTAACCCGAACCCTAACCCGAACCCGAAACCTAACCCTAACCCTAACCCGAACCCGAACCCTAACCCTAACCCGAACCCTAACCCTAACCCGAACCCTAACCCTAACCCTAACCCGAACCCTAACCCTAACCCGAACCCGAACCCTAACCGTAACCCGAACCCTAACCCTAACCCTAAACCTAACCCTAACCCTAACCCTAACCCTAACCCTAAACCAAACCTAACCCTAAACCTAACTCTAACCCTAAACCTAACCCTATCCCGAACCCTAACCTTAACCCGAACTCTAACCCGAGCGCTAACCCGAACCCAAACCCGAACCCTAACCCTAACGCAAAACCTAACCCGAACCCTAAACCTAACCCGAACCCGAACCCGAACCCTAACCCTAACCCTAACCCGAACACTAACCCTAACCATAACCCTAACCCGAACCGTAAACCTAACCCGAACCCGAACCCTAACCCTAACCCGAACCCAAACCCGAACCCTAACCCTAACCCTAACCCGAAACCTAACCCGAACCCTAACCCTAACCCTAACCCTAACCCGAACCCTAACCGGAACCCTAACCCTAACCCTAACCCGAACCCGAACCCTAAACCTAACCCTAACCGGAACCCTAATACGAACCCTAACCCTAACCCTAACTCGAACCCTGACCCTAAACCTAACCCTTAACCGAACCCTAACCCTAACCCTAACCCTAACCCGAACCCTTTGCCAAACTCTAACCCTATCCCGAACACTAACCCTAACCCGAACCCTAACGCTAACCCTAACCCTAACCCTAACCCGAACCCTAACCCTAACCCTAACCTAACCCTAATCCGAACCCTAACCCTAACCCTAACCCTAACCCTAACCCTAACCCTAACCCTAACACTAACCCCTAACCCGAACCCGACACCTAACCCCTAACCCTAACCCGATCCCGAACCCTAAACCTAACCCTAACACGAACCCTAACCCTAACCCGAACCCGAACCCTAACCCTAACCCGAACCCTAACCCTAACCCTAACCCGAACCCGAACCCTACCCCAAACCCTAACCCTAACCCTAACCCTAACCCTAAACCTAACACGAACCCTAACTCTAACCCGAACCCGAACCCTAACCCTAACCCTAAACCTAACCCGCACCCTAACCCGAACCCGAACCCGAACCCGAACCCTAAACCTAACCCTAAACGTAACCCTAACCCGATCCCTAACCCTAACCCGAACCCGAAACCTAACCCTAACCCTAACCCTAACCCTAACCACAACCCCAAACCTAACCCTAACACTAACCCTAAACCTAACCCGAACCCTAACCCTAACCCTAACCCTAACCCGAACCCGAACCCTAACCCTAACCCCTAACACGAACGCTAACCCTAAACCGAACCCTAACCCTAACCCGAACCCTAACCCTAACCCTAACCTAACCCTAATCCGAATCCTAACCCTAACCCTAAACCTAACCCTAACCCTAACACTAACCCCAAACCCTAACCCCAAACCTAACCCTCACACATACCCTAACCCTAACCCGAACCCTAACCCTAACCCTAACCAAACCTAACCCGAACCCGAACACTAACCCTAACACCTAACCCGAACCCTAACCATAACCAGAACCCTAACCCTAACCCGAACCCTAACCCTAACCCTAACCCTAACCCGAACCCGAACCCTAACACTAACCCTAAACCTAACCCTAACCCGAACCCGAACCCTAACCCTAACCCGAACCCTAATGCTAACCCGAACTCTAACCCTAACCCTAACCCGAACCCTAACCCTAACCCTAACCCAAACCCTAACCGTAACCCGAACACTAACCCTAACCCTAACCCTAACCATAACCCGAACCCTAACCCTAAACCGAACCCTAACCCGAACCCTAACCCTAACCCTAACCTGAACACTAACCCCTAACAATAACCCGAACCCGAACCCTAACCCGAACCCTAAGCCTAACCCTAACCCGAACCCTAACACTAACCTTAACCCTAACCCGAAACCTAACCCTAACCCTAACCCGAACCCTAACCCTAACCATAACCCTAACCCGAACAGTAAACCTAACCCCTAACCCTAACCCTAACCCTAACCCGAACCCGAACCCTAACCCTAACCCTAACCCCTAACCCTAACCCTAACCCTAACCCTAGCCCGAACCCTAACCCGAACCCGAACCCTAACCCTAACCCGAATCCTAACCCTAACTCGAACTCTAACCCTAACCCTAACCCGAACCCCAACCCTAACCCTAACCCTAACCCATACCCGAACCCTAACCCTAACTCTATCCAGAACCCGAAACCTAACCCTAACCCGAACCCTAACCCTAACCCGAACCCTAACCCTAACCCGAAATCTAACCCTAACCCTAAACCGACCCCTAAACCGAACCCTAACACGTACCCTAACCCTAACCCTAACCCTAACCCTAACCCGAAACCTAACCCTAACCCTAACCCTAACCCGAATCCTAACCCTAACCCGAACACTAACACTAACCCTAACCCGAACCCTAACCCTAAACCTAATCCGAACCCTAACCCTAACCCTAACCCTAACCCTAACACTAACCCCTAACCCGACCCCGACCCCTAACCCCTAACCCTAACCCGATCCCGAACCCTAACCCTAACCCTAACCCGAATCCTAACCCTAACCCGAACCCTAACCCGAACCCAAACCCTCACCCTAAACCGAACCCTAACCCTATCCCTAACCCTAACCCGAACCCGAACTGTAACTCTAACCCGAACCCTATCCCTTACCCTAACCCAAAACCTAACCCTAACCCTAAACCTAACCCGAACCCTAACCCGAAACCTAACCCGATCCCTAACCCGAACCCTAACCCTAACCCTAACCCGAACCCTAACACTAACCTTAACCCTAACCCAAACCCTAACCTTAACCCTAACCCGAACCCGAACCCTAAACCTAAACCTAACCCCTAACCCTAACCCTAACCCTAACCCGAACCCTAACCCGAACCCGAACCCTAACCCTAACCCGAACCCTAACCCTAACTCGAACTCTAACCCTAACCCTAACCCGAACCCTAACCCTAACCCTAACCCTAACCCATACCCGAACCCTAACCCTAAATCTATCCCGAACCCGAAACCTAACCCTAACCCGAACCCTAACCCTAACCCGAACCCTAACCCTAACCCGAAATCTAACCCTAACCCTAAACCGACCCCTAACCCGAACCCTAACACGTACCCTAACCCTAACCCTAACCCTAACCCGAACCCTAACCCTAACCCCAACCCTAACCCGAATCCTAACCCTAACCCGAACCCTAACCCTAACCCTAACCCAAACCCTAACCCTAAACCTAATCCGAACCCTAACCCTAACCCTAAACCTAACACTAACCCCTAACCCGACCCCGACCCCTAACCCCTAACCCTAACCCGATCCCGAAC
>JAVLSZ010000040.1:832500-842500 GCA_032313775.1 Urocyon cinereoargenteus
CCTAACCCTAACCCTAACCCTAACCCGAACCTTAACCTGAAACCTAACCCTAACCCTAACCCGAACCCTAACCCTAACGCTAACCGAAACCTAATCCGAACCCTAACCCTAACCCTAACCCTAACACTAACCCCTAACCCTAACCCGAAACCTAACCCTAAACCTAACCCGAACCCGAACCCTAACCCCTAACCCTACCCTGAATCCGAACCCTAAACCTAACCCTAACCCTGACCCTAACCCGAACCCGAACCCTAACCCTAACACGAACCCTAACCCTAACCCTAACCCGAACCCTAACCCTAACATGAACCCTAACCCTAACCCTAATCCGAACCCGAACCCTAACCCTAACCCCTAACACGAACCCTAACCCTAACCCGAACCCTAAAACTAACCCGAACCCTAACCCTAAACCTAACCCTAACCCGAACCCTAACCCTAACCCTAACCCTAACACAAACCTAACCCGAACCCTAACCCGAACCCTAACCCTAACCCTAACCCGAACCCTAACCCGAACCCTACCCCTAACCCTAACCCTAACCCGAACCCGAACCCTAACCATACCCTAACCCGAAGCCTAACCCTAACCCGAACCCTAACCCTAAACCTAACCAGAACCCTAACCCTAACACTAAACCGAACCCTAACCCTAACCCGAACCCTAACCGAAACCCGAACCCGAACCCGAACCCTAACCCTAACGCGAACCCTAACCTTAACCCTAACCCTAATCCGAACACTAACCCTAAACCTAACCCTAACCCGAACCCGAAACCTAACCCTAACCCGAACCCTAACCCTAACCCTAACCCTAACCGGAACCCTAACCCTAACCCTAACCCGAACCCTATGCCTAACTCTAACCCTAACCCTATCATAACCCGAACCCGAACACTAACCCTAACCCTAACCCTAACCCTAACCCGAACCCGAACCCTAACCCTAACCCGAACCCTAACCCTAACCCGAACCATAACCCTAACCCTAACCCGAACCCTAACCCTAACCCTAACCCGAACCCTAACCGTAACCCGAACCCTAACCCTAACCCTAAACCTAACCCTAACCCTAACCCTAACCCTAACCCTAACCCAAACCTAACCCTAAACCTAACTCAAACCCTAAACCTAACCCTATCCCGAACCCTAACCTTAACCCGACTCTAACCCGAGCGCTAACCCGAACCCTAACCCGAACCCTAACCCTAACCCAAAACCTAACCCGAACCCTAAACCTAACCCGAACCCGAACCCGAACCCTAACCCTAACCCTAACCCGAACACTAACCCTAACCATAACCCTAACCCGAACCTTAAACCTAACCCGAACCCGAACCCTAACCCTAACCCGAACCCAAACCCGAACCCTAACCCTAACCCTAACCCGAAACCTAACCCGAACCCTAACCCTAACCCTAACCCGAAACCTAACCCTAACCCTAACCGGAACCCTAACCCTAACCCTAAACCGAACCCGAACCCTAACACGTACCCTAACCCTAACCCTAACCCTAACCCTAACCCGGACCCTAACCCTAACCCTAACCCTAACCCGAACCCAAACCCTAACCCGAACCCTAACCCTAACCCTAACCCTAACCCTAACCCTAACCCGAAACCGAACCCTAACCCTAAGCCTTACCCGAACCCTAACCCTAACCCGAACCCTAACCCTAACCCGAACCCGAACCCTAACGCTAAGCCTAACCCAAACCCTAACCCTAACCCTAACCCGAACCCTAACCCGAACCCTGACCCTAACCCTAACCCGAACCCGAACCCTAACCCGAAACCTAACCCTAACCCTAACACTAACCCTAACCCTAACCCGAACCCTAACCCTAACCCGAACCCGAACCCTAACCCTAAGCCTAACCCGAACCCTAACCCTAACCCGAACCCGAAACCTAACCCTAACCCTAAACCTAAACCTAACCCGAACCCTAACCCTAACCCGAAACCTAACCCTAACCCTAACCCTAACCCGAACCCTAACCCTAACCCTAACCCGACCCCTAACCCGAACCCTAACACGTACCCTAACCCTAAACCTAACCCTAACCCTAACCCTAACCCGAACCCTAACCCTAACCCTAACCCTAACCCGAACCCAAACCCTAACCCGAACCCTAACCCTAACCCTAACCCTAACCCTAACCCTAACCCGAACCCTAACCCTAACCCTAAGCCTTACCCGAACCCTAACCCTAACCCGAACCCTAACCCTAACCCGAACCCGAACCCTAACGCTAAGCCTAACCCAAACCCTAACCCTAACCCTAACCCGAACCCTAACCCGAACCCTGACCCTAACCCTAACCCGAACCCGAACCCTAACCCGAAACCTAACCCTAACCCTAACCCTAACCCTAACCCTAACCCGAACCCTAACCCTAACCCGAACCCGAACCCTAACCCTAAGCCTAACCCGAACCCTAACCCTAACCCGAACCCGAAACCTAACCCTAACCCTAACCCTAAACCTAACCCGAACCCTAACCCTAACCCTAACGCTAACCCTAACCATAACCCGAACCCTAACCCTAACCCTAACTCTAACCCTGAACCTAACCCTCACCCGAACCCTAACCCTAACCCGAACCCTAACCCGAACCCTAACCCGAACCCTAACCCGGACACTAACCCTAACCCTAACCCTAACCCAAACACTAATCCTAACCCTAACCCGAACCCGAACCCTAACCCTAACCCTAACCCTAACCCGCACCCTAACCCGAACCCGAACCCGAACCCGAACCCTAAACCTAACCCTAAACGTAACCCTAACCCGATCCCTAACCCTAACCCGAACCCGAAACCTAACCCTAACCCTAACCCTAACCCTAACCACAACCCCAAACCTAACCCTAACACTAACCCTAAACCTAACCCGAACCCTAACCCTAACCCTAACCCTAACCCGAACCCGAACCCTAACCCTAACCCCTAACACGAACGCTAACCCTAAACCGAACCCTAACACTAACCCGAACCCTAACCCTAACCCTAACCTAACCCTAATCCGAATCCTAACCCTAACCCTAACCCTAACCCTAACCCTAACACTAACCCCAAACCCTAACCCCAAACCTAACCCTCACACATACCCTAACCCTAACCCGAACCCTAACCCTAACCCTAACCAAACCTAACCCGAACATGAACACTAACCCTAACACCTAACCCGAACCCTAACCATAACCAGAACCCTAACCCTAACCCGAACCCTAACCCTAACCCTAACCCTAACCCGAACCCGAACCCTAACCCTAACCCTAAACCTAACCCTAACCCGAACCCGAACCCTAACCCTAACCCGAACCCTAATGCTAACCCGAACTCTAACCCTAACCCTAACCCGAACCCTAACCCTAACCCTAACCCAAACCCTAACCGTAACCCGAACACTAACCCTAACCCTAACCCTAACCATAACCCGAACCCTAACCCTAAACCGAACCCTAACCCGAACCCTAACCCTAACCCTAACCTGAACACTAACCCCTAACAATAACCCGAACCCGAACCCTAACCCGAACCCTAAGCCTAACCCTAACCCGAACCCTAACCCGAACCCTAACCCGAACCCTAACCCGAGCGTTAACCCTAACCCTAACCCGAACCCTAACCCTAACCCTAACCCTAACCCTAACCCTAAACCGAAACTTAACACGAACCCTAACCCTAACCCGAACCCTAACCCTAACCCTAACCCTAACCCGAACACTAACCCTAACCCGAACCCTAACCCTAACCCTAACCCTAAACCTAAACCGAACCCTAACCCTAACCCTAACCTAACCCTAATCCGAACCCTAACCCTAACCCTAACCCTAACCCTGACCCTAACCCTAACACTAAACCCTAACCCTAACCCGAAACCTAACCCTAACCCTAACCCGAACCCGAACCCTAACCCCTAACCCGAACCCTAACCCTAACCCGAACCCTAACCCTAACTCGAACCCTAACCCTAACCCTAACCCGAACCCGAACACGAACCCTAACCCGAACCCAAACCCTCACCCTATACCGAACCCTAACCCTAACCCTAACCCTAACACGAACCCGAACCCTAACTCTAACCCGAACCCTATCCCTTACCCTAAGCCAAACCCTAACCCTAACCCTAAACCTAACCCGAACCCTAACCCGAACCCTAACCCGATTCCTAACCCGAACCCTAACCCTAACCCTTACCCGAACCCTAACACTAACCTTAACCCTAACCCGAACCCTAACCCTAACCCTAACCCGAACCCTAACCCTAACCATAACCCTAACCCGAACCCTAAACCTAACCCCTAACCCTAACCCTAACCCTAACCCGAACCCGAACCCTAACCCTAACCCTAACCCCTAACCCTAACCCTAACCCTAACCCTAACCCGAACCCTAACCCGAACCCGAACCCTAACCCTAACCCGAACCCTAACCCTAACTCGAACTCTAACCCTAACCCTACCCCGAACCCTAACCCTAACCCTAACCCTAACCCATACCCGAACCCTAACCTTAACTCTATCCCGAACCCGAAACCTAACCCTAACCCGAACCCTAACCCTAACCCGAACCCTAACCCTAACCCGAAATCTAACCCTAACCCTAAACCGACCCCTAACCCGAACCCTAACACGTACCCTAACCCTAACCCTAACCCGAACCCTAACCCTAACCCTAACCCTAACCCTAACACTAACCCTAACCCGAACCCTAACCCGAACCCTAACCCGATTCCTAACCCTAAAACTAACACGAAACCTAACCCTAATCCTAACCCGAAACCTAACCCGAACCCTAACCCTAACCCTAACTTGAACACTAACCCCTAACCCTAACCCGAACCCGAACCCTAAACCGAACCATAACCCGAACCCTAACCCTAACCCGAACCCTGACCCTAACCCTAACCCTAAACCGAACCCTAACCCTAACCCTATCCCTAACCCGAACCTTAACACGAACCCTAACCCTAACCCGAACCCTAACCCTAACCCTAACCCGAACACTAACCCTAACCCGAACCCTAACCCTAACCCTAACCCTAACACTAAACCGAACCCTAACCCTAACCCTAACCTAACCCTAACCCTAACACTAAACCGAACCCTAACCCTAACCCTAACCTAACCCTAATCCGAACCCTAACCCTAACCCGAACCCTAACCCTAACCCGAACCCTAACCCGAACCCTTACCCGAACCCTAACCCTAAAACTAACGCGAAACCTAACCCTAACCCTAACCCGAACCCGAACCCTAACCCGAACCCTAACCCTAACCCTAATACGAACCCTAACCCTAACCCTAACTCGAACCCTGACCCTAAACCTAACCCTTAACCGAAACCTAACCCTAACCCTAACCCTAACCCGAACCCTTTGCCAAACCCTAACCCTATCCCGAACAGTAACCCTAACCCGAACCCTAACCCTAACCCTAACCCTAACCCTAACCCGAACCCTAACCCTAACCCTAACCTAACCCTAATCCGAACCCTAACCCTAACCCTAACCCTAACCCTAACCCTAACCCTAACACTAACCCCTAACCCGAACCCGACACCTAACCCCTAACCCTAACCCGATCCCGAACCCTAAACCTAACCCTAACACGAACCCTAACCCTAACCCGAACCCGAACCCTAACCCTAACCCGAACCCTAACCCTAACCCTAACCCTAACCCGATCCCGAACCGTACCCCAAACCCTAACCCTAACCCTAACCCGAACCCTAAACCTAACACGAACCCTAACTCTAACCCGAACCCGAACCCTAACCCTAACCCTTAACCTAACCCGCACCCTAACCCGAACCCGAACCCGAACCCGAACCCTAAACCTAACCCTAACCCTAACCCTAACCCTAACCCTAACCACAACCCCAAACCTAACCCTAACACTAACCCTAAACCTAACCCGAACCCTAACCCTAACCCTAACCCTAACCCGAACCCGAACCCTAACCCTAACCCCTAACACGAACGCTAACCCTAAACCGAACCCTAACCCTAACCCGAAC
Organism: Urocyon cinereoargenteus; assembly: GCA_032313775.1. Taxonomy (NCBI): domain Eukaryota; kingdom Metazoa; phylum Chordata; class Mammalia; order Carnivora; family Canidae; genus Urocyon; species Urocyon cinereoargenteus. The sequence continues at coordinate 838,527 of JAVLSZ010000040.1, forward strand.
CCTAACCCTAACCCTAACCTAACCCTAATCCGATCCTAACCCTAACCCTAACCCTAACCCTAACCCTAACACTAACCCCAAACCCTAACCCCAAACCTAAACCTCACACATACCCTACCCTAACCCGAACCCTAACCCTAACCCTAACCAAACCTAACCCGAACCCGAACACTAACCCTAACACCTAACCCGAACCCTAACCATAACCAGAACCCTAACCCTAACCCGAACCCTAACCCTAACCCTAACCGTAACCCGAACCCGAAACCTAACCCTAACCCTAAACCTAACCCTAACCCGAACCCGAACCCTAACCCTAACCCGAACCCTAATGCTAACCCGAACTCTAACCCTAACCCTAACCCGAACCCTAACCCTAACCCTAACCCAAACCCTAACCGTAACCCGAACACTAACCCTAACCCTAACCCTAACCATAACCCGAACCCTAACCCTAACCCGAACCCTAACCCGAACCCTAACCCTAACCCTAACCTGAACACTAACCCCTAACAATAACCCGAACCCGAACCCTAACCCGAACCCTAAGCCTAACCCTAACCCGAACCCTAACCCTAACCCGAACCCTAACCCGAACCCTAACCCGAGCGTTAACCCTAACCCTAACCCGAACCCTAACCCTAACCCTAACCCTAACCCTAACCCTAAACCGAACCTTAACACGAAACCTAACCCTAACCCGAACCCTAACCCTAACCCTAACCCTAACCCGAACACTAACCCTAACCCGAACCCTAACCCTAACCCTAACCCTAACCCTAAACCGAACCCTAACCCTAACCCTAACCTAACCCTAATCCGAACCCTAACCCTAACCCTAACCCTAACCCTAACCCTAACCCTAACCCCTAACCCTAACCCGAAACCTAACCCTAACCCTAACCCGAACACGAACCCTAACCCCTAACCCGAACCCTAACCCTAACCCGAACCCTAACCCTAACTCGAACCCTAACCCTAACCCTAACCGGAACCCGAACACGAACCCTAACCCGAACCCAAACCCTCACCCTAAACCGAACCCTAACCCTAACCCTAACCCTAACCCGAACCCGAACCCTAACTCTAACCCGAACCCTATCCCTTACCCTAAGCCAAACCCTAACCCTAACCCTAAACCTAACCCGAACCCTAACCCGAACCCTAACCCGATTCCTAACCCGAACCCTAACCCTAACCCTAACCCGAACCCTAACACTAACCTTAACCCTAACCCGAACCCTAACCCTAACCCTAACCCGAACCCTAACCCTAACCATAACCCTAACCCGAACCCTAAACCTAACCCCTAACCCTAACCCTAACCCGAACCCGAACCCTAACCCTAACCCTAACACCTAACCCTAACCCTAACCCTAACCCTAACCCGAACCCTAACCCGAACCCGAACCCTAACCCTAACCCGAACCCTAACCCTAACTCGAACTCTAACCCTAACCCTAACCCGAACCCTAACCCTAACCCTAACCCTAACCCTAACCCATACCCGAACCCTAACCTTAACTCTATCCCGTACCCGAAACCTAACCCTAACCCGAACCCTAACCCTAACCCGAACCCTAACCCTAACCCGAAATCTAAACCTAACCCTAAACCGACCCCTAACCCGAACCCTAACACGTACCCTAACCCTAACCCTAACCCGAAACCTAACCCTAACCCTAACCCTAACCCTAACACTAACCCTAACCCGAACCCTAACCCGAACCCTAACCCGAACCCTAACCCTAAAACTAACACGAAACCTAAACCTAATCCTAACCCGAAACCTAACCCGAACCCTAACCCTAACCCTAACTTGAACACTAACCCCTAACCCTAACCCGAACCCGAACCCTAAACCGAACCCTAACCCGAACCCGAACCCTAACCCGAACCCTGACCCTAACCCTAACCCTAAACCGAACCCTAACCCTAACCCTATCCCTAACCCGAACCTTAACACGAACCCTAACCCTAACCCGAACCCTAACCCTAACCCTAACCCGAACACTAACCCTAACCCGAACCCTAACCCTAACCCTAACCCTAACACTAAACCGAACCCTAACCCTAACCCTAACCTAACCCTAATCCGAACCCTAACCCTAACCCTAACCCTAACCCTAACCCTAACACTAACCCCTAACCCTAACCCGAACCCTAACCCTAACCCTAACATGACCCTAAACCTAACCCTAACCCGAACCCGAACCCTAACCCGAACCTGACCCCTGACCCTAACCCTAACATGACCCTAAACCTAACCCTAACCCGAACCCTAACCCTAACCCGAACCCTAATGCTAACCCGAACTCTAACCCTAACCCTAACCCGAACCCTAACCCTAACCCTAACCCAAACCCTAACCGTAACCCGAACACTAACCCTAACCCTAACCCTAACCATAACCCGAACCCTAACCCTAACCCGAACCCTAACCCGAACCCTAACCCTAACCCTAACCTGAACACTAACCCCTAACAATAACCCGAACCCGAACCCTAACCCGAACCCTAAGCCTAACCCTAACCCGAACCCTAACCCTAACCCGAACCCTAACCCGAACCCTAACCCGAGCGTTAACCCTAACCCTAACCCGAACCCTAACCCTAACCCTAACCCTAACCCTAACCCTAAACCGAACCTTAACACGAACCCTAACCCTAACCCGAACCCTAACCCTAACCCTAACCCTAACCCGAACACTAACCCTAACCCGAACCCTAACCCTAACCCTAACCCTAACCCTAAACCGAACCCTAACCCTAACCCTAACCTAACCCTAATCCGAACCCTAACCCTAACCCTAACCCTAACCCTAACCCTAACCCTAACCCCTAACCCTAACCCGAAACCTAACCCTAACCCTAACCCGAACACGAACCCTAACCCCTAACCCGAACCCTAACCCTAACCCGAACCCTAACCCTAACTCGAACCCTAACCCTAACCCTAACCCGAACCCGAACACGAACCCTAACCCGAACCCAAACCCTCACCCTAAACCGAACCCTAACCCTAACCCTAACCCTAACCCGAACCCGAACCCTAACTCTAACCCGAACCCTATCCCTTACCCTAAGCCAAACCCTAACCCTAACCCTAAACCTAACCCGAACCCTAACCCGAACCCTAACCCGATTCCTAACCCGAACCCTAACCCTAACCCTAACCCGAACCCTAACACTAACCTTAACCCTAACCCGAACCCTAACCCTAACCCTAACCCGAACCCTAACCCTAACCATAACCCTAACCCGAACCCTAAACCTAACCCCTAACCCTAACCCTAACCCTAACCCGAACCCGAACCCTAACCCTAACCCTAACACCTAACCCTAACCCTAACCCTAACCCTAACCCGAACCCTAACCCGAACCCGAACCCTAACCCTAACCCGAACCCTAACCCGAACTCGAACTCTAACCCTAACCCTAACCCGAACCCTAACCCTAACCCTAACCCTAACCCATACCCGAACCCTAACCTTAACTCTATCCCGTACCCGAAACCTAACCCTAACCCGAACCCTAACCCTAACCCGAACAGTAACCCTAACCCGAAATCTAAACCTAACCCTAAACCGACCCCTAACCCGAACCCTAACACGTACCCTAACCCTAACCCTAACCCGAAACCTAACCCTAACCCTAACCCTAAACCTAACACTAACCCTAACCCGAACCCTAACCCGAACCCTAACCCTAAAACTAACACGAAACCTAACCCTAATCCTAACCCGAAACCTAACCCGAACCCTAACCCTAACCCTAACTTGAACACTAACCCCTAACCCTAACCCGAACCCGAACCCTAAACCGAACCCTAACCCGAACCCTAACCCTAACCCGAACCCTGACCCTAACCCTAACCCTAAACCGAACCCTAACCCTAACCCTATCCCTAACCCGAACCTTAACCGAACCCTAACCCTAACCCGAACCCTAACCCTAACCCTAAACCGAACACTA
>JAVLSZ010000040.1:850000-855000 GCA_032313775.1 Urocyon cinereoargenteus
CCTAATCCTAACCCGAAACCTAACCCGAACCCTAACCCTAACCCTAACTTGAACACTAACCCCTAACCCTAACCCGAACCCGAACCCTAAACCGAACCCTAACCCGAACCCTAACCCTAACCCGAACCCTGACCCTAACCCTAACCCTAAACCGAACCCTAACCCTAACCCTATCCCTAACCCGAACCTTAACACGAACCCTAACCCTAACCCGAACCCTAACCCTAACCCTAAACCGAACACTAACCCTAACCCGAACCCTAACCCTAACCCTAACCCTAACACTAAACCGAACCCTAACCCTAACCCGAACGAACCCTAATCCGAACCCTAACCCTAACCCTAACCCTAACCCTAACCCTAACACTAACCCCTAACCCTAACCCGAACCCTAACCCTAACCCTAACCCTAACATGACCCTAAACCTAACCCTAACCCGAACCCGAACCCTAACCCGAACCTGAACCCTAACCCTAACCCTAACATGACCCTAAACCTAACCCTAACCCGAACCCTAACCCTAACCCGAACCCTAACCCTAACCCTAACCCGAACACTAAACCTAACCCTAACCCGAACCCTAACCCGAACACTAACCCTAACCCTAACCCTAACCCAAACCCTAACCCTAACCCTAACCAGAACCCTAACCCTAACACTAACCCGAACCCTAACCCTAACCCTAAACCTAACCCGAACCCTAACCCTAAACCTAACCCGAAACCTAACCCTAACCCTAACCTGAACACTAACCCCTAACAATAACCCGAACCCGAACCCTAACCCGAACCCTAACCCTAAACCTAACCCGAACCCTAACCCTAACCCTAACCCTAACCCTAACCCGAAACCTAACCCGAACCCTAACCCGAACCCTAACCCGAGCGTTAACCCTAACCCGAACCCTAAACCTAACCCCTAACCCTAACCCTAACCCGAACCCGAACCCGAACGCTAACCCTAACCCTAACCCCTAACCCTAACCATAACCCTAACCCTAACCCGAACCCTAACCCGAACCCGAACCCTAACCCTAACCCGAACCCTAACCCTAACCCAAACTCTAACCCTAACCCTAACCCGAACCCTAACCCTAAACCATACCCGAACCCGAACCCTAACTCTATCCCGAACCCGAACCCTAACCCTATCCCGAACCCTAACCCTAACCCGAACCCTAACCCTAACCCGAAACCTAACCCTAAACCTAAACCGACCCCTAACCCGAACCCTAACACGTACCCTAACCCTAACCCTAACCCTAACCCGAACCCTAACCCTAACCCTAACCCTAACCCGAATCCTAACCCTAACCCGAAATCTAACCCTAACCCTAACCCGAACCCTAACCCTAAACCTAACCCGAACCCTAACCCTAACCTTAACCCGAACCCTAACCCTAACCTGAACCCTAACCCTAACCCTAACCCGAACCCTAACACTATCCCTAACCCAACCCCTAACCCGAACCCTAAAATGTACCCTAACCCTAACCCTAAACCTAACCCTAATATGAACCATAACCCTAACCCTAACCCGAACCCTAACCCTAACCCGAACCCTAACCCTAACCCGAACCCTAACCCTAACCCGAACCCGAACCCGAACCCTAACCCTAACCCTAACCCGAACCCTAACCCTAAACCTAACCCGAACCCGAACCCTAAACCGAACCCTAACCCTAACCCGAACCCGAACCCGAACCCTAACCCTAACCCGAACCCTAACCCTACCCTAAACCGAACCCTAACCCGAACCCGAACCCGAACCCTAACCCTAACCCGAACCCTAACCCTAACCCGAACCCTAACCCTAACCCGAACCCTAACCCTAACCCTAACCCGAAAACTAACACTATCCCTAACCCAACCCCTAACCGGAACCCTAAAATGTACCCTAACCCTAACCCTAACACTAACCCTAACCCGAACCATAACCCTAACCCTAACCCGAACCCGAACCCTAACCCTAACCCGAACCCTAACCCTAACCCGAACCCTAACCCTAACCCGAACCCGAACCCGAACCCTAACCCTAACCCTAACCCGAACACTAACCCTAACCCTAACCCGAACCCTAACCCTAACCCTAACCCTAACCCGAACCCGAACCCTAACCCGAACCCTAACCCTATCCCTAACCCTAACCCGAAACCTAACCCTAACCCTAACCCGAACCCTAACCCTAAACCTAACCCGAACCCGAACCCTAACCCGAACCCTAACCCTAACCCGAACCCGAACCCGAACCCTAACCCTAACCCGAACCCTAACCCTACCCTAAACCGAACCCTAACCCGAACCCGAACCCGAACCCTAACCCGAGCGTTAAACCTAACCCTAACCCGAACCCTAACCCTAACCCTAACCCGAACCCTAACACTAACCTTAACCCTAACCCGAACCCTAACCCTAACCCTAACCCGAACCCTAACCCTAACCATAACCCTAACCCGAACCCTAAACCTAACCCCTAACCCTAACCCTAACCCTAACCCGAACCCGAACCCTAACCCTAACCCTAACCCCTAACCCTAACCCGAACCCTAACCGTAACCCGAACCCTAACCCGAACCCTAACCCGAACCCTAAACCTAACCCTAACCCATCCCTAACCCGAACCCTAAACCTAACCCGAACCCTAACCCTAACCCTAACCCTAACCGTAACCCGAACCCTAACCCGAACCCTAACCCTAACCCTAACCCGAAACCTAACCCTAACCCTAACCCGAACCCTAAACCGAACCCTAACCCTAAGCTTAACCCTAACCCTAACCCTAACCCTAAACCTAACCCGAACCCTAACCCTAACCCTAACCCTAACCCTAACCCTAACCCGAAACCTAATCCGAACCCTAACACTAACACGAATCCTAACCCTAACCCTAACCCGAACCCTAACCCGAACCCTAACTCGAACCGTAGCCCTAACCCTAACCCGAACCCTAACCTGAACCCTAACCCTAACTCTAACCCGAACCCTAACCCTAACCCTAACCCGAACCCTAACCCGAACCCTAACCCTAACCCTAACCCGAAACCGAACCCTAACCCTAACCCGAACCCTAACCTGAAACCAAACCCCAACCCTCACCTGAACACTAACCCCTAACCCTAACCTGAACCCGAACCCTAGCCCGAACCCTAAACCTAAACCTAACCCGAACACTAACCCTAACCCTAACCCTAACCCTAACCCTAACCCGAAACCTAACCCTAACCCTAACTCTAACCCTAAACCTAACCCTCACCCGAACCCTAACCCTAACCTGAACCCTAACCCGAACCCTAATCCTAACCCTAACCCGAACCCGAACCCTAACCCTAACCCCTAACCCGAACCCTAAACCTAACCCGAACCCTAACCCTAACCCGAACCCTAACCCTAACCCTAACCCTAACCCGAACCCTAACCCTAAACCGAAACCTAACCCTAACCCTAACCTAACCCTAACCCAAACCTAACCCGAACCCTAACCCGAACCCTAACCCTAACCCTAACCCGAACCCTAACCCGAACCCTACCCCTAACCCTAACCCTAACCCGAACCCGAACCCGAACCCTGACCCTAACCCTACTGAAACCTAACCCTAACCCGAACCCTAACGCTAACCCTAAACAGAACCCTAACCCTAACCCTAAACCGAACCATAACCCTAACCCGAACCCTAACCGAAACCCGAACCCGAATCCGAACCCTAACACTAACCCGAACCCTAACCCTAACCCTAACCCGAACTCTAACCCGAACCCGAACCCTGACACGAACCAGAACCCTAACCCTAAACCTAACCCGAACCCTAAACCTAACCCTAAACCGAACCTTAACCCTAACCCGAACCCTAACCCTAACCCTAACCCTATCCCGAACCCGAACCCTAACACTAACCCGACACCTAACCCGAACCCTAACACGTAACCTAACCCTAACCCTAACCCTAACCCTAAACCTAACCCTAACCCTAACCCTAAACCGAAACCTAACCCTAACCCGAACCCTAACCCTAACCCTAACCCGAACCCTAACCCTAACCCTAACCCTAACCCTAACCCGAACCTTAACCTGAAACCTAACCCTAACCCTAACCCGAACCCTAACCCTAACGCTAACCGAAACCTAATCCGAACCCTAACCCTAACCCTAACCCTAACACTAACCCCTAACCCTAACCCGAAACCTAACCCTAAACCTAACCCGAACCCGAACCCTAACCCCTAACCCTACCCTGAATCCGAACCCTAAACCTAACCCTAACCCTGACCCTAACCCGAACCCGAACCCTAACCCTAACCCGAACCCTAACCCTAACCCTAACCCGAACCCTAACCCTAACATGAACCCTAACCCTAACCCTAATCCGAACCCGAACCCTAACCCTAACCCCTAACACGAACCCTAACCCTAACCCGAACCCTAACACTAACCCGAACCCTAACGCTAAACCTAACCCTAACCCGAACCCTAACCCTAACCCTAACCCTAACACAAACCTAACCCGAACCCTAACCCGAACCCTAACCCTAACCCTAACCCGAACCCTAACCCGAACCCTACCCCTAACCCTAACCCTAACCCGAACCCGAACCCTAACCCTACCCTAACCCGAAGCCTAACCCTAACCCGAACCCTAACCCTAAACCTAACCAGAACCCTAACCCTAACCCTAAACCGAACCCTAACCCTAACCCGAACCCTAACCGAAACCCGAACCCGAACCCGAACCCTAAACCTAACGCGAACCCTAACCTTAACCCTAACCCTAATCCGAACACTAACCCTAAACCTAACCCTAACCCGAACCCGAAACCTAACCCTAACCCGAACCCTAACCCTAACCCTAACCCTAACCCGAACCCTAACCCTAACCCTAACCCGAACCCTATGCCTAACTCTAACCCTAACCCTATCATAACCCGAACCCGAACACTAACCCTAACCCTAACCCTAACCCTAACCCGAACCCGAACCCTAACCCTAACCCGAACCCTAAACCTAA
>JAVLSZ010000040.1:860000-875000 GCA_032313775.1 Urocyon cinereoargenteus
AACCCTAACCCTAACCCGAACCCTAACCCTAACTCGAACCCTAACCCTAACCCTAACCCGAACCCGAACACGAACCCTAACCCGAACCCAAACCCTCACCCTAAACCGAACCCTAACCCTAACCCTAACCCTAACCCGAACCCGAACCCTAACTCTAACCCGAACCCTATCCCTTACCCTAAGCCAAACCCTAACCCTAACCCTAAACCTAACCCGAACCCTAACCCGAACCCTAACCCGATTCCTAACCCGAACCCTAACCCTAACCCTAACCCGAACCCTAACACTAACCTTAACCCTAACCCGAACCCTAACCCTAATCCTAACCCGAACCCTAACCCTAACCATAACCCTAACCCGAACCCTAAACCTAACCCCTAACCCTAACCCTAACCCTAACCCGAACCCGAACCCTAACCCTAACCCTAACACCTAACCCTAACCCTAACCCTAACCCTAACCCGAACCCTAACCCGAACCCGAACCCTAACCCTAACCCGAACCCTAACCCTAACTCGAACTCTAACCCTAACCCTAACCCGAACCCTAACCCTAACCCTAACCCTAACCCATACCCGAACCCTAACCTTAACTCTATCCCGAACCCGAAACCTAACCCTAAACCGAACCCTAACCCTAACCCGAACCCTAACCCTAACCCGAAATCTAACCCTAACCCTAAACCGACCCCTAACCCGAACCCTAACACGTACCCTAACCCTAACCCTAACCCGAACCCTAACCCTAACCCTAACCCTAACCCTAACACAAACCCTAACCCGAACCCTAACCCGAACCCTAACCCTAAAACTAACACGAAACCTAACCCTAATCCTAACCCGAAACCTAACCCGAACCCTAACCCTAACCCTAACTTGAACACTAACCCCTACCCCTAACCCGAACCCGAACCCTAAACCGAACCCTAACCCGAACCCTAACCCTAACCCGAACCCTGACCCTAACCCTAACCCTAAACCGAACCCTAACCCTAACCCTATCCCTAACCCGAACCTTAACACGAACCCTAACCCTAACCCGAACCCTAACCCTAACCCTAACCCGAACACTAACCCTAACCCGAACCCTAACCCTAACCCTAACCCTAACACTAAACCGAACCCTAACCCTAACCTAACCTAACCCTAATCCGAACCCTAACCCTAACCCTAACCCTAACCCTAACCCTAACCCTAACACTAACCCCTAACCCTAACCCGAACCCTAACCCTAACCCTAACCCTAACATGACCCTAAACCTAACCCTAACCCGAACCCGAACCCTAACCCGAACCTGAACCCTAACCCTAACCCTAACATGACCCTAAACCTAACCCTAACCCGAACCCTAACCCTAACCCGAACCCTAACCCTAACCCTAAACCGAACCCTAAACCTAACCCTATGCCGAACCCTAACCCGAACACTAACCCTAACCCTAACCCTAACCCAAACCCTAACCCTAACCCTAACCAGAACCCTAACCCTAACCCTAACCCGAACCCTAACCCTAACCCTAACCCTAACACGAACCCTAACCCTAAACATAACCCGAAACCTAACCCTAACACTAACCCGAACCCTAACCCTAACCCGAACCCTAACCCTAACACTAACCCTACCCGACCCCTAACCCGAACCCTAACACGTACCCTAACCCTAACCCTAACACTAACCCGAACCCTAACCCTAACCCTAACCCTAAACCGAACCCTAACCCTAACCCGAACCCTAACCCGAACCCTAACCCGAACCCTAAACCTAACCCGAACCCGACCTTAACCCTAACCCTAAACCTAACCCTAACCCTAACCCGAACCCGAACCCTAACACTAACCCCTAACCCGAACCCTAACCCTAACCCGAACCCTAACCCTAACCCGAAACCTAACCCTAACCCTATCCCTAACCCGAACCCTAACCCTAAACCGAACCCTAACCCTAACCCTAACCCTAACCCAAACCTAACCCGAACCCTAACCCGAACCCTAACCCTAAACCTAAACTGAACCCTAACCCGAACCCTACCCCTAACCCTAACCCTAACCCGAACCCGAACCCGAACCCTAACCCTAACCCTAACCCGAAGCCAAACCCTAACCCGAACCCTAACCCTAACCCTAACCAGAACCCTAACCCTAACCCTAAACCGAACCCTAAACCTAACCCGAACCCTAACCGAAACCCGAACCCGAACCCGAACCCTAACCCTAACCCGAACCCTAACCCTAACCCTAACCCGAACCCTAACCCTAACCCTAACCCTAAACCTAACCCTAACCCGAACCCTAACCCTAACCCGAACCCGAACCCTGACCCAAAACCTAACCCGAAACCTAACCCTAACCCTAACTTGAACACTAACCCCAAACCCTAACCCGAACCCGAACCCTACACCGAACCCTAACCCTAACCCTAAACCGATCCCTAACCCTAACCCTAACCCTAACCCTAACCCGAACCCGAACCCTAACCGTAACCCTAACTCTAACCCAAAACCTAACCCTCACCCGAACCCTAACCGTAACCCGAACCCTAACCCGAACCCTAACCCGAACCCTAAACCTAACCCTAACCCATCCCTAAACCGAACCCTAAACCTAACCCGAACCCTAACCCTAACCCTAACCCTAACCCTAACCCTAACCCTAACCCAAACCCTAACCCGAACCCGAACCCTAACCCTAACCCGAAACCTAACCCTAACCCTAACCCGAACCCGAACCCTAACCCGAACCCTAACCCTAAGCCTAACCCTAACCCGAACCCTAACCCTAACCCTAACCTGAACACTAACCCCTAACCCTAACCCGAACCCGAACCCTAACCCGAACCCTAACCCTAAACCTAACCCGAACCCTAACCCTAACCCTAACCCTAACCCTAACCCTAACCCGAACACTAACCCGAACCCTAACCCGAACCTTAAACCTAACCCTAACCCTAACCCTAACCCGAACCCTAACCCTAACCCGAATCCTAACCCGAACCCTAACCCGAACCCTAACCCGAACCGTAGCCCTAACCCTAACCCGAACCCTAACCTGAACCCTAACCCTAACTCTAACCCGAACCCTAACCCTAACCCTAACCCGAACCCTAACCCGAACCCTAACCCTAACCCTAAACCTAACCCGAACCCTAAACCTAACACTAACCCGAACCCGTACCCTAACCCTAAACCTAACCCGAAACCGAACCCTAACCCTAACCCGAACCCTAACCCGAAACCAAACCCTAACCCTCACCTGAACACTAATCCCTAACCCTAACCTGAACCCGAACCCTAACCCGAACCCTAAACCTAAACCTAACCCGAACACTAACCCTAACCCTAAACCTAAACCTAACCCTAACCCGAAACCTAACCCTAACCCTAACTCTAACCCTAAACCTAACCCTCACCCGAACCCTAACCCTAACCCGAACCCTAACCCGAACCCTAATCCTAACCCTAACCCGAACCCGAACCCTAACCCTAACCCCTAACCCGAACCCTAAACCTAACCCGAACCCTAACCCTAACCCGAACCCTAACCCTAACCCTAACCCTAACCCGAACCCTAACCCTAACCCGAACCCTAACCCTAACCCTAAACCTAACCCTAACCCAAACCTAACCCGAACCCTAACCCGAACCCTAACCCTAACCCTAACCCGAACCCTAACCCGAACCCTACGCCTAACCCTAACCCTAACCCGAACCCGAACCCGAACCCTGACCCTAACCCTACTGAAGCCTAACCCTAACCCCAACCCTAACGCTAACCCTAACCAGAACCCTAACCCTAACCCTAAACCGAACCCTAACCCTAACCCGAACCCTAACCGAAACCCGAACCCGAATCCGAACCCTAACCCTAACCCGAACCCTAACCCTAAACCTAACCCGAACTCTAACCCGAACCCGAACCCTGACCCGAACCAGAACCCTAACCCTAAGCCTAACCCGAACCCTAAACCTAACCCTAAACCGAACCCTAACCCTAACCCGAACCCTAACCCTAACCCTAACCCTAAACCGAACCCGAACCCTAACACTAACCCGACCCCTAACCCGAACCATAACACGTACCCTAACCCTAACCCTAACCCTAACCCTAACCCGAACCTTAACCCTAACCCTAACCCTAAGCGAACCCTAACCCTAACCCTAACCCTAACCCGAACCCTAACCCTAACCCGAACCCGAACCCTGACCCAAACCCTAAACCGAACACTAACCCTAACCCTAACCCGAAACCTAACCCGAACCCTAACCCTAACCCTAACTTGAACACTAACCCCTAACCCTAACCCGAACCTGAACCCTAACCCGAACACTAACCCTAACCCTAAACCGATCCCTAAACCTAAACCTAACCCTAACCCTAACCCGAACCCGAACCCTAACCGTAACCCTAACTCTAACCCTAAACCTAACCCTCACCTGAACCCTAACCCTAACCCGAACCCTAACGCTAACCCTAACCAGAACCCTAACCCTAACCCTAAACCGAACCCTAACCCTAACCCGACCCCTAACACGAACCCTAACCCTAACCCTAACTCTAAACCTAAACCTAACCCTAACCCGAACCCTAACCCTAACCTGAACCCTAACCCGAACCCTAACCCGAACCCGAACCCTAACCCTAACCCTAACCCGAACCAGAACCCTAACCCTAAACCTAACCCTAACCCTAACCCTAAACCGAAACCTAACCCTAACCCGAACCCTAACCTTAACCCTAAACTGAACCCTAACCCTAAACCTAACCCTAACCCTAACCCTAACCCGAACCTTAATCTGAACACTAAACCTAACCCTAACCCGAACCCTAACCCTAACGCTAACCGAACCCTAATCCGAACCCTAACCCTTACCCTAACCATAACCCTAACACTAACCCCTAACCCTAACCCGAACCTTAACCTGAACCCTAAACCTAACCCTAACCCGAACCCGAACCCTAACCCTAACCCGAAACCTAACCCTAACCCTAACTCGAACCCTAACCCTAACATGAACCCTAACCCTAACCCTAATCCGAACCGAACCCTAACCCTAACCCCTAACACGAACCCTAACCCTAACCCGAACACTAACACTAACCCGAACCCTAACCCTAACCCTAACACTAACACAAACCTAACCCGAACCCTAACCCGAACCCTAACCCTAACCCTAACCCGAACCCTAACCCGAACCCTACCCCTAACCATAACCCTAACCCGAACCCGAACCCGAACCCTAACCCTACCCTAACCCGAAGCCTAACCCTAACCCGAACCCTAACCCTAAACCTAACCAGAACCCTAACCCTAACCCTAAACCGAACCCTAACCCCAACCCGAAACCTAACCGAAACCCGAACCCGAACCCTAACCCTAACGCGAACCCTAACCCTAACCCTAACCCTAATCCGAACACTAACCCTAAACCTAACCCTAACCCGAACCCGAAACCTAACCCTAACCCGAACCCTAAACCTAACCCTAACCCTAACCCGAACCCTAACCCTAACCCTAACCCGAACCCTATGCCTAACTCTAACCCTAACCCTATCATAACCCGAACCCGAACACTAACCCTAACCCTAAACCTAACCCTAACCCGAACCCGAACCCTAACCCTAAACCGAACCCTAACCCTAACCCTAACCCTAACCCTAACCCTAACCCGAACCCTAACCCGAACCCGAACCCTAACCCTAACCCGAAACCTAACCCTAACCCTAACCCGAACCCGAACCCTAACCCGAACCCTAACCCTAAGCCTAACCCTAACCCGAACCCTAACCCTAACCCTAACCTGAACACTAACCCCTAACCCTAACCCGAACCCGAACCCTAACCCGAACCCTAACCCTAAACCTAACCCGAACCCTAACCCTAACCCTAACCCTAACCCTAACCCGAACACTAACCCGAACCCTAACCCGAACCTTAAACCTAACCCTAACCCTAACCCTAACCCGAACCCTAACCCTAACCCGAATCCTAACCCGAACCCTAACCCGAACCCTAACCCGAACCGTAGCCCTAACCCTAATCCGAACCCTAACCTGAACCCTAACCCTAACTCTAACCCGAACCCTAACCCTAACCCTAACCCGAACCCTAACCCGAACCCTAACCCTAACCCTAAACCTAACCCGAACCCTAAACCTAACACTAACCCGAACCCGTACCCTAACCCTAAACCTAACCCGAAACCGAACCCTAACCCTAACCCGAACCCTAACCCGAAACCAAACCCTAACCCTCACCTGAACACTAATCCCTAACCCTAACCTGAACCCGAACCCTAACCCGAACCCTAAACCTAAACCTAACCCGAACACTAACCCTAACCCTAAACCTAAACCTAACCCTAACCCGAAACCTAACCCTAACCCTAACTCTAACCCTAAACCTAACCCTCACCCGAACCCTAACCCTAACCCGAACCCTAACCCGAACCCTAATCCTAACCCTAACCCGAACCCGAACCCTAACCCTAACCCCTAACCCGAACCCTAAACCTAACCCGAACCCTAACCCGAACCCTAACCCTAACCCTAACCCTAACCCGAACCCTAACCCTAACCCGAACCCTAACCCTAACCCTAAACCTAACCCAAACCCAAACCTAACCCGAACCCTAACCCGAACCCTAACCCTAACCATAACCCGAACCCTAACCCGAACCCTACGCCTAACCCTAACCCTAACCCGAACCCGAACCCGAACCCTGACCCTAACCCTACTGAAGCCTAACCCTAACCCCAACCCTAACGCTAACCCTAACCAGAACCCTAACCCTAACCCTAAACCGAACCCTAACCCTAACCCGAACCCTAACCGAAACCCGAACCCGAATCCGAACCCTAACCCTAACCCGAACCCTAACCCTAAACCTAACCCGAACTCTAACCCGAACCCGAACCCTGACCCGAACCAGAACCCTAACCCTAAGCCTAACCCGAACCCTAAACCTAACCCTAAACCGAACCCTAACCCTAACCCGAACCCTAACCCTAACCCTAACCCTAAACCGAACCCGAACCCTAACACTAACCCGACCCCTAACCCGAACCATAACACGTACCCTAACCCAAACCCTAACCCTAACCCTAACCCGAACCTTAACCCTAACCCTAACCCTAAGCGAACCCTAACCCTAACCCTAACCCTAACCCGAACCCTAACCCTAACCCGAACCCGAACCCTGACCCAAACCCTAAACCGAACACTAACCCTAACCCTAACCCGAAACCTAACCCGAACCCTAACCCTAACCCTACCTTGAACACTAACCCCTAACCCTAACCCGAACCCGAACCCTAACCCGAACCCTAACCCTAACCATAAACCGATCCCTAACCCTAAACCTAACCCTAACCCTAACCCGAACCCGAACCCTAACCGTAAACCTAACTCTAACCCTAAACCTAACCCTCACCTGAACCCTAACCCTAACCCGAACCCTAACGCTAACCCTAACCAGAACCCTAACCCTAACCCTAACCCGAACCCTAACCCTAATCCGACCCCTAACACGAACCCTAACCCTAACCCTAACTCTAAACCTAAACCTAACCCTAACCCGAACCCTAACCCTAACCTGAACCCTAACCCGAACCCTAACCCGAACCCGAACCTTAACCCTAACCCTACACCTAAACCTAACCCGAACACTAACCCTAACCCTAACCCTAACCCTAACCCTAACCCGAAACCTAACCCTAACCCTAACTCTAACCCTAAACCTAACCCTCACCCGAACCCTAACCCTAAACCGAACCCTAACCCGAACCCTAATCCTAACCCTAACCCGAACCCGAACCCTAACCCTAACCCCTAACCCGAACCCTAAACCTAACCCGAACCCTAACCCTAACCCGAACCCTAACCCTAACCCTAACCCTAACCCGAACCCTAACCCTAACCCTAACCCGAACCCTAACCCTAACCCTAAACCTAACCCTAACCCAAACCTAACCCGAACCCTAACCCGAACCCTAACCCTAACCCTAACCCGAACCCTAACCCGAACCCTACGCCTAACCCTAACCCTAACCCGAACCCGAACCCGAACCCTGACCCTAACCCTACTGAAGCCTAACCCTAACCCGAACCCTAACGCTAACCCTAACCAGAACCCTAACCCTAACCCTAAACCGAACCCTAACCCTAACCCGAACCCTAACCGAAAACCGAACCCGAATCCGAACCCTAACCCTAACCCGAACCCTAACCCTAAACCTAACCCGAACTCTAACCCGAACCCGAACCCTGACCCGAACCAGAACCCTAACCCTAAGCCTAACCCGAACCCTAAACCTAACCCTAAACCGAACCCTAACCCTAACCCGAACCCTAACCCTAACCCTAACCCTAAACCGAACCCGAACCCTAACACTAACCCGACCCCTAACCCGAACCATAACACGTACCCTAACCCTAACCCTAACCCTAACCCTAACCCGAACCTTAACCCTAACCCTAACCCTAAGCGAACCCTAACCCTAACCCTAACCCTAACCCGAACCGTAACCCTAACCCGAACCCGAACCCTGACCCAAACCCTAAACCGAACACTAACCCTAACCCTAACCCGAAACCTAACCCGAACCCTAACCCTAACCCTAACTTGAACACTAACCCCTAACCCTAACCCGAACCCGAACCCTAACCCGAACCCTAACCCTAACCCTAAACCGATCCCTAAACCTAAACCTAACCCTAACCCTAACCCGAACCCGAACCCTAACCGTAACCCTAACTCTAACCCTAAACCTAACCCTCACCTGAACCCTAACCCTAATCCGAACCCTAACGCTAACCCTAACCAGAACCCTAACCCTAACCCTAAACCGAACCCTAACCCTAACCCGACCCCTAACACGAACCCTAACCCTAACCCTAACTCTAAACCTAAACGTAACCCTAACCCGAACCCTAACCCTAACCTGAACCCTAACCCGAACCCTAACCCGAACCCGAACCCTAACCCTAACCCTAACCCGAACCCGAACCCTAACCCTAAACCTAACCCTAACCCTAACACTAAACCGAAACCTAACCCTAACCCGAACCCTAACCTTAACCCTAACCTGAACCCTAACCCTAACCCTAACCCTAACCCTAACCCTAACCCTAACCCGAACCTTAATCTGAACACTAAACCTAACCCTAACCCGAACCCTAACCCTAACGCTAACCGAACCCTAATCCGAACCCTAACCCTTACCCTAACCATAACCCTAACACTAACCCCTAACCCTAACCCGAACCTTAACCTGAACCCTAAACCTAACCCTAACCCGAACCCGAACCCTAACCCTAACCCGAAACCTAACCCTAACCCTAACCCGAACCCTAACCCTAACATGAACCCTAACCCTAACCCTAATCCGAACCGAACCCTAACCCTAACCCCTAACACGAACCCTAACCCTAACCCGAACACTAACACTAACCCGAACCCTAACCCTAACCCTAACACTAACACAAACCTAACCCGAACCCTAACCCGAACCCTAACCCTAACCCTAACCCGAAACCTAACCCGAACCCTACCCCTAACCCTAACCCTAACCCGAACCCGAACCCGAACCCTAACCCTACCCTAACCCGAAGCCTAACCCTAACCCGAACCCTAACCCTAAACCTAACCAGAACCCTAACCCTAACCCTAAACCGAACCCTAACCCCAACCCGAACCCTAACCGAAACCCGAACCCGAACCCTAACCCTAACGCGAACCCTAACCCTAACCCTAACCCTAATCCGAACACTAACCCTAAACCTAACCCTAACCCGAACCCGAAACCTAACCCTAACCCGAACCCTAACCCTAACCCTAACCCTAACCCGAACCCTAACCCTAACCCTAACCCGAACCCTATGCCTAACTCTAACCCTAACCCTATCATAACCCGAACCCGAACACTAACCCTAACCCTAAACCTAACCCTAACCCGAACCCGAACCCTAACCCTAAACCGAACCCTAACCCTAACCCGAACCCTAACCCTAACCCTAACCCGTACCCTAACCCTAACCCTAACCCTAACCCTAACCGTAACCCGAACCCGAACCCTAACCCTAACGCGAACCCTAACCCTAACCCTAACCCTAACCCGAACCTAACCCTAAACCTAACTCTAACCCTAAACCTAACCCTATCCCGAACCCTAACCTTAACCCGAACTCTAACCCGAGCGCTAACCCGAACCCTAACCCGAACCCTAACCCTAACCCAAAACCTAACCCGAACCCTAAACCTAACCCGAACCCGAACCCGAACCCTAAACCTAACCCTAACCCGAACACTAACCCTAACCATAACCCTAACCCGAACCGTAAACCTAACCCGAACCCGAACCCTAACCCTAACCCGAACCCAAACCCGAACCCTAACCCTAACCCTAACCCGAAACCTAACCCGAACCCTAACCGTAACCCTAACCCGAAACCTAACCCTAACCCTAACCGGAACCCTCACCCTAACCCTAACCCGAACCCGAACCCTAAACCTAACCCTAACCGGAACCCTAACCCTAACCTTACCCTAACCCGAAACATAACCCTAACCCGAACCCTAACCCTAACCCTAACCCGAACCCTAACCCGAAACCTTACCCGAACCCTAACCCTAAAACTAACCCGAAACCTAACCCTAACCCTAACCCGAACCCGAACCCTAACCCGAACCCTAACCCTAACCCTAATACGAACCCTAACCCTATCCCTAACTCGAACCCAGACCCTAAACCTAACCCTTAACCGAACCCTAACCCTAACCCTAACCGTAACCCGAACCCTATGCCAAACCCTAACCCTAACCCGAACACTAACCCTAACCCGAACCCTAACCCTAACCCTAACCCTAACCCTAACCCTAACCCGAACCCTAACCCTAACCCTAACCTAACCCTAATCCGAACCCTAACCCTAACCCTAACCCGAACCCTAACCCTAACCCTAACCCTAACCCTAACCCTAACCCGAACCCTAACCCTAACCCTAACCTAAACCTAATCCGAACCCTAACCCTAACCCTAACCCTAACCCTAACCCGAACCCTAACCCTAACCCGAACCCGAAACCTAACCCTAACCCTAACACTAACCCTAACCCTAACCCTAACCACAACCCCAAACCTAACCCTAACACTAACCCTAAACCTAACCCGAACCCTAACCCTAACCCTAACCCTAACCCGAACCCGAACCCTAACCCTAACCCCTAACCCGAACGCTAACCCTAAACCGAACCCTAACCCTAACCCGAACCCTAACCCTAACCCTAACCTAACCCTAATCCGAATCCTAACCCTAACCCTAACACTAACCCTAACCCTAACACTAACCCAAACCCTAACCCCAAACCTAACCATCACACATACCCTAACCCTAACCCGAACCCTAACCCTAACCCTAACCAACCCTAACCCGAACCCGAACACTAACCCTAACACCTAACCCGAACCCTAACCCTAACCAGAACCCTAACCCTAACCCTAACCCTAAACCGAACCCTAACCCTAACCCTATCCCTAACCCGAACCTTAACACGAACCCTAACCCTAACCCGAACCCTAACCCTAACCCTAACCCGAACACTAACCCTAACCCGAACCCTAACCCTAACCCTAACCCTAACACTAAACCGAACCCTAACCCTAACCTAACCTAACCCTAATCCGAACCCTAACCCTAACCCTAACCCTAACCCTAACCCTAACCCTAACACTAACCCCTAACCCTAACCCGAACCCTAACCCTAACCCTAACCCTAACATGACCCTAAACCTAACCCTAACCCGAACCCGAACCCTAACCCGAACCTGAACCCTAACCCTAACCCTAACATGACCCTAAACCTAACCCTAACCCGAACCCTAACCCTAACCCGAACCCTAACCCTAACCCTAAACCGAACCCTAAACCTAACCCTATGCCGAACCCTAACCCGAACACTAACCCTAACCCTAACCCTAACCCAAACCCTAACCCTAACCCTAACCAGAACCCTAACCCTAACCCTAACCCGAACCCTAACCCTAACCCTAACCCTAACACGAACCCTAACCCTAAACATAACCCGAAACCTAACCCTAACACTAACCCGAACCCTAACCCTAACCCGAACCCTAACCCTAACACTAACCCTACCCGACCCCTAACCCGAACCCTAACACGTACCCTAACCCTAACCCTAACACTAACCCGAACCCTAACCCTAACCCTAACCCTAAACCGAACCCTAACCCTAACCCGAACCCTAACCCGAACCCTAACCCGAACCCTAAACCTAACCCGAACCCGACCTTAACCCTAACCCTAAACCTAACCCTAACCCTAACCCGAACCCGAACCCTAACACTAACCCCTAACCCGAACCCTAACCCTAACCCGAACCCTAACCCTAACCCGAAACCTAACCCTAACCCTATCCCTAACCCGAACCCTAACCCTAAACCGAACCCTAACCCTAACCCTAACCCTAACCCAAACCTAACCCGAACCCTAACCCGAACCCTAACCCTAAACCTAAACTGAACCCTAACCCGAACCCTACCCCTAACCCTAACCCTAACCCGAACCCGAACCCGAACCCTAACCCTAACCCTAACCCGAAGCCAAACCCTAACCCGAACCCTAACCCTAACCCTAACCAGAACCCTAACCCTAACCCTAAACCGAACCCTAAACCTAACCCGAACCCTAACCGAAACCCGAACCCGAACCCGAACCCTAACCCTAACCCGAACCCTAACCCTAACCCTAACCCGAACCCTAACCCTAACCCTAACCCTAAACCTAACCCTAACCCGAACCCTAACCCTAACCCGAACCCGAACCCTGACCCAAAACCTAACCCGAAACCTAACCCTAACCCTAACTTGAACACTAACCCCAAACCCTAACCCGAACCCGAACCCTACACCGAACCCTAACCCTAACCCTAAACCGATCCCTAACCCTAACCCTAACCCTAACCCTAACCCGAACCCGAACCCTAACCGTAACCCTAACTCTAACCCAAAACCTAACCCTCACCCGAACCCTAACCGTAACCCGAACCCTAACCCGAACCCTAACCCGAACCCTAAACCTAACCCTAACCCATCCCTAAACCGAACCCTAAACCTAACCCGAACCCTAACCCTAACCCTAACCCTAACCCTAACCCTAACCCTAACCCAAACCCTAACCCGAACCCGAACCCTAACCCTAACCCGAAACCTAACCCTAACCCTAACCCGAACCCGAACCCTAACCCGAACCCTAACCCTAAGCCTAACCCTAACCCGAACCCTAACCCTAACCCTAACCTGAACACTAACCCCTAACCCTAACCCGAACCCGAACCCTAACCCGAACCCTAACCCTAAACCTAACCCGAACCCTAACCCTAACCCTAACCCTAACCCTAACCCTAACCCGAACACTAACCCGAACCCTAACCCGAACCTTAAACCTAACCCTAACCCTAACCCTAACCCGAACCCTAACCCTAACCCGAATCCTAACCCGAACCCTAACCCGAACCCTAACCCGAACCGTAGCCCTAACCCTAACCCGAACCCTAACCTGAACCCTAACCCTAACTCTAACCCGAACCCTAACCCTAACCCTAACCCGAACCCTAACCCGAACCCTAACCCTAACCCTAAACCTAACCCGAACCCTAAACCTAACACTAACCCGAACCCGTACCCTAACCCTAAACCTAACCCGAAACCGAACCCTAACCCTAACCCGAACCCTAACCCGAAACCAAACCCTAACCCTCACCTGAACACTAATCCCTAACCCTAACCTGAACCCGAACCCTAACCCGAACCCTAAACCTAAACCTAACCCGAACACTAACCCTAACCCTAAACCTAAACCTAACCCTAACCCGAAACCTAACCCTAACCCTAACTCTAACCCTAAACCTAACCCTCACCCGAACCCTAACCCTAACCCGAACCCTAACCCGAACCCTAATCCTAACCCTAACCCGAACCCGAACCCTAACCCTAACCCCTAACCCGAACCCTAAACCTAACCCGAACCCTAACCCTAACCCGAACCCTAACCCTAACCCTAACCCTAACCCGAACCCTAACCCTAACCCGAACCCTAACCCTAACCCTAAACCTAACCCTAACCCAAACCTAACCCGAACCCTAACCCGAACCCTAACCCTAACCCTAACCCGAACCCTAACCCGAACCCTACGCCTAACCCTAACCCTAACCCGAACCCGAACCCGAACCCTGACCCTAACCCTACTGAAGCCTAACCCTAACCCCAACCCTAACGCTAACCCTAACCAGAACCCTAACCCTAACCCTAAACCGAACCCTAACCCTAACCCGAACCCTAACCGAAACCCGAACCCGAATCCGAACCCTAACCCTAACCCGAACCCTAACCCTAAACCTAACCCGAACTCTAACCCGAACCCGAACCCTGACCCGAACCAGAACCCTAACCCTAAGCCTAACCCGAACCCTAAACCTAACCCTAAACCGAACCCTAACCCTAACCCGAACCCTAACCCTAACCCTAACCCTAAACCGAACCCGAACCCTAACACTAACCCGACCCCTAACCCGAACCATAACACGTACCCTAACCCTAACCCTAACCCTAACCCTAACCCGAACCTTAACCCTAACCCTAACCCTAAGCGAACCCTAACCCTAACCCTAACCCTAACCCGAACCCTAACCCTAACCCGAACCCGAACCCTGACCCAAACCCTAAACCGAACACTAACCCTAACCCTAACCCGAAACCTAACCCGAACCCTAACCCTAACCCTAACTTGAACACTAACCCCTAACCCTAACCCGAACCTGAACCCTAACCCGAACACTAACCCTAACCCTAAACCGATCCCTAAACCTAAACCTAACCCTAACCCTAACCCGAACCCGAACCCTAACCGTAACCCTAACTCTAACCCTAAACCTAACCCTCACCTGAACCCTAACCCTAACCCGAACCCTAACGCTAACCCTAACCAGAA
>JAVLSZ010000040.1:877500-882500 GCA_032313775.1 Urocyon cinereoargenteus
CCTAACCCTAACCCGAACCCTAACCCTAACCCTAACCCTAAACCGAACCCGAACCCTAACACTAACCCGACCCCTAACCCGAACCATAACACGTACCCTAACCCAAACCCTAACCCTAACCCTAACCCGAACCTTAACCCTAACCCTAACCCTAAGCGAACCCTAACCCTAACCCTAACCCTAACCCGAACCCTAACCCTAACCCGAACCCGAACCCTGACCCAAACCCTAAACCGAACACTAACCCTAACCCTAACCCGAAACCTAACCCGAACCCTAACCCTAACCCTACCTTGAACACTAACCCCTAACCCTAACCCGAACCCGAACCCTAACCCGAACCCTAACCCTAACCATAAACCGATCCCTAACCCTAAACCTAACCCTAACCCTAACCCGAACCCGAACCCTAACCGTAAACCTAACTCTAACCCTAAACCTAACCCTCACCTGAACCCTAACCCTAACCCGAACCCTAACGCTAACCCTAACCAGAACCCTAACCCTAACCCTAACCCGAACCCTAACCCTAATCCGACCCCTAACACGAACCCTAACCCTAACCCTAACTCTAAACCTAAACCTAACCCTAACCCGAACCCTAACCCTAACCTGAACCCTAACCCGAACCCTAACCCGAACCCGAACCTTAACCCTAACCCTACACCTAAACCTAACCCGAACACTAACCCTAACCCTAACCCTAACCCTAACCCTAACCCGAAACCTAACCCTAACCCTAACTCTAACCCTAAACCTAACCCTCACCCGAACCCTAACCCTAAACCGAACCCTAACCCGAACCCTAATCCTAACCCTAACCCGAACCCGAACCCTAACCCTAACCCCTAACCCGAACCCTAAACCTAACCCGAACCCTAACCCTAACCCGAACCCTAACCCTAACCCTAACCCTAACCCGAACCCTAACCCTAACCCTAACCCGAACCCTAACCCTAACCCTAAACCTAACCCTAACCCAAACCTAACCCGAACCCTAACCCGAACCCTAACCCTAACCCTAACCCGAACCCTAACCCGAACCCTACGCCTAACCCTAACCCTAACCCGAACCCGAACCCGAACCCTGACCCTAACCCTACTGAAGCCTAACCCTAACCCGAACCCTAACGCTAACCCTAACCAGAACCCTAACCCTAACCCTAAACCGAACCCTAACCCTAACCCGAACCCTAACCGAAAACCGAACCCGAATCCGAACCCTAACCCTAACCCGAACCCTAACCCTAAACCTAACCCGAACTCTAACCCGAACCCGAACCCTGACCCGAACCAGAACCCTAACCCTAAGCCTAACCCGAACCCTAAACCTAACCCTAAACCGAACCCTAACCCTAACCCGAACCCTAACCCTAACCCTAACCCTAAACCGAACCCGAACCCTAACACTAACCCGACCCCTAACCCGAACCATAACACGTACCCTAACCCTAACCCTAACCCTAACCCTAACCCGAACCTTAACCCTAACCCTAACCCTAAGCGAACCCTAACCCTAACCCTAACCCTAACCCGAACCCTAACCCTAACCCGAACCCGAACCCTGACCCAAACCCTAAACCGAACACTAACCCTAACCCTAACCCGAAACCTAACCCGAACCCTAACCCTAACCCTAACTTGAACACTAACCCCTAACCCTAACCCGAACCCGAACCCTAACCCGAACCCTAACCCTAACCCTAAACCGATCCCTAAACCTAAACCTAACCCTAACCCTAACCCGAACCCGAACCCTAACCGTAACCCTAACTCTAACCCTAAACCTAACCCTCACCTGAACCCTAACCCTAATCCGAACCCTAACGCTAACCCTAACCAGAACCCTAACCCTAACCCTAAACCGAACCCTAACCCTAACCCGACCCCTAACACGAACCCTAACCCTAACCCTAACTCTAAACCTAAACGTAACCCTAACCCGAACCCTAACCCTAACCTGAACCCTAACCCGAACCCTAACCCGAACCCGAACCCTAACCCTAACCCTAACCCGAACCCGAACCCTAACCCTAAACCTAACCCTAACCCTAACACTAAACCGAAACCTAACCCTAACCCGAACCCTAACCTTAACCCTAACCTGAACCCTAACCCTAACCCTAACCCTAACCCTAACCCTAACCCTAACCCGAACCTTAATCTGAACACTAAACCTAACCCTAACCCGAACCCTAACCCTAACGCTAACCGAACCCTAATCCGAACCCTAACCCTTACCCTAACCATAACCCTAACACTAACCCCTAACCCTAACCCGAACCTTAACCTGAACCCTAAACCTAACCCTAACCCGAACCCGAACCCTAACCCTAACCCGAAACCTAACCCTAACCCTAACCCGAACCCTAACCCTAACATGAACCCTAACCCTAACCCTAATCCGAACCGAACCCTAACCCTAACCCCTAACACGAACCCTAACCCTAACCCGAACACTAACACTAACCCGAACCCTAACCCTAACCCTAACACTAACACAAACCTAACCCGAACCCTAACCCGAACCCTAACCCTAACCCTAACCCGAAACCTAACCCGAACCCTACCCCTAACCCTAACCCTAACCCGAACCCGAACCCGAACCCTAACCCTACCCTAACCCGAAGCCTAACCCTAACCCGAACCCTAACCCTAAACCTAACCAGAACCCTAACCCTAACCCTAAACCGAACCCTAACCCCAACCCGAACCCTAACCGAAACCCGAACCCGAACCCTAACCCTAACGCGAACCCTAACCCTAACCCTAACCCTAATCCGAACACTAACCCTAAACCTAACCCTAACCCGAACCCGAAACCTAACCCTAACCCGAACCCTAACCCTAACCCTAACCCTAACCCGAACCCTAACCCTAACCCTAACCCGAACCCTATGCCTAACTCTAACCCTAACCCTATCATAACCCGAACCCGAACACTAACCCTAACCCTAAACCTAACCCTAACCCGAACCCGAACCCTAACCCTAAACCGAACCCTAACCCTAACCCGAACCCTAACCCTAACCCTAACCCGTACCCTAACCCTAACCCTAACCCTAACCCTAACCGTAACCCGAACCCGAACCCTAACCCTAACGCGAACCCTAACCCTAACCCTAACCCTAACCCGAACCTAACCCTAAACCTAACTCTAACCCTAAACCTAACCCTATCCCGAACCCTAACCTTAACCCGAACTCTAACCCGAGCGCTAACCCGAACCCTAACCCGAACCCTAACCCTAACCCAAAACCTAACCCGAACCCTAAACCTAACCCGAACCCGAACCCGAACCCTAAACCTAACCCTAACCCGAACACTAACCCTAACCATAACCCTAACCCGAACCGTAAACCTAACCCGAACCCGAACCCTAACCCTAACCCGAACCCAAACCCGAACCCTAACCCTAACCCTAACCCGAAACCTAACCCGAACCCTAACCGTAACCCTAACCCGAAACCTAACCCTAACCCTAACCGGAACCCTCACCCTAACCCTAACCCGAACCCGAACCCTAAACCTAACCCTAACCGGAACCCTAACCCTAACCTTACCCTAACCCGAAACATAACCCTAACCCGAACCCTAACCCTAACCCTAACCCGAACCCTAACCCGAAACCTTACCCGAACCCTAACCCTAAAACTAACCCGAAACCTAACCCTAACCCTAACCCGAACCCGAACCCTAACCCGAACCCTAACCCTAACCCTAATACGAACCCTAACCCTATCCCTAACTCGAACCCAGACCCTAAACCTAACCCTTAACCGAACCCTAACCCTAACCCTAACCGTAACCCGAACCCTATGCCAAACCCTAACCCTAACCCGAACACTAACCCTAACCCGAACCCTAACCCTAACCCTAACCCTAACCCTAACCCTAACCCGAACCCTAACCCTAACCCTAACCTAACCCTAATCCGAACCCTAACCCTAACCCTAACCCGAACCCTAACCCTAACCCTAACCCTAACCCTAACCCTAACCCGAACCCTAACCCTAACCCTAACCTAAACCTAATCCGAACCCTAACCCTAACCCTAACCCTAACCCTAACCCGAACCCTAACCCTAACCCGAACCCGAAACCTAACCCTAACCCTAACACTAACCCTAACCCTAACCCTAACCACAACCCCAAACCTAACCCTAACACTAACCCTAAACCTAACCCGAACCCTAACCCTAACCCTAACCCTAACCCGAACCCGAACCCTAACCCTAACCCCTAACCCGAACGCTAACCCTAAACCGAACCCTAACCCTAACCCGAACCCTAACCCTAACCCTAACCTAACCCTAATCCGAATCCTAACCCTAACCCTAACACTAACCCTAACCCTAACACTAACCCAAACCCTAACCCCAAACCTAACCATCACACATACCCTAACCCTAACCCGAACCCTAACCCTAACCCTAACCAACCCTAACCCGAACCCGAACACTAACCCTAACACCTAACCCGAACCCTAACCCTAACCAGAACCCTAACCCTAACTCGAACCCTAACCCTAACCCTAACCCTAACCCGAACCCGAACCCTAACCCTAACCCTAAACCTAACCCTAATCCGAACCCGAACCCTAACCCTAACCCGAACCCTAATGCTAACCCGAACTCTAACTCTAACCCTAACCCGAACCCTAAACCTAACCCTAACCCGAACCCTAACCGTAACCCGAACACTAACCCTAACCCTAACCCTAACCATAACCCGAACCCTAACCCTAACCCGAACCCTAACCCGAACCCTAACCCTAACCCTAACCTGAACACTAACCCCTAACAATAACCCGAACCCGAACCCTAACCCGAACCCTTAGCCTAACCCTAACCCGAACACTAACCCTAACCCTAACCCTAACCCGAGCGTTAACCTAACCCTAAACCGAACCCTAACCCTAACCCTAACCCGAACCCTAACCCTAACCCTAACCCTAACCCTAAACCGAACCTTAACACGAACCCTAACCCTAACCCGAAC
>JAVLSZ010000040.1:890000-940000 GCA_032313775.1 Urocyon cinereoargenteus
ACCTGAACCCTAAACCGATCCCTAACCCGAAACCTAAACCTAACCCTAACCCGAACCCTAAAACTAAACCTAACCCTAACCCGAACCCTAACCCGAACCCTAACCCTAACCCTAACCATAACCCGAACCCGAACGCTAACCCTAACCCTAACCCCTAACCCTAACCCTAACCCTAACCCTAACCCGAACCCTAACCCGAACCCGAACCCTAACCCGAACCCGAACCCTAACCCTAACCCGAACTCTAACCCTAACCCTAACCCGAAACCTAACCCTAACCCTAAACCATACCCGAACCCTAACCCTAACTCTATACCGAACCCGAACCCTAACCCTATCCTGAACCCTTACCCTAACCCGAACCCTAACCCTAACCCGAAACCTAACCCTAACCCTAAACCGACCACTAACCCGAACCCTAACACGTACCCTAACCCTAACCCTAACCCTAACCCGAACCCTAACCCTAACCCTAACCCTAACCCAAATCCTAACCCTAACCCGAAACAAAACCCTAACCCTAACCCGAACCCTAACCCTAAACCTAACCCGAAACCTAACCCTAAACTTAACCCGAACCCTAACCCTAACCCGAACCCTAACCCTAACCCTAACCCGAACCCTAACACTATCCCTAACCCAACCCCTAACCCGAACCCTAAAATGTACCCTAACCCTAACCCTAACCCTAAACCTAACCCGAACCATAACCCTAACCCTAACCCTAACCCGAACCCTAACCCTAACCCGAACGCTAACCCTAACCCGAACCCTAACCCTAACCCGAACCCGAACCCGAACCCTAACCCTAACCCTAACCCGAACACTAACCCTAACCATAACCCTAACCCGAACCCTAACCCTAACCCTAACCCTAACCCTAACCCTAACCCGAATCCTAACTCTAACCAGAACCCTAACCCTAACCCGAACCCGAACCCGAACCCGAACCCTAACCCGAACCCTAACCCTCACCCTAAACCGAACCCTAAACCTAACCCTAACCCTAACCCGAACCAGAACGCTAACTCTAACCCGAACCCTATCCCTTACCCTAACCCAAACCCTAACCCTAACCCTAAACCTAACCCGAACCCTAACCCGAACCCTAACCCGATCCCTAACCCGAACCCTAACCCTAACCCTAACCCGAACCCTAACACTAACCCTAACCCTAACCCTAACCCGAACCCTAACCCTAACCCTAACCCGAACCCTAAACCTAACCATAACCCTAACCCGAACCCTAAAACTAACCCCTAACCCTAACCCTAACCCTAACCCGAACCCGAACCCTAACCCTAACACTAACCCCTAACCCTAACCCTAACCCGAACCCTAACCCGAACCCTAACCCTAACCCTAAACCTAACCCGAACCCGAACCCGAAACCTAACCCGAACCTTACCCCTAACCCTAATCCGAACCCTAAACCTAACCCTAACCCTAACCCTAACCCATACCCGAACCCTAACCCTAACTCTATCCCGAACCCGAACCCTAACCCTAACGCGAACCCTAACCCTAACCCGAACCCTAACCCTAACCTGAAACCTAACCCTAACCCTAAACCGACCCCTAACACGACCCTAAAACGTACCCTAACCCTAACCCTAATCCTAACCCTAACCCGAACCCTAACCCTAACCCTAACCCTAACCCTAACCCGAATCCTAACCCTAACCCGAACCCTAACCCTAACCCTAACCCGAACCCTAACCCTAAACCTAACCCGAACCCTAACCCTAACCCGAACCCGAACCCGAACCCTAACCCTAACCCTAACCCAAACACTAACCCTAACCATAACCCTAACCCGAACCCTAACCCTAACCCTAACCCTAACCCTAACCCTAACCCGAATCCTAACTCTAACCAGAACCCTAACCCTAACCCGAACCCGAACCCGAACCCGAACCCTAACCCGAACCCTAACCCTCACCCTAAACCGAACCCTAAACCTAACCCTAACCCTAACCCGAACCAGAATGCTAACTCTAACCCGAACCCTATCCCTTACCCTAACCCAAACCCTAACCCTAACCCTAAACCTAACCCGAACCCTAACCCGAACCCTAACCCGATCCCTAACCCGAACCCTAACCCTAACCCTAACCCGAACCCTAACACTAACCCTAACCCTAACCCTAACCCGAACCCTAACCCTAACCCTAACCCGAACCCTAAACCTAACCATAACCCTAACCCGAACCCTAAAACTAACCCCTAACCCTAACCCTAACCCTAACCCGAACCCGAACCCTAACCCTAACACTAACCCCTAACCCTAACCCTAACCCGAACCCTAACCCGAACCCTAACCCTAACCCTAAACCTAACCCGAACCCGAACCCGAAACCTAACCCGAACCTTACCCCTAACCCTAATCCGAACCCTAAACCTAACCCTAACCCTAACCCTAACCCATACCCGAACCCTAACCCTAACTCTATCCCGAACCCGAACCCTAACCCTAACGCGAACCCTAACCCTAACCCGAACCCTAACCCTAACCCTAACCCTAACCCTAACCCGAACCCTAACCCTAAACCTAACTCTAACCCTAAACCTAACCCTCACCCGAACCTTAACCCTAACCTGAACCCTAAACCGATCCCTAACCCTAACCCGAAACCTAACCCGAACCCTAACCCGAACCCTAAGCTAACCCTAACCCGAACCCTAACCCTAAACCTATTCCGAAACCTAACCCGAACCCTAACCCTAACCCGAACCCGAACACTAAACCTAACCCTAACCCTAACCCGAACAGTAACCCTAACCCTAAACCTAACCCGAACCCTAACACTAACCTTAACCAGAACCCTAACACTAACCCTAACCCGAACCCGAACCATAACCCCTTACCCGAATCCTAACCCTAACCCGAACCCTAACCCCTTACCCGAATCCTAACCCTAACCCGAAACCTAACCCGAAACCTAAACCTAACCCGAACCCTAAACCTAACATGAACCCTAACCCTAACGCTAACCCTAACCCGAACCGTAACCCTAACCCCTAACCCGAACCCTAACCCTAACCCGAACCCTAACCCTAACCCGAACCCTAACCCTAACCCTAAACCTAACCCGAAACCTAACCCTAACCCGAACCCTAACCCGAACCCTAACCCTAACACTAACCCGAACCCTAACCCGAACCCTAAACTGAACCCTAACCCTAACCCTAACCCAAACCCTAACCCTAACCCTACCCCTAACCCTAACCCTAACCCAAACCCTAACCCGAACCCTAACCCTAAACCTAACCCGAACCCGAACCCGAACCCTAACCCGAAACCTAACCCGAACCCTAAACCGAACCGTAACCCGAACCCTAACCCTAACCCTATTCCGAAACCTAACCCAAACCCTAAGCCTAACACGAACCCGAACACTAACCCTAACCCTAACCCGAACCCGAACACTAACCCTAACACTAACCCTAACACCAATCCAAACCCGAACCCTAACCCGAACCCTAACCCGAACCCTAACCCTAACCCGAACACTAACCCGAACCCTAACCCGATCCCTAACCCTAACCCTAACCCTAACCCTAACCCGAACGCTAACCCTAACCCTAAACCTAACCCGAACCCTAACCCTAACCCTAACCCGAACCCTAACCCTAACCATAACCCTAACCCGAACCTAACCCTAACCCCTAACCCTAACCCTAACCCTAACCCGAACACAAACCCTAACCCTAATCCTAACCCGAACCCGAAACCTAACCCGAACCTTACCCCTAACCCTATTCCGAAACCTAAACCGAACCCTAAGCCTAACACGAACCCGAACACTAACCCTAACCCTAACCGTAACCCTAACCCTAAACCGAACCCTAAACCTAACACGAACCCTAACCCTAACCCTAACCCGAACCCTAAACCTAACCCTAACCCGAACCCTAACCCGAAACCTACCCCTAACCCTAAACCTAACCCTAACCCTAACCCGAACCCTAACCCTAACCCTAACCCGAACCCGAACACTAACCCTAACACTAACCCTAACCCGAAACCGAACCCGAACCCTAACCAGAACCCTACCCTAACCCTAATCCTAACCCTAACCCGAACCCTAACCCTAAACGTAACCCGAACCCTAACCCGAACCCTAACCCTAACCCTAACCCGAACCCTAACCCTAAACCTAACCCGAAACCTAAACCTAACCCTAACCCGAACCCTAACCCTAAACCGAACCCTAACCCTAACACTAACCCTAACCCGAACCCCAACCCTAACCCGAACCCTAACCCTAAACCTAACCCGAACCCTAACCCTAACCCGAACCCGAACCCTAACCCTAAACCTAACCCGAACACTAACCCTAATCCTCACCCGAACCTTAACCCTAACCTGAACCCTAAACCGATCCCTAACCAGAACCCTAACCCTAACCCTAACCCTAACCCTAACCCGAACCCTAACCCTAACCCTAACTCTAACCTTAAACCTAACCCTCACCCGAACCTTAACCCTAACCTGAACCCTAAACCGATCTCTAACCCGAAACCTAAACCTAACCCTAAACCTAACCCTAACCCGAACCCTAACCCTAACCCGAACCCTAACCCTAACCCTAACCCTAACCCGAACCCTAACCCGAACCCTAACCCGAACCCTAAGCTAACCCTAACCCGAACCCTAACCCTAAACCTATTCCGAAACCTAACCCGAACCCTAACCCTAACCCGAACCCGAACACTAAACCTAACCCTAACCCTAACCCGAACAGTAACCCTAACCCTAACCCTAACCCGAACCCTAACACTAAACTTAACCAGAACCCTAACACTAACCCTAACCCGAACCCGAACCATAACCCCTTACCCGAATCCTAACCCTAAACCGAAACCTAACCCCTTACCCGAATCCTAACCCTAACCCGAAACCTAACCCGAAACCTAACCGTAACCCGAACCCTAACCCTAACCCTAACCCGAACCCTAAACCTAACCCTAACCCGAACCCTAACCCTAACCCTAACCCGAACCCTAAAACGCACCCTAACCCTAACCCTAACCCGAACCCTAACCCTAACCCTAAACCTAACCCTAACCTGAACCCTAACCCTAACCCTAACCCGAACCCTAAACCTAATCCTAACCCGAACCTGAACCCTAAACCGAACCCTAACCCTAACCCTAATCCGAAACCTAACCCTAACCCTAACCCTAACCCTAACCCGAACCCGAAACCTAACCCGAACCCGAACCCTAACCCTAACCCTAACCCTAACCCTAACCCGAACCCTAACCCTAACCCTAACCCTAACCCGAACCTTAACCTGAACCCTAACCCGAACCCGAACCCCAACCCTAACCCTTACACTAACCCTAACCCTAACCCGAACCCTAACCCTAACCCTAACCGAAACCTAATCCGAACCCTAACCCTAACCCTAACCCTAACACTAACCCCTAACCCTAACCCGAAACCTAATCCTAACCCTAACCCGAACCCGAACCCTAACACCTAACCCGAACTCAAACCCTAAACCTAACCCTAACCCTAACCCGAAACCGAACCTTAACCCTAACACGAACCCTAACCCTAACCCTAACCCGAACCCTAAACCTAACATGAACCCTAACCCTAACCCTAACCCTAACCCGAACCGTAACCCTAACCCCTAACCCGAACCCTAACCCTAACCCGAACCCTAACCCTAACCCGAACCCTAACCCTAACCCTAAACCTAACCCGAAACCTAACCCTAAACCGAACCCTAACCCGAACCCTAACCCTAACACTAACCCGAACCCTAACCCGAACCCTAAACCAAACCCTAACCCTAACCCTAACCCAAACCCTAACCCGAACCCTACCCCTAACCCTAACCCTAACCCAAACCCTAACACGAACCCTAACCCTAACCCTAACCCGAACCCGAAACCGAACCCTAACCCGAACCCAAACCCGAACCCTAACCCGAACCGTAACCCGAACCCTAACCCTAACCCTATTCCGAAACCTAACCCAAACCCTAAGCCTAACACGAACCCGAACACTAACCCTAACCCTAACCCGAACCCGAACACTAACCCTAACACTAACCCTAACACCAATCCAAACCCGAACCCTAACCCGAACCCTAACCCGAACCCTAACCCTAACCCGAACCCTAACCCGAACCCTAACCCGATCCCTAACCCGAACCCTAACCCTAACCCTAACCCGAACGCTAACCCTAACCCTAACCCTAACCCTAACCCGAACCCTAAACCTAACCCTAACCCGAACCCTAACCCTAACCATAACCCTAACCCGAACCTAACCCTAACACCTAACCCTAACCCTAACCCTAACCCGAACACTAACCCTAACCCTAAGCCGAACCTGAACCCGAAACCTAACCCGAACCCTAACCCGAACCCTATTCCGAAACCTAACCCGAACCCTAAGCCTAACACGAACCCGAACACTAACCCTAACCCTAACCGTAACCCTAACCCTAACCCGAACCCTAAACCTAAACCGAACCCTAACCCTAACCCTAACCCTAACCCGAACCCTAAACCTAACCCTAACCCGAACCCTAACCCTAACCCGAACCCTAACCCTAAACCTAACCCGAATCCTAACCCTAACCCGAACCCTAACCCGAACACTAACCCTAACCCTAACCCGAACCCTAACCCTAACCCTAACCCTAACCCTAACCCGAACCCTAACCCTAACCCTAACTCTAAACCTAAACCTAACCCTCACCCGAACCCTAACCTGAACCCTAACCCGAACCCTAACCCTAACCCTAACCCGAACCCTAACCCGAATCCTACCCCTAACCCTAAACCTAACCCTAACCCTAACCCTAACCCGAACCCTAACCCTAACCCTAACCCGAACCCTAACCCGAACCCTACCCCTAACCCTAACACTAACCCTAAACCTAACCCGAACCCTAACCCTAACACTAACCCTAACCCTAACCCGAACCGGAACCCGAACCCTAAACCTAACCCCTAACCCGAACGCTAACCCTAAACCGAACCCTAACCCTAACCCGAACCATAGCCCTAAACCGAACCCTAACCTAACCCCAATCCGAACCCTAACCCTAACTCTAAACCTAACCCTAACACTAACCCCTAACCCTAACCCCAAACCTAACCCTCACACTAACCCTAACCCTAACCCGAACCCTAACCCTAACCCTAACCAACCCTAACCCGAACCCGAACACTAACCCTAACACCTAACCCGAAACCTAACCCTAACCAGAACCCTAACCCTAACCCGAACCCTAACCCTAACCCTAACCCTAACCCGAACCCGAACCCTAACCCTAACCCTAACCCTAAACCTAACCCTAACTGAACCCGAACCCTAACCCTAACCCGAACCCTAACCCTAACCCGAACTCTAACCCTAACCCTAACCCGAACCCTAACCCTAACCCTAACCCGAACCCTTACCGTAACCCGAACACTAACCCTAACCCTAACCCTAACCCTAACCCGAACCCTAACCCTTACCCGAACCCTAACCCGAACCCTAACCCTAACCCTAACCTGAACACTAACCCCTAACAATAACCCGAACCCGAACCCTAACCCGAACCCTAACCCTAAACCTAACCCGAACCCTAACCCTAACCCTAACCCTAACCCGAACCCTAACCCTAACCCTAACCCGAACCCTAACCCTAACCGTAACCCGAACCCTAACCCGAACCCTAACCCTAACCCTAACCCTAACCCTAACCCTAAACCTAACCCGAACCCTAACCCTAACCCGAACCCGAACCCTAACCCTAAACCTAACCCGAACACTAACCCTAACCCTCACCCGAACCTTAACCCTAACCTGAATCCTAAACCGATCCCTAACCCGAACCCTAACCCTAACCCTAACCCTAACCCTAACCCGAACCCTAACCCTAAACCTAACTCTAACCCTAAACCTAACCCTCACCCGAACCTTAACCCTAACCTGAACCCTAAACCGATCCCTAACCCGAAACCTAAACCTAACCCTAAACCTAACCCTAACCCGAAACCTAACCCTCACCCGAACCCTAACCCTAACCCTAACCCTAACCCGAAACCTAACCCGAACCCTAACCCGAACCCTAAGCTAACCCTAACCCGAACCCTAACCCTAAACCTATTCCGAAACCTAACCCGAACCCTAACCCTAACCCGAACCCGAACACTAAACCTAACCCTAACCCTAACCCGAACAGTAACCCTAACCCTAAACCTAACCCGAACCCTAACACTAACCTTAACCAGAACCCTAACACTAACCCTAACCCGAACCCGAACCATAACCCCTTACCCGAATCCTAACCCTAACCCGAACCCTAACCCCTTACCCGAATCCTAACCCTAACCCGAAACCTAACCCGAAACCTAAACCTAACCCGAACCCTAACCCTAACCCTAACCCGAACCCTAAACCTAACCCTAACCCGAACCCTAACCCTAACCCTAACCCGAACCCTAAAACGAACCCTAACCCTAACCCTAACCCGAACCCTAACCCTAACCCTAACCCGAACCCTAACCTGAACCCTAACCCTAACCCTAACCCGAACCCTAAACCTAATCCTAACCCGAACCTGAAACCTAAACCGAACCCTAACCCTAACCCTAATCCGAACCTAACCCTAACCCTAACCCTAACCCTAACCCGAACCCGAAACCTAACCCGAACCCGAACCCTAACCCTAACCCTAACCCTAACCCTAACCCGAACCCTAACCCTAACCCTAACCCTAACCCGAACCTTAACCTGAACCCTAACCCGAACCCGAACCCTAACCCTAACCCTTACCCTAACCCTAACCCGAACCCTAACCCTAACCCTAACCGAAACCTAATCCGAACCCTAACCCTAACCCTAACCCTAACACTAACCCCTAACCCTAACCCGAAACCTAATCCGAACCCTAACCCTAACCCTAACCCTAACACTAACCCCTAACCCTAACCCGAAACCTAATCCTAACCCTAACCCTAACCCTAACCCTAACACTAACCCCTAACCCTAACCCGAACCCTAACCCGAACCCTAACCCTAACACTAACCCGAACCCTAACCCGAACCCTAAACTGAACCCTAACCCTAACCCTAACCCAAACCCTAACCCTAACCCTACCCCTAACCCTAACCCTAACCCAAACCCTAACCCGAACCCTAACCCTAACCCTAACCCGAACCCGAACCCGAACCCTAACCCGAAACCTAACCCGAACCCTAAACTGAACCGTAACCCGAACCCTAACCCTAACCCTATTCCGAAACCTAACCCAAACCCTAAGCCTAACACGAACCCGAACACTAACCCTAACCCTAACCCGAACCCGAACACTAACCCTAACACTAACCCTAACACCAATCCAAACCCGAACCCTAACCCGAACCCTAACCCGAACCCTAACCCTAACCCGAACCCTAACCCGAACCCTAACCCGATCCCTAACCCTAACCCTAACCCTAACCCTAACCCGAACGCTAACCCTAACCCTAAACCTAACCCGAACCCTAACCCTAACCCTAACCCGAACCCTAACCCTAACCATAACCCTAACCCGAACCTAACCCTAACCCCTAACCCTAACCCTAAACCTAACCCGAACACAAACCCTAACCCTAATCCTAACCCGAACCCGAAACCTAACCCGAACCTTACCCCTAACCCTATTCCGAAACCTAAACCGAACCCTAAGCCTAACACGAACCCGAACACTAACCCTAACCCTAACCGTAACCCTAACCCTAAACCGAACCCTAAACCTAACACGAACCCTAACCCTAACCCTAACCCGAACCCTAAACCTAACCCTAACCCGAACCCTAACCCGAAACCTACCCCTAACCCTAAACCTAACCCTAACCCTAACCCGAACCCTAACCCTAACCCTAACCCGAACCCGAACACTAACCCTAACACTAACCCTAACCCGAAACCGAACCCGAACCCTAACCAGAACCCTACCCTAACCCTAATCCTAACCCTAACCCGAACCCTAACCCTAAACGTAACCCGAACCCTAACCCGAAACCTAACCCTAACCCTAACCCGAACCCTAACCCTAAACCTAACCCGAAACCTAAACCTAACCCTAACCCGAACCCTAACCCTAAACCGAACCCTAACCCTAACACTAACCCTAACCCGAACCCCAACCCTAACCCGAACCCTAACCCTAAACCTAACCCGAACCCTAACCCTAACCCGAACCCGAACCCTAACCCTAAACCTAACCCGAACACTAACCCTAATCCTCACCCGAACCTTAACCCTAACCTGAACCCTAAACCGATCCCTAACCAGAACCCTAACCCTAACCCTAACCCTAACCCTAACCCGAACCCTAACCCTAACCCTAACTCTAACCTTAAACCTAACCCTCACCCGAACCTTAACCCTAACCTGAACCCTAAACCGATCTCTAACCCGAAACCTAAACCTAAACCTAAACCTAACCCTAACCCGAACCCTAACCCTAACCCGAACCCTAACCCTAACCCTAACCCTAACCCGAACCCTAACCCGAACCCTAACCCGAACCCTAAGCTAACCCTAACCCGAACCCTAACCCTAAACCTATTCCGAAACCTAACCCGAACCCTAACCCTAACCCGAACCCGAACACTAAACCTAACCCTAACCCTAACCCGAACAGTAACCCTAACCCTAACCCTAACCCGAACCCTAACACTAAACTTAACCAGAACCCTAACACTAACCCTAACCCGAACCCGAACCATAACCCCTTACCCGAATCCTAACCCTAAACCGAAACCTAACCCCTTACCCGAATCCTAACCCTAACCCGAAACCTAACCCGAAACCTAACCGTAACCCGAACCCTAACCCTAACCCTAACCCGAACCCTAAACCTAACCCTAACCCGAACCCTAACCCTAACCCTAACCCGAACCCTAAAACGCACCCTAACCCTAACCCTAACCCGAACCCTAACCCTAACCCTAAACCTAACCCTAACCTGAACCCTAACCCTAACCCTAACCCGAACCCTAAACCTAATCCTAACCCGAACCTGAACCCTAAACCGAACCCTAACCCTAACCCTAATCCGAAACCTAACCCTAACCCTAACCCTAACCCTAACCCGAACCCGAAACCTAACCCGAACCCGAACCCTAACCCTAACCCTAACCCTAACCCTAACCCGAACCCTAACCCTAACCCTAACCCTAACCCGAACCTTAACCTGAACCCTAACCCGAACCCGAACCCCAACCCTAACCCTTACACTAACCCTAACCCTAACCCGAACCCTAACCCTAACCCTAACCGAAACCTAATCCGAACCCTAACCCTAACCCTAACCCTAACACTAACCCCTAACCCTAACCCGAAACCTAATCCTAACCCTAACCCGAACCCGAACCCTAACACCTAACCCGAACTCAAACCCTAAACCTAACCCTAACCCTAACCCGAAACCGAACCTTAACCCTAACACGAACCCTAACCCTAACCCTAACCCGAACCCTAAACCTAACATGAACCCTAACCCTAACCCTAACCCTAACCCGAACCGTAACCCTAACCCCTAACCCGAACCCTAACCCTAACCCGAACCCTAACCCTAACCCGAACCCTAACCCTAACCCTAAACCTAACCCGAAACCTAACCCTAAACCTAACCCGAAACCTAACCCTACACCGAACCCTAACCCGAACCCTAACCCTAACACTAACCCGAACCCTAACCCGAACCCTAAACCAAACCCGAACCGGAACACTAACCCGAACCCTAACCCTAACCGTAACCCGAAACCTAACCCTAAACCTAACCCGAACCCTAACCCGAACCCGAACCCTAACCCTAACCCGAACCCTAATCCGAACCCTAACCCTAAACCTAACCCTAACCCTAACCCGAACCCTAACCCTAAGCCTAACCCGAACCCTAACCCTAACCCTAAACGGAACCCTAACCCTAACCCTAACCCGAACACGAACCCTAAACCTAACCCTAACCGGAATCCTAACCCTAACCTTAACCCTAACCCGAAACATAACCCTAAACCGAACCCTAACCCTAACCCTAACCCTAACCCTACCCCGAACCCTACCCCGAACCCTAACCCGAACCCTAACCCTAAACCTAACCCGAATCCTAACCCTAACCCTAACCCGAACCCGAACCCTAACCCGAACGCTAACCCTAACCCTAATACGAACCCTAACCCTAACCCTAACCCGAACCCTGACCCTAACCCAACCCTTACCCGAACCCTAACCCTAACCCTAACCCTAACCCGAACCCTAACCCTAAACCTAACCCTAAACCGAACCCTAACCCTAACCCTAACCCTAACCCTAACCCGAACCCTAACTCGATCCCTAACCCTAACCCTAACCCGAACCCTAACTCTAACCCTAACCCTAACCCAAACGGTAACACTAACCCTAACCCCTAACCCTAACCCTAAACCTAACCCTAACCCGAACCCTAACCCTAACCCTATCCCTAACCCTAACCCGAACACGAACCCTAACCCGAACCCTACCCCTAACACTAATCCGAACCCTAACCCTAACCATAACCCTAATCCTAACCCGAACCCGAACCCTAACCCTAACCCGAACCCTAACCCTTACCCTAACCGTAACCCTAACCCGAACCCTAACCCGAACCCTAACCCTAACCCTAACCCAAACCCAAACCCTAACCCTAACCCTAACCCGAACCCAAACCCTAACCTTAACCGGAACCCTAAACCTAACCCTAACCCGAACCCTAACACTAAACATAACCCTAACCCGAACCCTAACCCGAACCCTAACCCGAACCCTAACGCTAACCCGAAACCGAACCATAACCCTAACCCGAACCCGAACCCGAACAGTAACCCTAACCCGAACCCTAACCCTAACCCGAACCCTAAACCTAACCCTAACCCTAAACCAAACCCTAAACCTAACCCTAACCCGAAACCTAACACTAAACCTAACCGAACCCTAACCCTAACCCGAACCCTAAACCAAACCCGAACCCGAACCCGAACCCTAACCCTAACCCGAAACCTAACCCTACCCTAACCCGAACCCTAACCCGAACCCGAACCCTAACCCGAACCCGAACCCTAACCCTAACCCTAACCCGAACCCTAACCCTAACCCTAACCCGAACGCTAACCCTAACCCGAATACTAACCCTAACCCTAACCCCAACCCTAAACCTAACCCAAAACCGAACTCTAACCCTAACCCGAACCCTAACCCTAAACCTAACCAGAATCCTAACCCTAACCCTAACCCGAACCCTAACCCGAACCCTAACCCTAATCCTAACCCTAACCCAAACCCTAACCCTAACCCTAACCCGAACCCTAACCCTAACCGTAACCCGAACCCTAACCCGAACCCTAACCCTAACCCTAACCCTAACCCTAACCCTAAACCTAACCCGAACCCTAACCCTAACCCGAACCCGAACCCTAACCCTAAACCTAACCCGAACACTAACCCTAACCCTCACCCGAACCTTAACCCTAACCTGAATCCTAAACCGATCCCTAACCCGAACCCTAACCCTAACCCTAACCCTAACCCTAACCCGAACCCTAACCCTAAACCTAACTCTAACCCTAAACCTAACCCTCACCCGAACCTTAACCCTAACCTGAACCCTAAACCGATCCCTAACCCGAAACCTAAACCTAACCCTAAACCTAACCCTAACCCGAAACCTAACCCTCACCCGAACCCTAACCCTAACCCTAACCCTAACCCGAAACCTAACCCGAACCCTAACCCGAACCCTAAGCTAACCCTAACCCGAACCCTAACCCTAAACCTATTCCGAAACCTAACCCGAACCCTAACCCTAACCCGAACCCGAACACTAAACCTAACCCTAACCCTAACCCGAACAGTAACCCTAACCCTAAACCTAACCCGAACCCTAACACTAACCTTAACCAGAACCCTAACACTAACCCTAACCCGAACCCGAACCATAACCCCTTACCCGAATCCTAACCCTAACCCGAACCCTAACCCCTTACCCGAATCCTAACCCTAACCCGAAACCTAACCCGAAACCTAAACCTAACCCGAACCCTAACCCTAACCCTAACCCGAACCCTAAACCTAACCCTAACCCGAACCCTAACCCTAACCCTAACCCGAACCCTAAAACGAACCCTAACCCTAACCCTAACCCGAACCCTAACCCTAACCCTAACCCGAACCCTAACCTGAACCCTAACCCTAACCCTAACCCGAACCCTAAACCTAATCCTAACCCGAACCTGAAACCTAAACCGAACCCTAACCCTAACCCTAATCCGAAACCTAACCCTAACCCTAACCCTAACCCTAACCCGAACCCGAAACCTAACCCGAACCCGAACCCTAACCCTAACCCTAACCCTAACCCTAACCCGAACCCTAACCCTAACCCTAACCCTAACCCGAACCTTAACCTGAACCCTAACCCGAACCCGAACCCTAACCCTAACCCTTACCCTAACCCTAACCCGAACCCTAACCCTAACCCTAACCGAAACCTAATCCGAACCCTAACCCTAACCCTAACCCTAACACTAACCCCTAACCCTAACCCGAAACCTAATCCTAACCCTAACCCGAACCCGAACCCTAACACCTAACCCGAACTCAAACCCTAAATCTAACCCTAACCCTAACCCGAAACCGAAACTTAACCCTAACCCGAACCCTAACCCTAACCCTAACCCGAACCCTAAACCTAACATGAACCCTAACCCTAACGCTAACCCTAACCCGAACCGTAACCCTAACCCCTAACCCGAACCCTAACCCTAACCCGAACCCTAACCCTAACCCGAACCCTAACCCTAAC
Source organism: Urocyon cinereoargenteus (assembly GCA_032313775.1). Taxonomy (NCBI): domain Eukaryota; kingdom Metazoa; phylum Chordata; class Mammalia; order Carnivora; family Canidae; genus Urocyon; species Urocyon cinereoargenteus. The sequence continues at coordinate 904,830 of JAVLSZ010000040.1, forward strand.
CCTAAACCTAACCCGAAACCTAACCCTAACCCGAACCCTAACCCGAACCCTAACCCTAACACTAACCCGAACCCTAACCCGAACCCTAAACTGAACCCTAACCCTAACCCTAACCCAAACCCTAACCCTAACCCTACCCCTAACCCTAACCCTAACCCAAACCCTAACCCGAACCCTAACCCTAACCCTAACCCGAACCCGAACCCGAACCCTAACCCGAAACCTAACCCGAACCCTAAACCGAACCGTAACCCGAACCCTAACCCTAACCCTATTCCGAAACCTAACCCAAACCCTAAGCCTAACACGAACCCGAACACTAACCCTAACCCTAACCCGAACCCGAACACTAACCCTAACACTAACCCTAACACCAATCCAAACCCGAACCCTAACCCGAACCCTAACCCGAACCCTAACCCTAACCCGAACCCTAACCCGAACCCTAACCCGATCCCTAACCCTAACCCTAACCCTAACCCTAACCCGAACGCTAACCCTAACCCTAAACCTAACCCGAACCCTAACCCTAACCCTAACCCGAACCCTAACCCTAACCATAACCCTAACCCGAACCTAACCCTAACCCCTAACCCTAACCCTAACCCTAACCCGAACACAAACCCTAACCCTAATCCTAACCCGAACCCGAAACCTAACCCGAACCTTACCCCTAACCCTATTCCGAAACCTAAACCGAACCCTAAGCCTAACACGAACCCGAACACTAACCCTAACCCTAACCGTAACCCTAACCCTAAACCGAACCCTAAACCTAACACGAACCCTAACCCTAACCCTAACCCGAACCCTAAACCTAACCCTAACCCGAACCCTAACCCGAAACCTACCCCTAACCCTAAACCTAACCCTAACCCTAACCCGAACCCTAACCCTAACCCTAACCCGAACCCGAACACTAACCCTAACACTAACCCTAACCCGAAACCGAACCCGAACCCTAACCAGAACCCTACCCTAACCCTAATCCTAACCCTAACCCGAACCCTAACCCTAAACGTAACCCGAACCCTAACCCGAACCCTAACCCTAACCCTAACCCGAACCCTAACCCTAAACCTAACCCGAAACCTAAACCTAACCCTAACCCGAACCCTAACCCTAAACCGAACCCTAACCCTAACACTAACCCTAACCCGAACCCCAACCCTAACCCGAACCCTAACCCTAAACCTAACCCGAACCCTAACCCTAACCCGAACCCGAACCCTAACCCTAAACCTAACCCGAACACTAACCCTAATCCTCACCCGAACCTTAACCCTAACCTGAACCCTAAACCGATCCCTAACCAGAACCCTAACCCTAACCCTAACCCTAACCCTAACCCGAACCCTAACCCTAACCCTAACTCTAACCTTAAACCTAACCCTCACCCGAACCTTAACCCTAACCTGAACCCTAAACCGATCTCTAACCCGAAACCTAAACCTAACCCTAAACCTAACCCTAACCCGAACCCTAACCCTAACCCTAACCCGAACCCTAACCCTAACCCTAACCCGAACCCTAACCCGAACCCTAACCCGAACCCTAAGCTAACCCTAACCCGAACCCTAACCCTAAACCTATTCCGAAACCTAACCCGAACCCTAACCCTAACCCGAACCCGAACACTAAACCTAACCCTAACCCTAACCCGAACAGTAACCCTAACCCTAACCCTAACCCGAACCCTAACACTAAACTTAACCAGAACCCTAACACTAACCCTAACCCGAACCCGAACCATAACCCCTTACCCGAATCCTAACCCTAAACCGAAACCTAACCCCTTACCCGAATCCTAACCCTAACCCGAAACCTAACCCGAAACCTAACCGTAACCCGAACCCTAACCCTAACCCTAACCCGAACCCTAAACCTAACCCTAACCCGAACCCTAACCCTAACCCTAACCCGAACCCTAAAACGCACCCTAACCCTAACCCTAACCCGAACCCTAACCCTAACCCTAAACCTAACCCTAACCTGAACCCTAACCCTAACCCTAACCCGAACCCTAAACCTAATCCTAACCCGAACCTGAACCCTAAACCGAACCCTAACCCTAACCCTAATCCGAAACCTAACCCTAACCCTAACCCTAACCCTAACCCGAACCCGAAACCTAACCCGAACCCGAACCCTAACCCTAACCCTAACCCTAACCCTAACCCGAACCCTAACCCTAACCCTAACCCTAACCCGAACCTTAACCTGAACCCTAACCCGAACCCGAACCCCAACCCTAACCCTTACACTAACCCTAACCCTAACCCGAACCCTAACCCTAACCCTAACCGAAACCTAATCCGAACCCTAACCCTAACCCTAACCCTAACACTAACCCCTAACCCTAACCCGAAACCTAATCCTAACCCTAACCCGAACCCGAACCCTAACACCTAACCCGAACTCAAACCCTAAACCTAACCCTAACCCTAACCCGAAACCGAACCTTAACCCTAACACGAACCCTAACCCTAACCCTAACCCGAACCCTAAACCTAACATGAACCCTAACCCTAACCCTAACCCTAACCCGAACCGTAACCCTAACCCCTAACCCGAACCCTAACCCTAACCCGAACCCTAACCCTAACCCGAACCCTAACCCTAACCCTAAACCTAACCCGAAACCTAACCCTAAACCGAACCCTAACCCGAACCCTAACCCTAACACTAACCCGAACCCTAACCCGAACCCTAAACCAAACCCTAACCCTAACCCTAACCCAAACCCTAACCCGAACCCTACCCCTAACCCTAACCCTAACCCAAACCCTAACACGAACCCTAACCCTAACCCTAACCCGAACCCGAACCCGAACCCTAACCCGAACCCAAACCCGAACCCTAACCCGAACCGTAACCCGAACCCTAACCCTAACCCTATTCCGAAACCTAACCCAAACCCTAAGCCTAACACGAACCCGAACACTAACCCTAACCCTAACCCGAACCCGAACACTAACCCTAACACTAACCCTAACACCAATCCAAACCCGAACCCTAACCCGAACCCTAACCCGAACCCTAACCCTAACCCGAACCCTAACCCGAACCCTAACCCGATCCCTAACCCGAACCCTAACCCTAACCCTAACCCGAACGCTAACCCTAACCCTAACCCTAACCCTAACCCGAACCCTAAACCTAACCCTAACCCGAACCCTAACCCTAACCATAACCCTAACCCGAACCTAACCCTAACACCTAACCCTAACCCTAACCCTAACCCGAACACTAACCCTAACCCTAAGCCGAACCTGAACCCGAAACCTAACCCGAACCCTAACCCGAACCCTATTCCGAAACCTAACCCGAACCCTAAGCCTAACACGAACCCGAACACTAACCCTAACCCTAACCGTAACCCTAACCCTAACCCGAACCCTAAACCTAAACCGAACCCTAACCCTAACCCTAACCCTAACCCGAACCCTAAACCTAACCCTAACCCGAACCCTAACCCTAACCCGAACCCTAACCCTAAACCTAACCCGAATCCTAACCCTAACCCGAACCCTAACCCGAACACTAACCCTAACCCTAACCCGAACCCTAACCCTAACGCTAACCCTAACCCTAACCCGAACCCTAACCCTAACCCTAACTCTAAACCTAAACCTAACCCTCACCCGAACCCTAACCTGAACCCTAACCCGAACCCTAACCCTAACCCTAACCCGAACCCTAACCCGAATCCTACCCCTAACCCTAAACCTAACCCTAACCCTAACCCTAACCCGAACCCTAACCCTAACCCTAACCCGAACCCTAACCCGAACCCTACCCCTAACCCTAACACTAACCCTAAACCTAACCCGAACCCTAACCCTAACACTAACCCTAACCCTAACCCGAACCGGAACCCGAACCCTAAACCTAACCCCTAACCCGAACGCTAAACCTAAACCGAACCCTAACCCTAACCCGAACCATAGCCCTAAACCGAACCCTAACCTAACCCCAATCCGAACCCTAACCCTAACTCTAAACCTAACCCTAACACTAACCCCTAACCCTAACCCCAAACCTAACCCTCACACTAACCCTAACCCTAACCCGAACCCTAACCCTAACCCTAACCAACCCTAACCCGAACCCGAACACTAACCCTAACACCTAACCCGAAACCTAACCCTAACCAGAACCCTAACCCTAACCCGAACCCTAACCCTAACCCTAACCCTAACCCGAACCCGAACCCTAACCCTAACCCTAACCCTAAACCTAACCCTAACTGAACCCGAACCCTAACCCTAACCCGAACCCTAACCCTAACCCGAACTCTAACCCTAACCCTAACCCGAACCCTAACCCTAACCCTAACCCGAACCCTTACCGTAACCCGAACACTAACCCTAACCCTAACCCTAACCCTAACCCGAACCCTAACCCTTACCCGAACCCTAACCCGAACCCTAACCCTAACCCTAACCTGAACACTAACCCCTAACAATAACCCGAACCCGAACCCTAACCCGAACCCTAACCCTAAACCTAACCCGAACCCTAACCCTAACCCTAACCCTAACCCGAACCCTAACCCTAACCCTAACCCGAACCCTAACCCTAACCGTAACCCGAACCCTAACCCGAACCCTAACCCTAACCCTAACCCTAACCCTAAACCTAACCCGAACCCTAACCCTAACCCGAACCCGAACCCTAACCCTAAACCTAACCCGAACACTAACCCTAACCCTCACCCGAACCTTAACCCTAACCTGAATCCTAAACCGATCCCTAACCCGAACCCTAACCCTAACCCTAACCCTAACCCTAACCCGAACCCTAACCCTAAACCTAACTCTAACCCTAAACCTAACCCTCACCCGAACCTTAACCCTAACCTGAACCCTAAACCGATCCCTAACCCGAAACCTAAACCTAACCCTAAACCTAACCCTAACCCGAAACCTAACCCTCACCCGAACCCTAACCCTAACCCTAACCCTAACCCGAAACCTAACCCGAACCCTAACCCGAACCCTAAGCTAACCCTAACCCGAACCCTAACCCTAAACCTATTCCGAAACCTAACCCGAACCCTAACCCTAACCCGAACCCGAACACTAAACCTAACCCTAACCCTAACCCGAACAGTAACCCTAACCCTAAACCTAACCCGAACCCTAACACTAACCTTAACCAGAACCCTAACACTAACCCTAACCCGAACCCGAACCATAACCCCTTACCCGAATCCTAACCCTAACCCGAACCCTAACCCCTTACCCGAATCCTAACCCTAACCCGAAACCTAACCCGAAACCTAAACCTAACCCGAACCCTAACCCTAACCCTAACCCGAACCCTAAACCTAACCCTAACCCGAACCCTAACCCTAACCCTAACCCGAACCCTAAAACGAACCCTAACCCTAACCCTAACCCGAACCCTAACCCTAACCCTAACCCGAACCCTAACCTGAACCCTAACCCTAACCCTAACCCGAACCCTAAACCTAATCCTAACCCGAACCTGAAACCTAAACCGAACCCTAACCCTAACCCTAATCCGAAACCTAACCCTAACCCTAACCCTAACCCTAACCCGAACCCGAAACCTAACCCGAACCCGAACCCTAACCCTAACCCTAACCCTAACCCTAACCCGAACCCTAACCCTAACCCTAACCCTAACCCGAACCTTAACCTGAACCCTAACCCGAACCCGAACCCTAACCCTAACCCTTACCCTAACCCTAACCCGAACCCTAACCCTAACCCTAACCGAAACCTAATCCGAACCCTAACCCTAACCCTAACCCTAACACTAACCCCTAACCCTAACCCGAAACCTAATCCGAACCCTAACCCTAACCCTAACCCTAACACTAACCCCTAACCCTAACCCGAAACCTAATCCTAACCCTAACCCTAACCCTAACCCTAACACTAACCCCTAACCCTAACCCGAACCCTAACCCGAACCCTAACCCTAACACTAACCCGAACCCTAACCCGAACCCTAAACTGAACCCTAACCCTAACCCTAACCCAAACCCTAACCCTAACCCTACCCCTAACCCTAACCCTAACCCAAACCCTAACCCGAACCCTAACCCTAACCCTAACCCGAACCCGAACCCGAACCCTAACCCGAAACCTAACCCGAACCCTAAACCGAACCGTAACCCGAACCCTAACCCTAACCCTATTCCGAAACCTAACCCAAACCCTAAGCCTAACACGAACCCGAACACTAACCCTAACCCTAACCCGAACCCGAACACTAACCCTAACACTAACCCTAACACCAATCCAAACCCGAACCCTAACCCGAACCCTAACCCGAACCCTAACCCTAACCCGAACCCTAACCCGAACCCTAACCCGATCCCTAACCCTAACCCTAACCCTAACCCTAACCCGAACGCTAACCCTAACCCTAAACCTAACCCGAACCCTAACCCTAACCCTAACCCGAACCCTAACCCTAACCATAACCCTAACCCGAACCTAACCCTAACCCCTAACCCTAACCCTAACCCTAACCCGAACACAAACCCTAACCCTAATCCTAACCCGAACCCGAAACCTAACCCGAACCTTACCCCTAACCCTATTCCGAAACCTAAACCGAACCCTAAGCCTAACACGAACCCGAACACTAACCCTAACCCTAACCGTAACCCTAACCCTAAACCGAACCCTAAACCTAACACGAACCCTAACCCTAACCCTAACCCGAACCCTAAACCTAACCCTAACCCGAACCCTAACCCGAAACCTACCCCTAACCCTAAACCTAACCCTAACCCTAACCCGAACCCTAACCCTAACCCTAACCCGAACCCGAACACTAACCCTAACACTAACCCTAACCCGAAACCGAACCCGAACCCTAACCAGAACCCTACCCTAACCCTAATCCTAACCGTAACCCGAACCCTAACCCTAAACGTAACCCGAACCCTAACCCGAACCCTAACCCTAACCCTAACCCGAACCCTAACCCTAAACCTAACCCGAAACCTAAACCTAACCCTAACCCGAACCCTAACCCTAAACCGAACCCTAACCCTAACACTAACCCTAACCCGAACCCCAACCCTAACCCGAACCCTAACCCTAAACCTAACCCGAACCCTAACCCTAACCCGAACCCGAACCCTAACCCTAAACCTAACCCGAACACTAACCCTAATCCTCACCCGAACCTTAACCCTAACCTGAACCCTAAACCGATCCCTAACCAGAACCCTAACCCTAACCCTAACCCTAACCCTAACCCGAACCCTAACCCTAACCCTAACTCTAACCTTAAACCTAACCCTCACCCGAACCTTAACCCTAACCTGAACCCTAAACCGATCTCTAACCCGAAACCTAAACCTAACCCTAAACCTAACCCTAACCCGAACCCTAACCCTAACCCGAACCCTAACCCTAACCATAACCCTAACCCGAACCCTAACCCGAACCCTAACCCGAACCGTAAGCTAACCCTAACCCGAACCCTAACCCTAAACCTATTCCGAAACCTAACCCGAACCCTAACCCTAACCCGAACCCGAACACTAAACCTAACCCTAACCCTAACCCGAACAGTAACCCTAACCCTAACCCTAACCCGAACCCTAACACTAAACTTAACCAGAACCCTAACACTAACCCTAACCCGAACCCGAACCATAACCCCTTACCCGAATCCTAACCCTAAACCGAAACCTAACCCCTTACCCGAATCCTAACCCTAACCCGAAACCTAACCCGAAACCTAACCGTAACCCGAACCCTAACCCTAACCCTAACCCGAACCCTAAACCTAACCCTAACCCGAACCCTAACCCTAACCCTAACCCGAACCCTAAAACGCACCCTAACCCTAACCCTAACCCGAACCCTAACCCTAACCCTAAACCTAACCCTAACCTGAACCCTAACCCTAACCCTAACCCGAACCCTAAACCTAATCCTAACCCGAACCTGAACCCTAAACCGAACCCTAACCCTAACCCTAATCCGAAACCTAACCCTAACCCTAACCCTAACCCTAACCCGAACCCGAAACCTAACCCGAACCCGAACCCTAACCCTAACCCTAACCCTAACCCGAACCCTAACCCTAACCCTAACCCTAACCCGAACCTTAACCTGAACCCTAACCCGAACCCGAACCCCAACCCTAACCCTTACACTAACCCTAACCCTAACCCGAACCCTAACCCTAACCCTAACCGAAACCTAATCCGAACCCTAACCCTAACCCTAACCCTAACACTAACCCCTAACCCTAACCCGAAACCTAATCCTAACCCTAACCCGAACCCGAACCCTAACACCTAACCCGAACTCAAACCCTAAACCTAACCCTAACCCTAACCCGAAACCGAACCTTAACCCTAACACGAACCCTAACCCTAACCCTAACCCGAACCCTAAACCTAACATGAACCCTAACCCTAACCCTAACCCTAACCCGAACCGTAACCCTAACCCCTAACCCGAACCCTAACCCTAACCCGAACCCTAACCCTAACCCGAACCCTAACCCTAACCCTAAACCTAACCCGAAACCTAACCCTAAACCTAACCCGAAACCTAACCCTAAACCGAACCCTAACCCGAACCCTAACCCTAACACTAACCCGAACCCTAACCCGAACCCTAAACCAAACCCTAACCCTAACCCTAACCCAAACCCTAACCCGAACCCTACCCCTAACCCTAACCCTAACCCAAACCCTAACACGAACCCTAACCCTAACCCTAACCCGAACCCGAACCCGAACCCTAACCCGAACCCAAACCCGAACCCTAACCCGAACCGTAACCCGAACCCTAACCCTAACCCTATTCCGAAACCTAACCCAAACCCTAAGCCTAACACGAACCCGAACACTAACCCTAACCCTAACCCGAACCCGAACACTAACCCTAACACTAACCCTAACACCAATCCAAACCCGAACCCTAACCCGAACCCTAACCCGAACCCTAACCCTAACCCGAACCCTAACCCGAACCCTAACCCGATCCCTAACCCGAACCCTAACCCTAACCCTAACCCGAACGCTAACCCTAACCCTAACCCTAAACCTAACCCGAACCCTAAACCTAACCCTAACCCTAACACCTAACCCTAACCCTAACCCTAACCCGAACACTAACCCTAACCCTAAGCCGAACCTGAACCCGAAACCTAACCCGAACCCTAACCCGAACCCTATTCCGAAACCTAACCCGAACCCTAAGCCTAACACGAACCCGAACACTAACCCTAACCCTAACCGTAACCCTAACCCTAACCCGAACCCTAAACCTAAACCGAACCCTAACCCTAACCCTAACCCTAACCCGAACCCTAAACCTAACCCTAACCCGAACCCTAACCCTAACCCGAACCCTAACCCTAAACCTAACCCGAATCCTAACCCTAACCCGAACCCTAACCCGAACACTAACCCTAACCCTAACCCGAACCCTAACCCTAACCCTAACCCTAACCCTAACCCGAACCCTAACCCTAACCCTAACTCTAAACCTAAACCTAACCCTCACCCGAACCCTAACCTGAACCCTAACCCGAACCCTAACCCTAACCCTAACCCGAACCCTAACCCGAATCCTACCCCTAACCCTAAACCTAACCCTAACCCTAACCCTAACCCGAACCCTAACCCTAACCCTAACCCGAACCCTAACCCGAACCCTACCCCTAACCCTAACACTAACCCTAAACCTAACCCGAACCCTAACCCTAACACTAACCCTAACCCTAACCCGAACCGGAACCCGAACCCTAAACCTAACCCCTAACCCGAACGCTAACCCTAAACCGAACCCTAACCCTAACCCGAACCCTAGCCCTAAACCGAACCCTAACCTAACCCCAATCCGAACCCTAACCCTAACTCTAAACCTAACCCTAACACTAACCCCTAACCCTAACCCCAAACCTAACCCTCACACTAACCCTAACCCTAACCCGAACCCTAACCCTAACCCTAACCAACCCTAACCCGAACCCGAACACTAACACTAACACCTAACCCGAAACCTAACCCTAACCAGAACCCTAACCCTAACCCGAACCCTAACCCTAACCCTAACCCTAACCCGAACCCGAACCCTAACCCTAACCCTAACCCTAAACCTAACCCTAACTGAACCCGAACCCTAACCCTAACCCGAACCCTAACCCTAACCCGAACTCTAACCCTAACCCTAACCCGAACCCTAACCCTAACCCTAACCCGAACCCTTACCGTAACCCGAACACTAACCCTAACCCTAACCCTAACCCTAACCCGAACCCTAACCCTTACCCGAACCCTAACCCGAACCCTAACCCTAACCCTAACCTGAACACTAACCCCTAACAATAACCCGAACCCGAACCCTAACCCGAACCCTAACCCTAAACCTAACCCGAACCCTAACCCTAACCCTAACCCTAACCCGAACCCTAACCCTAACCCGAAACCTAACCCGAACCCTAACCCGAAGCCTAACCCGAGCGTTAACCCTAACCCGAACCCTAAACCTAACCCCTAACCCTAACCCTAACCCTAACCCGAACCCGAACGCTAACCCTAACCCTAACCCCTAACCCTAACCCTAACCCTAACCCTAACCCGAACCCTAACCCGAACCCGAACCCTAACCCTAACCCGAACCCTAACCCTAACCCGAACTCTAACCCTAACCCTAACCCGAAACCTAACCCTAACCCTAAACCATACCCGAACCCTAACCCTAACTCTATACCGAACCCGAACCCTAACCCTATCCTGAACCCTAACCCTAACCCGAACCCTAACCCTAACCCGAAACCTAAACCTAACCCTAAACCGACCACTAACCCGAACCCTAACACGTACCCTAACCCTAACCCTAACCCTAACCCGAACCCTAACCCTAACCCTAACCCTAACCCAAATCCTAACCCTAACCCGAAACAAAACCCTAACCCTAACCCGAACCCTAACCCTAAACCTAACCCGAACCCTAACCCTAAACTTAACCCGAACCCTAACCCTAACCCGAACCCTAACCCTAACCCTAACCCGAACCCTAACACTATCCCTAACCCAACCCCTAACCCGAACCCTAAAATGTACCCTAACCCTAACCCTAACCCTAACCCTAACCCGAACCATAACCCTAACCCTAACCCTAACCCGAACCCTAACCCTAACCCGAACGCTAACCCTAACCCGAACCCTAACCCTAACCCGAACCCGAACCCGAACCCTAACCCTAACCCTAACCCGAACACTAACCCTAACCATAACCCTAACCCGAACCCTAACCCTAATCCTAACCCTAACCCGAATCCTAACTCTAACCAGAACCCTAACCCTAACCCTAACCCGAACCCGAACCCGAACCCTAACCCGAACCCTAACCCTCACCCTAAACCGAACCCTAAACCTAACCCTAACCCTAACCCGAACCCGAACCCTAACTCTAACCCGAACCCTATCCCTTACCCTAACCCAAACCCTAACCCTAACCCTAAACCTAACCCGAACCCTAACCCGAACCCTAACCCGATCCCTAACCCGAACCCTAACCCTAACCCTCACCCGAACCCTAACACTAACCCTAACCCTAACCCTAACCCGAACCCTAACCCTAACCCTAACCCGAACCCTAAACCTAACCATAACCCTAACCCGAACCCTAAAACTAACCCCTAACCCTAACCCTAACCCTAACCCGAACCCGAACCCTAACCCTAACACTAACCCCTAACCCTAACCCTAACCCGAACCCTAACCCGAACCCTAACCCTAACCCTAAACCTAACCCGAACCCGAACCCGAAACCTAACCCGAACCTTACCCCTAACCCTAATCCGAACCCTAAACCTAACCCTAACCCTAACCCTAACCCATACCCGAACCCTAACCCTAACTCTATCCCGAACCCGAACCCTAACCCTAACGCGAACCCTAACCCTAACCCGAACCCTAACCCTAACCTGAAACCTAACCCTAACCCTAAACCGACCCCTAACACGACCCTAACACGTACCCTAACCCTAACCCTAATCCTAACCCTAACCCGAACCCTAACCCTAACCCTAACCCTAACCCGAATCCTAACCCTAACCCTAACCCGAACCCTAACCCTAACCCTAACCCTAACCCGAACCATAACCCTAAACCTAACCCGAACCCTAACCCTAACCCTAACCCGAACCCTAACCCTAACCCGAACCCTAACCCTAACCCTAACCCTAACCCGAACCATAACCCTAACCCTAACCCTAACCCGAACCCCAACCCTAACCCGAACCCTAACCATAACCCGAACCCTAACCCTAACCCGAACCCGAACGCTAACCCTAACCCTAACCCTAACACTAACCGTAACCATAAGCCTAACCCGAACCCGAACCCTAACCCTAACCCTAATCCTAACCCTACCCGAATCCTAACTCTAACCCGAACCCTAACCCGAACCCTAACCCGAACCCTAAACCTAACCCGAACCCTAACCCTAACCCTAACCCGAACACTAACCCGAACCCTAACCCTAACCGTAACCCGAAACCTAACCCTAACCCTAACCCGAACCCTAACACGAACCCGAACCCTAACCCTAACCCGAACCCTAATCCGAACCCTAACCCTAAACCTAACCCTAACCCTAACCCGAACCCTAACCCTAAGCCTAACCCGAACCCTAACCCTAACCCTAAACGGAACCCTAACCCTAACCCTAACCCGAACACGAACCCTAAACCTAACCCTAACCGGAATCCTAACCCTAACCTTAACCCTAACCCGAAACATAACCCTAAACCGAACCCTAACCCTAACCCTAACCCTAACCCTACCCCGAACCCTACCCCGAACCCTAACCCGAACCCTAACCCTAAACCTAACCCGAATCCTAACCCTAACCCTAACCCGAACCCGAACCCTAACCCGAACGCTAACCCTAACCCTAATACGAACCCTAACCCTAACCCTAACCCGAACCCTGACCCTAACCCAACCCTTACCCGAACCCTAACCCTAACCCTAACCCTAACCCGAACCCTAACCCTAAACCTAACCCTAACCGGAACCCTAACCCTAACCCTAACCGTAACCCAAACGGTAACACTAACCCTAACCCCTAACCCTAACCCTAAACCTAACCCTAACCCGAACCCTAACCCTAACCCTATCCCTAACCCTAACCCGAACCCGAACCCTAACCCGAACCCTACCCCTAACACTAATCCGAACCCTAACCCTAACCATAACCCTAATCCTAACCCGAACCCGAACCCTAACCCTAACCCGAACCCTAACCCTTACCCTAACCGTAACCCTAACCCGAACCCTAACCCGAACCCTAACCCTAACCCTAACCCAAAACCAAACCCTAACCCTAACCCTAACCCGAACCCAAACCCTAACCTTAACCGGAACCCTAAACCTAACCCTAACCCGAACCCTAACACTAAACCTAACCCGAACCCTAACCCTAACCCGAACCCGAACCCTAACCCTAAACCTAACCCGAACACTAACCCTAACCCTCACCCGAACCTTAACCCTAACCTGAATCCTAAACCGATCCCTAACCCGAACCCTAACCCTAACCCTAACCCTAACCCGAACCCTAACCCTAAACCTAACTCTAACCCTAAACCTAACCCTCACCCGAACCTTAACCCTAACCTGAACCCTAAACCGATCCCTAACCCGAAACCTAAACCTAACCCTAAACCTAACCCTAACCCGAAACCTAACCCTCACCCGAACCCTAACCCTAACCCTAACCCTAACCCGAAACCTAACCCGAACCCTAACCCGAACCCTAAGCTAACCCTAACCCGAACCCTAACCCTAAACCTATTCCGAAACCTAACCCGAACCCTAACCCTAACCCGAACCCGAACACTAAACCTAACCCTAACCCTAACCCGAACAGTAACCCTAACCCTAACCCTAACCCGAACCCTAACACTAACCTTAACCAGAACCCTAACATTAACCCTAACCCGAACCCGAACCATAACCCCTTACCCGAATCCTAACCCTAACCCGAACCCTAACCCCTTACCCGAATCCTAACCCTAACCCGAAACCTAACCCGAAACCTAAACCTAACCCGAACCCTAACCCTAACCCTAACCCGAACCCTAAACCTAACCCTAACCCGAACCCTAACCCTAACCCTAACCCGAACCCTAAAACGAACCCTAACCCTAACCCTAACCCGAACCCTAACCCTAACCCTAACCCGAACCCTAACCTGAACCCTAACCCTAACCCTAACCCGAACCCTAAACCTAATCCTAACCCGAACCTGAAACCTAAACCGAACCCTAACCCTAACCCTAATCCGAAACCTAACCCTAACCCTAACCCTAACCCTAACCCGAACCCGAAACCTAACCCGAACCCGAACCCTAAACCTAACCCTAACCCTAACCCTAACCCGAACCCTAACCCTAACCCTAACCCTAACCCGAACCTTAACCTGAACCCTAACCCGAACCCGAACCCTAACCCTAACCCTTAACCTAACCCAAACCCGAACCCTAACCCTAACCCTAACCGAAACCTAATCCGAACCCTAACCCTAACCCTAACCCTAACACTAACCCCTAACCCTAACCCGAAACCTAATCCTAACCCTAACCCGAACCCGAACCCTAACACCTAACCCGAACTCAAACCCTAAATCTAACCCTAACCCTAACCCGAAACCGAACCTTAACCCTAACCCGAACCCTAACCCTAACCCTAACCCGAACCCTAAACCTAACATGAACCCTAACCCTAACGCTAACCCTAACCCGAACCGTAACCCTAACCCCTAACCCGAACCCTAACCCTAACCCGAACCCTAACCCTAACCCGAACCCTAACCCTAACCCTAAACCTAACCCGAAACCTAACCCTAACCCGAACCCTAACCCGAACCCTAACCCTAACACTAACCCGAACCCTAACCCGAACCCTAAACTGAACCCTAACCCTAACCCTAACCCAAACCCTAACCCTAACCCTACCCCTAACCCTAACCCTAACCCAAACCCTAACCCGAACCCTAACCCTAACCCTAACCCGAACCCGAACCCGAACCCTAACCCGAAACCTAACCCGAACCCTAACCCGAACCGTAACCCGAACCCTAACCCTAACCCTATTCCGAAACCTAACCCAAACCCTAAGCCTAACACGAACCCGAACACTAACCCTAACCCTAACCCGAACCCGAACACTAACCCTAACACTAACCCTAACACCAATCCAAACCCGAACCCTAACCCGAACCCTAACCCGAACCCTAACCCTAACCCGAACCCTAACCCGAACCCTAACCCGATCCCTAACCCTAACCCTAACCCTAACCCTAACCCGAACGCTAACCCTAACCCTAAACCTAACCCGAACCCTAACCCTAACCCTACCCGAACCCTAACCCTAACCATAACCCTAACCCGAACCTAACCCTAACCCCTAACCCTAACCCTAACCCTAACCCGAACACAAACCCTAACCCTAACCCTAACCCGAACCCGAAACCTAACCCGAACCTTACCCCTAACCCTATTCCGAAACCTAATCCGAACCCTAAGCCTAACACGAACCCAAACACTAACCCTAACCCTAACCGTAACCCTAACCCTAAACCGAACCCTAAACCTAACACGAACCCTAACCCTAACCCTAACCCGAACCCTAAACCTAACCCTAACCCGAACCCTAACCCGAAACCTACCCCTAACCCTAAACCTAACCCTAACCCTAACCCGAACCCTAACCCTAACCCTAACCCTAACCCTAACCCGAACCCTAACCCTAACCCTAACTCTAAACCTAAACCTAACCCTCACCCGAACCCTAACCTGAACCCTAACCCGAACCCTAACCCTAACCCTAACCCGAACCCTAACCCGAATCCTACCCCTAACCCTAAACCTAACCCTAACCCTAACCCTAACCCGAACCCTAACCCTAACCCTAACCCGAACCCTAACCCGAACCCTACCCCTAACCCTAACACTAACCCTAAACCTAACCCGAACCCTAACCCTAACACTAACCCTAACCCTAACCCGAACCGGAACCCGAACCCTAAACCTAACCCCTAACCCGAACGCTAACCCTAAACCGAACCCTAACCCTAACCCGAACCATAGCCCTAAACCGAACCCTAACCTAACCCCAATCCGAACCCTAACCCTAACTCTAAACCTAACCCTAACACTAACCCCTAACCCTAACCCCAAACCTAACCCTCACACTAACCCTAACCCTAACCCGAACCCTAACCCTAACCCTAACCAACCCTAACCCGAACCCGAACACTAACACTAACACCTAACCCGAAACCTAACCCTAACCAGAACCCTAACCCTAACCCGAACCCTAACCCTAACCCTAACCCTAACCCGAACCCGAACCCTAACCCTAACCCTAACCCTAAACCTAACCCTAACTGAACCCGAACCCTAACCCTAACCCGAACCCTAACCCTAACCCGAACTCTAACCCTAACCCTAACCCGAACCCTAACCCTAACCCTAACCCGAACCCTTACCGTAACCCGAACACTAACCCTAACCCTAACCCTAACCCTAACCCGAACCCTAACCCTTACCCGAACCCTAACCCGAACCCTAACCCTAACCCTAACCTGAACACTAACCCCTAACAATAACCCGAACCCGAACCCTAACCCGAACCCTAACCCTAAACCTAACCCGAACCCTAACCCTAACCCTAACCCTAACCCGAACCCTAACCCTAACCCTAACCCGAACCCTAACCCTAACCGTAACCCGAACCCTAACCCGAACCCTAACCCTAACCCTAACCCTAACCCTAACCCTAAACCTAACCCGAACCCTAACCCTAACCCGAACCCGAACCCTAACCCTAAACCTAACCCGAACACTAACCCTAACCCTCACCCGAACCTTAACCCTAACCTGAATCCTAAACCGATCCCTAACCCGAACCCTAACCCTAACCCTAACCCTAACCCTAACCCGAACCCTAACCCTAAACCTAACTCTAACCCTAAACCTAACCCTCACCCGAACCTTAACCCTAACCTGAACCCTAAACCGATCCCTAACCCGAAACCTAAACCTAACCCTAAACCTAACCCTAACCCGAAACCTAACCCTCACCCGAACCCTAACCCTAACCCTAACCCTAACCCGAAACCTAACCCGAACCCTAACCCGAACCCTAAGCTAACCCTAACCCGAACCCTAACCCTAAACCTATTCCGAAACCTAACCCGAACCCTAACCCTAACCCGAACCCGAACACTAAACCTAACCCTAACCCTAACCCGAACAGTAACCCTAACCCTAAACCTAACCCGAACCCTAACACTAACCTTAACCAGAACCCTAACACTAACCCTAACCCGAACCCGAACCATAACCCCTTACCCGAATCCTAACCCTAACCCGAACCCTAACCCCTTACCCGAATCCTAACCCTAACCCGAAACCTAACCCGAAACCTAAACCTAACCCGAACCCTAACCCTAACCCTAACCCGAACCCTAAACCTAACCCTAACCCGAACCCTAACCCTAACCCTAACCCGAACCCTAAAACGAACCCTAACCCTAACCCTAACCCGAACCCTAACCCTAACCCTAACCCGAACCCTAACCTGAACCCTAACCCTAACCCTAACCCGAACCCTAAACCTAATCCTAACCCGAACCTGAAACCTAAACCGAACCCTAACCCTAACCCTAATCCGAAACCTAACCCTAACCCTAACCCTAACCCTAACCCGAACCCGAAACCTAACCCGAACCCGAACCCTAACCCTAACCCTAACCCTAACCCTAACCCGAACCCTAACCCTAACCCTAACCCTAACCCGAACCTTAACCTGAACCCTAACCCGAACCCGAACCCTAACCCTAACCCTTACCCTAACCCTAACCCGAACCCTAACCCTAACCCTAACCGAAACCTAATCCGAACCCTAACCCTAACCCTAACCCTAACACTAACCCCTAACCCTAACCCGAAACCTAATCCTAACCCTAACCCGAACCCGAACCCTAACACCTAACCCGAACTCAAACCCTAAATCTAACCCTAACCCTAACCCGAAACCGAACCTTAACCCTAACCCGAACCCTAACCCTAACCCTAACCCGAACCCTAAACCTAACATGAACCCTAACCCTAACGCTAACCCTAACCCGAACGGTAACCCTAACCCCTAACCCGAACCCTAACCCTAACCCGAACCCTAACCCTAACCCGAACCCTAACCCTAACCCTAAACCTAACCCGAAACCTAACCCTAACCCGAACCCTAACCCGAACCCTAACCCTAACACTAACCCGAACCCTAACCCGAACCCTAAACTGAACCCTAACCCTAACCCTAACCCAAACCCTAACCCTAACCCTACCCCTAACCCTAACCCTAACCCAAACCCTAACCCGAACCCTAACCCTAACCCTAACCCGAACCCGAACCCGAACCCTAACCCGAAACCTAACCCGAACCCTAAACCGAACCGTAACCCGAACCCTAACCCTAACCCTATTCCGAAACCTAACCCAAACCCTAAGCCTAACACGAACCCGAACACTAACCCTAACCCTAACCCGAACCCGAACACTAACCCTAACACTAACCCTAACACCAATCCAAACCCGAACCCTAACCCGAACCCTAACCCGAACCCTAACCCTAACCCGAACCCTAACCCGAACCCTAACCCGATCCCTAACCCTAACCCTAACCCTAACCCTAACCCGAACGCTAACCCTAACCCTAAACCTAACCCGAACCCTAACCCTAACCCTAACCCGAACCCTAACCCTAACCATAACCCTAACCCGAACCTAACCCTAACCCCTAACCCTAACCCAAACCCTAACCCGAACACAAACCCTAACCCTAATCCTAACCCGAACCCGAAACCTAACCCGAACCTTACCCCTAACCCTATTCCGAAACCTAAACCGAACCCTAAGCCTAACACGAACCCGAACACTAACCCTAACCCTAACCGTAACCCTAACCCTAAACCGAACCCTAAACCTAACACGAACCCTAACCCTAACCCTAACCCGAACCCTAAACCTAACCCTAACCCGAACCCTAACCCGAAACCTACCCCTAACCCTAAACCTAACCCTAACCCTAACCCGAACCCTAACCCTAACCCTAACCCGAACCCGAACACTAACCCTAACACTAACCCTAACCCGAAACCGAACCCGAACCCTAACCAGAACCCTACCCTAACCCTAATCCTAACCCTAACCCGAACCCTAACCCTAAACGTAACCCGAACCCTAACCCGAACCCTAACCCTAACCCTAACCCGAACCCTAACCCTAAACCTAACCCGAAACCTAAACCTAACCCTAACCCGAACCCTAACCCTAAACCGAACCCTAACCCTAACACTAACCCTAACCCGAACCCCAACCCTAACCCGAACCCTAACCCTAAACCTAACCCGAACCCTAACCCTAACCCGAACCCGAACCCTAACCCTAAACCTAACCCGAACACTAACCCTAATCCTCACCCGAACCTTAACCCTAACCTGAACCCTAAACCGATCCCTAACCAGAACCCTAACCCTAACCCTAACCCTAACCCTAACCCGAACCCTAACCCTAACCCTAACTCTAACCTTAAACCTAACCCTCACCCGAACCTTAACCCTAACCTGAACCCTAAACCGATCTCTAACCCGAAACCTAAACCTAACCCTAAACCTAACCCTAACCCGAACCCTAACCCTAACCCGAACCCTAACCCTAACCCTAACCCTAACCCGAACCCTAACCCGAACCCTAACCCGAACCCTAAGCTAACCCTAACCCGAACCCTAACCCTAAACCTATTCCGAAACCTAACCCGAACCCTAACCCTAACCCGAACCCGAACACTAAACCTAACCCTAACCCTAACCCGAACAGTAACCCTAACCCTAACCCTAACCCGAACCCTAACACTAAACTTAACCAGAACCCTAACACTAACCCTAACCCGAACCCGAACCATAACCCCTTACCCGAATCCTAACCCTAAACCGAAACCTAACCCCTTACCCGAATCCTAACCCTAACCCGAAACCTAACCCGAAACCTAACCGTAACCCGAACCCTAACCCTAACCCTAACCCGAACCCTAAACCTAACCCTAACCCGAACCCTAACCCTAACCCTAACCCGAACCCTAAAACGCACCCTAACCCTAACCCTAACCCGAACCCTAACCCTAACCCTAAACCTAACCCTAACCTGAACCCTAACCCTAACCCTAATCCGAAACCTAAACCTAACCCTAACCCTAACCCTAACCCGAACCCGAAACCTAACCCGAACCCGAACCCTAACCCTAACCCTAACCCTAACCCTAACCCGAACCCTAACCCTAACCCTAACCCTAACCCGAACCTTAACCTGAACCCTAACCCGAACCCGAACCCCAACCCTAACCCTTACACTAACCCTAACCCTAACCCGAACCCTAACCCTAACCCTAACCGAAACCTAATCCGAACCCTAACCCTAACCCTAACCCTAACACTAACCCCTAACCCTAACCCGAAACCTAATCCTAACCCTAACCCGAACCCGAACCCTAACACCTAACCCGAACTCAAACCCTAAACCTAACCCTAACCCTAACCCGAAACCGAACCTTAACCCTAACACGAACCCTAACCCTAACCCTAACCCGAACCCTAAACCTAACATGAACCCTAACCCTAACCCTAACCCTAACCCGAACCGTAACCCTAACCCCTAACCCGAACCCTAACCCTAACCCGAACCCTAACCCTAACCCGAACCCTAACCCTAACCCTAAACCTAACCCGAAACCTAACCCTAAACCTAACCCGAAACCTAACCCTAAACCGAACCCTAACCCGAACCCTAACCCTAACACTAACCCGAACCCTAACCCGAACCCTAAACCAAACCCTAACCCTAACCCTAACCCAAACCCTAACCCGAACCCTACCCCTAACCCTAACCCTAACCCAAACCCTAACACGAACCCTAACCCTAACCCTAACCCGAACCCGAACCCGAACCCTAACCCGAACCCAAACCCGAACCCTAACCCGAACCGTAACCCGAACCCTAACCCTAACCCTATTCCGAAACCTAACCCAAACCCTAAGCCTAACACGAACCCGAACACTAACCCTAACCCTAACCCGAACCCGAACACTAACCCTAACACTAACCCTAACACCAATCCAAACCCGAACCCTAACCCGAACCCTAACCCGAACCCTAACCCTAACCCGAACCCTAACCCGAACCCTAACCCGATCCCTAACCCGAACCCTAACCCTAACCCTAACCCGAACGCTAACCCTAACCCTAACCCTAACCCTAACCCGAACCCTAAACCTAACCCTAACCCGAACCCTAACCCTAACCATAACCCTAACCCGAACCTAACCCTAACACCTAACCCTAACCCTAACCCTAACCCGAACACTAACCCTAACCCTAAGCCGAACCTGAACCCGAAACCTAACCCGAACCCTAACCCGAACCCTATTCCGAAACCTAACCCGAACCCTAAGCCTAACACGAACCCGAACACTAACCCTAACCCTAACCGTAACCCTAACCCTAACCCGATCCCTAAACCTAAACCGAACCCTAACCCTAACCCTAACCCTAACCCGAACCCTAAACCTAACCCTAACCCGAACCCTAACCCTAACCCGAACCCTAACCCTAAACCTAACCCGAATCCTAACCCTAACCCGAACCCTAACCCGAACACTAACCCTAACCCTAACCCGAACCCTAACCCTAACCCTAAACCTAACCCTAACCCGAACCCTAACCCTAACCCTAACTCTAAACCTAAACCTAACCCTCACCCGAACCCTAACCTGAACCCTAACCCGAACCCTAACCCTAACCCTAACCCGAACCCTAACCCGAATCCTACCCCTAACCCTAAACCTAACCCTAACCCTAACCCTAACCCGAACCCTAACCCTAACCCTAACCCGAACCCTAACCCGAACCCTACCCCTAACCCTAACACTAACCCTAAACCTAACCCGAACCCTAACCCTAACACTAACCCTAACCCTAACCCGAACCGGAACCCGAACCCTAAACCTAACCCCTAACCCGAACGCTAACCCTAAACCGAACCCTAACCCTAACCCGAACCCTAGCCCTAAACCGAACCCTAACCTAACCCCAATCCGAACCCTAACCCTAACTCTAAACCTAACCCTAACACTAACCCCTAACCCTAACCCCAAACCTAACCCTCACACTAACCCTAACCCTAACCCGAACCCTAACCCTAACCCTAACCAACCCTAACCCGAACCCGAACACTAACCCTAACACCTAACCCGAAACCTAACCCTAACCAGAACCCTAACCCTAACCCGAACCCTAACCCTAACCCTAACCCTAACCCTAACCCGAACCCGAACCCTAACCCTAACCCTAACCCTAAACCTAACCCTAACTGAACCCGAACCCTAACCCTAACCCGAACCCTAACCCTAACCCGAACTCTAACCCTAACCCTAACCCGAACCCTAACCCTAACCCTAACCCGAACCCTTACCGTAACCCGAACACTAACCCTAACCCTAACCCTAACCCTAACCCGAAACCTAACCCTTACCCGAACCCTAACCCGAACCCTAACCCTAACCCTAACCTGAACACTAACCCCTAACAATAACCCGAACCCGAACCCTAACCCGAACCCTAACCCTAAACCTAACCCGAACCCTAACCCTAACCCTAACCCTAACCCGAACCCTAACCCTAACCCGAAACCTAACCCGAACCCTAACCCGAAGCCTAACCCGAGCGTTAACCCTAACCCGAACCCTAAACCTAACCCCTAACCCTAACCCTAACCCTAACCCGAACCCGAACGCTAACCCTAACCCTAACCCCTAACCCTAACCCTAACCCTAACCCTAACCCGAACCCTAACCCGAACCCGAACCCTAACCCTAACCCGAACCCTAACCCTAACCCGAACTCTAACCCTAACCCTAACCCGAAACCTAACCCTAACCCTAAACCATACCCGAACCCTAACCCTAACTCTATACCGAACCCGAACCCTAACCCTATCCTGAACCCTAACCCTAACCCGAACCCTAACCCTAACCCGAAACCTAAACCTAACCCTAAACCGACCACTAACCCGAACCCTAACACGTACCCTAACCCTAACCCTAACCCTAACCCGAACCCTAACCCTAACCCTAACCCTAACCCAAATCCTAACCCTAACCCGAAACAAAACCCTAACCCTAACCCGAACCCTAACCCTAAACCTAACCCGAACCCTAACCCTAAACTTAACCCGAACCCTAACCCTAACCCGAACCCTAACCCTAACCCTAACCCGAACCCTAACACTATCCCTAACCCAACCCCTAACCCGAACCCTAAAATGTACCCTAACCCTAACCCTAACCCTAACCCTAACCCGAACCATAACCCTAACCCTAACCCTAACCCGAACCCTAACCCTAACCCGAACGCTAACCCTAACCCGAACCCTAACCCTAACCCGAACCCGAACCCGAACCCTAACCCTAACCCTAACCCGAACACTAACCCTAACCATAACCCTAACCCGAACCCTAACCCTAATCCTAACCCTAACCCGAATCCTAACTCTAACCAGAACCCTAACCCTAACCCTAACCCGAACCCGAACCCGAACCCTAACCCGAACCCTAACCCTCACCCAAAACCGAACCCTAAACCTAACCCTAACCCTAACCCGAACCCGAACCCTAACTCTAACCCGAACCCTATCCCTTACCCTAACCCAAACCCTAACCCTAACCCTAAACCTAACCCGAACCCTAACCCGAACCCTAACCCGATCCCTAACCCGAACCCTAACCCTAACCCTCACCCGAACCCTAACACTAACCCTAACCCTAACCCTAACCCGAACCCTAACCCTAACCCTAACCCGAACCCTAAACCTAACCATAACCCTAACCCGAACCCTAAAACTAACCCCTAACCCTAACCCTAACCCTAACCCGAACCCGAACCCTAACCCTAACACTAACCCCTAACCCTAACCCTAACCCGAACCCTAACCCGAACCCTAACCCTAACCCTAAACCTAACCCGAACCCGAACCCGAAACCTAACCCGAACCTTACCCCTAACCCTAATCCGAACCCTAAACCTAACCCTAACCCTAACCCTAACCCATACCCGAACCCTAACCCTAACTCTATCCCGAACCCGAACCCTAACCCTAACGCGAACCCTAACCCTAACCCGAACCCTAACCCTAACCTGAAACCTAACCCTAACCCTAAACCGACCCCTAACACGACCCTAACACGTACCCTAACCCTAACCCTAATCCTAACCCTAACCCGAACCCTAACCCTAACCCTAACCCTAACCCGAATCCTAACCCTAACCCTAACCCGAACCCTAACCCTAACCCTAACCCTAACCCGAACCATAACCCTAAACCTAACCCGAACCCTAACCCTAACCCTAACCCGAACCCTAACCCTAACCCGAACCCTAACCCTAACCCTAACCCTAACCCGAACCATAACCCTAAACCTAACCCTAACCCGAACCCCAACCCTAACCCGAACCCTAACCATAACCCGAACCCTAACCCTAACCCGAACCCGAACGCTAACCCTAACCCTAACCCTAACACTAACCGTAACCATAAGCCTAACCCGAACCCTAACCCTAACCCTAACCCTAATCCTAACCCTACCCGAATCCTAACTCTAACCCGAACCCTAACCCGAACCCTAACCCGAACCCTAAACCTAACCCGAACCCTAACCCTAACCCTAACCCGAACACTAACCCGAACCCTAACCCTAACCGTAACCCGAAACCTAACCCTAACCCTAACCCGAACCCTAACACGAACCCGAACCCTAACCCTAACCCGAACCCTAATCCGAACCCTAACCCTAAACCTAACCCTAACCCTAACCCGAACCCTAACCCTAAGCCTAACCCGAACCCTAACCCTAACCCTAAACGGAACCCTAACCCTAACCCTAACCCGAACACGAACCCTAAACCTAACCCTAACCGGAATCCTAACCCTAACCTTAACCCTAACCCGAAACATAACCCTAAACCGAACCCTAACCCTAACCCTAACCCTAACCCTACCCCGAACCCTACCCCGAACCCTAACCCGAACCCTAACCCTAAACCTAACCCGAATCCTAACCCTAACCCTAACCCGAACCCGAACCCTAACCCGAATGCTAACCCTAACCCTAATACGAACCCTAACCCTAACCCTAACCCGAACCCTGACCCTAACCCAACCCTTACCCGAAACCTAACCCTAACCCTAACCCTAACCCGAACCCTAACCCTAAACCTAACCCTAACCCGAACCCTAACCCTAACCCTAACCCTAACCCTAACCCTAACTCGATCCCTAACCCTAATCCTAACCCGAACCCTAACTCTAACCCTAACCCTAACCCAAACGGTAACACTAACCCTAACCCCTAACCCTAACCCTAAACCTAACCCTAACCCGAACCCTAACCCTAACCCTATCCCTAACCCTAACCCGAACCCGAACCCTAACCCGAACCCTACCCCTAACACTAATCCGAACCCTAACCCTAACCATAACCTAATCCTAACCCGAACCCGAACCCTAACCCTAACCCGAACCCTAACCCTTACCCTAACCGTAACCCTAACCCGAACCCTAACCCGAACCCTAACCCTAACCCTAACCCAAAACCAAACCCTAACCCTAACCCTAACCCGAACCCAAACCCTAACCTTAACCGGAACCCTAAACCTAACCCTAACCCGAACCCTAACACTAAACCTAACCCGAACCCTAACCCTAACCCGAACCCGAACCCTAACCCGAACCCTACCCCTAACACTAATCCGAACCCTAACCCTAACCATAACCTAATCCTAACCCGAACCCGAACCCTAACCCTAACCCGAACCCTAACCCTTACCCTAACCGTAACCCTAACCCGAACCCTAACCCGAACCCTAACCCTAACCCTAACCCAAAACCAAACCCTAACCCTAACCCTAACCCGAACCCAAACCCTAACCTTAACCGGAACCCTAAACCTAACCCTAACCCGAACCCTAACACTAAACCTAACCCGAACCCTAACCCTAACCCGAACCCGAACCCTAACCCTAAACCTAACCCGAACACTAACCCTAACCCTCACCCGAACCTTAACCCTAACCTGAATCCTAAACCGATCCCTAACCCGAACCCTAACCCTAACCCTAACCCTAACCCGAACCCTAACCCTAAACCTAACTCTAACCCTAAACCTAACCCTCACCCGAACCTTAACCCTAACCTGAACCCTAAACCGATCCCTAACCCGAAACCTAAACCTAACCCTAAACCTAACCCTAACCCGAAACCTAACCCTCACCCGAACCCTAACCCTAACCCTAACCCTAACCCGAAACCTAACCCGAACCCTAACCCGAACCCTAAGCTAACCCTAACCCGAACCCTAACCCTAAACCTATTCCGAAACCTAACCCGAACCCTAACCCTAACCCGAACCCGAACACTAAACCTAACCCTAACCCTAACCCGAACAGTAACCCTAACCCTAACCCTAACCCGAACCCTAACACTAACCTTAACCAGAACCCTAACATTAACCCTAACCCGAACCCGAACCATAACCCCTTACCCGAATCCTAACCCTAACCCGAACCCTAACCCCTTACCCGAATCCTAACCCTAACCCGAAACCTAACCCGAAACCTAAACCTAACCCGAACCCTAACCCTAACCCTAACCCGAACCCTAAACCTAACCCTAACCCGAACCCTAACCCTAACCCTAACCCGAACCCTAAAACGAACCCTAACCCTAACCCTAACCCGAACCCTAACCCTAACCCTAACCCGAACCCTAACCTGAACCCTAACCCTAACCCTAACCCGAACCCTAAACCTAATCCTAACCCGAACCTGAAACCTAAACCGAACCCTAACCCTAACCCTAATCCGAAACCTAACCCTAACCCTAACCCTAACCCTAACCCGAACCCGAAACCTAACCCGAACCCGAACCCTAAACCTAACCCTAACCCTAACCCTAACCCGAACCCTAACCCTAACCCTAACCCTAACCCGAACCTTAACCTGAACCCTAACCCGAACCCGAACCCTAACCCTAACCCTTACCCTAACCCTAACCCGAACCCTAACCCTAACCCTAACCGAAACCTAATCCGAACCCTAACCCTAACCCTAACCCTAACACTAACCCCTAACCCTAACCCGAAACCTAATCCTAACCCTAACCCGAACCCGAACCCTAACACCTAACCCGAACTCAAACCCTAAATCTAACCCTAACCCTATCCCGAAACCGAACCTTAACCCTAACCCGAACCCTAACCCTAACCCTAACCCGAACCCTAAACCTAACATGAACCCTAACCCTAACGCTAACCCTAACCCGAACCGTAACCCTAACCCCTAACCCGAACCCTAACCCTAACCCGAACCCTAACCCTAACCCGAACCCTAACCCTAACCCTAAACCTAACCCGAAACCTAACCCTAACCCGAACCCTAACCCGAACCCTAACCCTAACACTAACCCGAACCCTAACCCGAACCCTAAACTGAACCCTAACCCTAACCCTAACCCAAACCCTAACCCTAACCCTACCCCTAACCCTAACCCTAACCCAAACCCTAACCCGAACCCTAACCCTAACCCTAACCCGAACCCGAACCCTAACCCGAAACCTAACCCGAACCCTAACCCGAACCGTAACCCGAACCCTAACCCTAACCCTATTCCGAAACCTAACCCAAACCCTAAGCCTAACACGAACCCGAACACTAACCCTAACCCTAACCCGAACCCGAACACTAACCCTAACACTAACCCTAACACCAATCCAAACCCGAACCCTAACCCGAACCCTAACCCGAACCCTAACCCTAACCCGAACCCTAACCCGAACCCTAACCCGATCCCTAACCCTAACCCTAACCCTAACCCTAACCCGAACGCTAACCCTAACCCTAAACCTAACCCGAACCCTAACCCTAACCCTACCCGAACCCTAACCCTAACCATAACCCTAACCCGAACCTAACCCTAACCCCTAACCCTAACCCTAACCCTAACCCGAACACAAACCCTAACCCTAACCCTAACCCGAACCCGAAACCTAACCCGAACCTTACCCCTAACCCTATTCCGAAACCTAATCCGAACCCTAAGCCTAACACGAACCCAAACACTAACCCTAACCCTAACCGTAACCCTAACCCTAAACCGAACCCTAAACCTAACACGAACCCTAACCCTAACCCTAACCCGAACCCTAAACCTAACCCTAACCCGAACCCTAACCCGAAACCTACCCCTAACCCTAAACCTAACCCTAACCCTAACCCGAACCCTAACCCTAACCCTAACCCTAACCCTAACCCGAACCCTAACCCTAACCCTAACTCTAAACCTAAACCTAACCCTCACCCGAACCCTAACCTGAACCCTAACCCGAACCCTAACCCTAACCCTAACCCGAACCCTAACCCGAATCCTACCCCTAACCCTAAACCTAACCCTAACCCTAACCCTAACCCGAACCCTAACCCTAACCCTAACCCGAACCCTAACCCGAACCCTACCCCTAACCCTAACACTAACCCTAAACCTAACCCGAACCCTAACCCTAACACTAACCCTAACCCTAACCCGAACCGGAACCCGAACCCTAAACCTAACCCCTAACCCGAACGCTAACCCTAAACCGAACCCTAACCCTAACCCGAACCATAGCCCTAAACCGAACCCTAACCTAACCCCAATCCGAACCCTAACCCTAACTCTAAACCTAACCCTAACACTAACCCCTAACCCTAACCCCAAACCTAACCCTCACACTAACCCTAACCCTAACCCGAACCCTAACCCTAACCCTAACCAACCCTAACCCGAACCCGAACACTAACCCTAACACCTAACCCGAAACCTAACCCTAACCAGAACCCTAACCCTAACCCGAACCCTAACCCTAACCCTAACCCTAACCCGAACCCGAACCCTAACCCTAACCCTAACCCTAAACCTAACCCTAACTGAACCCGAACCCTAACCCTAACCCGAACCCTAACCCTAACCCGAACTCTAACCCTAACCCTAACCCGAACCCTAACCCTAACCCTAACCCGAACCCTTACCGTAACCCGAACACTAACCCTAACCCTAACCCTAACCCTAACCCGAACCCTAACCCTTACCCGAACCCTAACCCGAACCCTAACCCTAACCCTAACCTGAACACTAACCCCTAACAATAACCCGAACCCGAACCCTAACCCGAACCCTAACCCTAAACCTAACCCGAACCCTAACCCTAACCCTAACCCTAACCCGAACCCTAACCCTAACCCTAACCCGAACCCTAACCCTAACCGTAACCCGAACCCTAACCCGAACCCTAACCCTAACCCTAACCCTAACCCTAACCCTAAACCTAACCCGAACCCTAACCCTAACCCGAACCCGAACCCTAACCCTAAACCTAACCCGAACACTAACCCTAACCCTCACCCGAACCTTAACCCTAACCTGAATCCTAAACCGATCCCTAACCCGAACCCTAACCCTAACCCTAACCCTAACCCTAACCCGAACCCTAACCCTAAACCTAACTCTAACCCTAAACCTAACCCTCACCCGAACCTTAACCCTAACCTGAACCCTAAACCGATCCCTAACCCGAAACCTAAACCTAACCCTAAACCTAACCCTAACCCGAAACCTAACCCTCACCCGAACCCTAACCCTAACCCTAACCCTAACCCGAAACCTAACCCGAACCCTAACCCGAACCCTAAGCTAACCCTAACCCGAACCCTAACCCTAAACCTATTCCGAAACCTAACCCGAACCCTAACCCTAACCCGAACCCGAACACTAAACCTAACCCTAACCCTAACCCGAACAGTAACCCTAACCCTAAACCTAACCCGAACCCTAACACTAACCTTAACCAGAACCCTAACACTAACCCTAACCCGAACCCGAACCATAACCCCTTACCCGAATCCTAACCCTAACCCGAACCCTAACCCCTTACCCGAATCCTAACCCTAACCCGAAACCTAACCCGAAACCTAAACCTAACCCGAACCCTAACCCTAACCCTAACCCGAACCCTAAACCTAACCCTAACCCGAACCCTAACCCTAACCCTAACCCGAACCCTAAAACGAACCCTAACCCTAACCCTAACCCGAACCCTAACCCTAACCCTAACCCGAACCCTAACCTGAACCCTAACCCTAACCCTAACCCGAACCCTAAACCTAATCCTAACCCGAACCTGAAACCTAAACCGAACCCTAACCCTAACCCTAATCCGAAACCTAACCCTAACCCTAACCCTAACCCTAACCCGAACCCGAAACCTAACCCGAACCCGAACCCTAACCCTAACCCTAACCCTAACCCTAACCCGAACCCTAACCCTAACCCTAACCCTAACCCGAACCTTAACCTGAACCCTAACCCGAACCCGAACCCTAACCCTAACCCTTACCCTAACCCTAACCCGAACCCTAACCCTAACCCTAACCGAAACCTAATCCGAACCCTAACCCTAACCCTAACCCTAACACTAACCCCTAACCCTAACCCGAAACCTAATCCTAACCCTAACCCGAACCCGAACCCTAACACCTAACCCGAACTCAAACCCTAAATCTAACCCTAACCCTAACCCGAAACCGAACCTTAACCCTAACCCGAACCCTAACCCTAACCCTAACCCGAACCCTAAACCTAACATGAACCCTAACCCTAACGCTAACCCTAACCCGAACGGTAACCCTAACCCCTAACCCGAACCCTAACCCTAACCCGAACCCTAACCCTAACCCGAACCCTAACCCTAACCCTAAACCTAACCCGAAACCTAACCCTAACCCGAACCCTAACCCGAACCCTAACCCTAACACTAACCCGAACCCTAACCCGAACCCTAAACTGAACCCTAACCCTAACCCTAACCCAAACCCTAACCCTAACCCTACCCCTAACCCTAACCCTAACCCAAACCCTAACCCGAACCCTAACCCTAACCCTAACCCGAACCCGAACCCGAACCCTAACCCGAAACCTAACCCGAACCCTAAACCGAACCGTAACCCGAACCCTAACCCTAACCCTATTCCGAAACCTAACCCAAACCCTAAGCCTAACACGAACCCGAACACTAACCCTAACCCTAACCCGAACCCGAACACTAACCCTAACACTAACCCTAACACCAATCCAAACCCGAACCCTAACCCGAACCCTAACCCGAACCCTAACCCTAACCCGAACCCTAACCCGAACCCTAACCCGATCCCTAACCCTAACCCTAACCCTAACCCTAACCCGAACGCTAACCCTAACCCTAAACCTAACCCGAACCCTAACCCTAACCCTAACCCGAACCCTAACCCTAACCATAACCCTAACCCGAACCTAACCCTAACCCCTAACCCTAACCCTAACCCTAACCCGAACACAAACCCTAACCCTAATCCTAACCCGAACCCGAAACCTAACCCGAACCTTACCCCTAACCCTATTCCGAAACCTAAACCGAACCCTAAGCCTAACACGAACCCGAACACTAACCCTAACCCTAACCGTAACCCTAACCCTAAACCGAACCCTAAACCTAACACGAACCCTAACCCTAACCCTAACCCGAACCCTAAACCTAACCCTAACCCGAACCCTAACCCGAAACCTACCCCTAACCCTAAACCTAACCCTAACCCTAACCCGAACCCTAACCCTAACCCTAACCCGAACCCGAACACTAACCCTAACACTAACCCTAACCCGAAACCGAACCCGAACCCTAACCAGAACCCTACCCTAACCCTAATCCTAACCCTAACCCGAACCCTAACCCTAAACGTAACCCGAACCCTAACCCGAACCCTAACCCTAACCCTAACCCGAACCCTAACCCTAAACCTAACCCGAAACCTAAACCTAACCCTAACCCGAACCCTAACCCTAAACCGAACCCTAACCCTAACACTAACCCTAACCCGAACCCCAACCCTAACCCGAACCCTAACCCTAAACCTAACCCGAACCCTAACCCTAACCCGAACCCGAACCCTAACCCTAAACCTAACCCGAACACTAACCCTAATCCTCACCCGAACCTTAACCCTAACCTGAACCCTAAACCGATCCCTAACCAGAACCCTAACCCTAACCCTAACCCTAACCCTAACCCGAACCCTAACCCTAACCCTAACTCTAACCTTAAACCTAACCCTCACCCGAACCTTAACCCTAACCTGAACCCTAAACCGATCTCTAACCCGAAACCTAAACCTAACCCTAAACCTAACCCTAACCCGAACCCTAACCCTAACCCGAACCCTAACCCTAACCCTAACCCTAACCCGAACCCTAACCCGAACCCTAACCCGAACCCTAAGCTAACCCTAACCCGAACCCTAACCCTAAACCTATTCCGAAACCTAACCCGAACCCTAACCCTAACCCGAACCCGAACACTAAACCTAACCCTAACCCTAACCCGAACAGTAACCCTAACCCTAACCCTAACCCGAACCCTAACACTAAACTTAACCAGAACCCTAACACTAACCCTAACCCGAACCCGAACCATAACCCCTTACCCGAATCCTAACCCTAAACCGAAACCTAACCCCTTACCCGAATCCTAACCCTAACCCGAAACCTAACCCGAAACCTAACCGTAACCCGAACCCTAACCCTAACCCTAACCCGAACCCTAAACCTAACCCTAACCCGAACCCTAACCCTAACCCTAACCCGAACCCTAAAACGCACCCTAACCCTAACCCTAACCCGAACCCTAACCCTAACCCTAAACCTAACCCTAACCTGAACCCTAACCCTAACCCTAACCCGAACCCTAAACCTAATCCTAACCCGAACCTGAACCCTAAACCGAACCCTAACCCTAACCCTAATCCGAAACCTAACCCTAACCCTAACCCTAACCCTAACCCGAACCCGAAACCTAACCCGAACCCGAACCCTAACCCTAACCCTAACCCTAACCCTAACCCGAACCCTAACCCTAACCCTAACCCTAACCCGAACCTTAACCTGAACCCTAACCCGAACCCGAACCCCAACCCTAACCCTTACACTAACCCTAACCCTAACCCGAACCCTAACCCTAACCCTAACCGAAACCTAATCCGAACCCTAACCCTAACCCTAACCCTAACACTAACCCCTAACCCTAACCCGAAACCTAATCCTAACCCTAACCCGAACCCGAACCCTAACACCTAACCCGAACTCAAACCCTAAACCTAACCCTAACCCTAACCCGAAACCGAACCTTAACCCTAACACGAACCCTAACCCTAACCCTAACCCGAACCCTAAACCTAACATGAACCCTAACCCTAACCCTAACCCTAACCCGAACCGTAACCCTAACCCCTAACCCGAACCCTAACCCTAACCCGAACCCTAACCCTAACCCGAACCCTAACCCTAACCCTAAACCTAACCCGAAACCTAACCCTAAACCTAACCCGAAACCTAACCCTAAACCGAACCCTAACCCGAACCCTAACCCTAACACTAACCCGAACCCTAACCCGAACCCTAAACCAAACCCTAACCCTAACCCTAACCCAAACCCTAACCCGAACCCTACCCCTAACCCTAACCCTAACCCAAACCCTAACACGAACCCTAACCCTAACCCTAACCCGAACCCGAACCCGAACCCTAACCCGAACCCAAACCCGAACCCTAACCCGAACCGTAACCCGAACCCTAACCCTAACCCTATTCCGAAACCTAACCCAAACCCTAAGCCTAACACGAACCCGAACACTAACCCTAACCCTAACCCGAACCCGAACACTAACCCTAACACTAACCCTAACACCAATCCAAACCCGAACCCTAACCCGAACCCTAACCCGAACCCTAACCCTAACCCGAACCCTAACCCGAACCCTAACCCGATCCCTAACCCGAACCCTAACCCTAACCCTAACCCGAACGATAACCCTAACCCTAACCCTAACCCTAACCCGAACCCTAAACCTAACCCTAACCCGAACCCTAACCCTAACCATAACCCTAACCCGAACCTAACCCTAACACCTAACCCTAACCCTAACCCTAACCCGAACACTAACCCTAACCCTAAGCCGAACCTGAACCCGAAACCTAACCCGAACCCTAACCCGAACCCTATTCCGAAACCTAACCCGAACCCTAAGCCTAACACGAACCCGAACACTAACCCTAACCCTAACCGTAACCCTAACCCTAACCCGAACCCTAAACCTAAACCGAACCCTAACCCTAACCCTAACCCTAACCCGAACCCTAAACCTAACCCTAACCCGAACCCTAACCCTAACCCGAACCCTAACCCTAAACCTAACCCGAATCCTAACCCTAACCCGAACCCTAACCCGAACACTAACCCTAACCCTAACCCGAACCCTAACCCTAACCCTAACCCTAACCCTAACCCGAACCCTAACCCTAACCCTAACTCTAAACCTAAACCTAACCCTCACCCGAACCCTAACCTGAACCCTAACCCGAACCCTAACCCTAACCCTAACCCGAACCCTAACCCGAATCCTACCCCTAACCCTAAACCTAACCCTAACCCTAACCCTAACCCGAACCCTAACCCTAACCCTAACCCGAACCCTAACCCGAACCCTACCCCTAACCCTAACACTAACCCTAAACCTAACCCGAACCCTAACCCTAACACTAACCCTAACCCTAACCCGAACCGGAACCCGAACCCTAAACCTAACCCCTAACCCGAACGCTAACCCTAAACCGAACCCTAACCCTAACCCGAACCCTAGCCCTAAACCGAACCCTAACCTAACCCCAATCCGAACCCTAACCCTAACTCTAAACCTAACCCTAACACTAACCCCTAACCCTAACCCCAAACCTAACCCTCACACTAACCCTAACCCTAACCCGAACCCTAACCCTAACCCTAACCAACCCTAACCCGAACCCGAACACTAACCCTAACACCTAACCCGAAACCTAACCCTAACCAGAACCCTAACCCTAACCCGAACCCTAACCCTAACCCTAACCCTAACCCGAACCCGAACCCTAACCCTAACCCTAA